>OU015497.1:199959010-200320336 GCA_907164885.2 Dolomedes plantarius
TAAAAATTTGACAAAAAATTTTTTTTTCCTCGTTTAATGGAGAAAATACACACTGTATTTATTATTTTGTGTGTCAAAATTTCTTTTCTGTGTAAAGAGGCACATGCCTTTATTCCTACACTATTGCATGTCCGCTAAACGTTAGTAGCTATTGTCCTTCTTATTAGTGCTAAACGAAAAAAGCAATTTTCCTTTATTTGGATCGATTTTCTTAGAATTTCAGAAAAACTAGTCTTTACTACAGATTCTAGGGAGCTGCGTCAGTTATAACTGCAGTGCAGACAAGTTAATGTGGTCTAGTTTTTCTTCCTCATTGTGTGGTGTGAACGTGTAAAAATTCAGGATGTCTACACGTGGAAAGTACAAAACCCTAACTTTGGAGACAAAGGTAGAAATTTTAAAGAAAGTAGAGAATGGCGAATGTAAAACAAAGTTAGCAGCAGACTATGGAATTAAAAATAAATGCCTTGTCAACTAATTTGAAAAACAAGGAGTCAATTTTAGATTCAGGAGAAAAATCAAAATTTGCTAGAGGAAGGAAACGCATGGGAAATGCGTCCCACGAATTTCTAGATAAAGCTCTACTGCTATGGTTCCTGGATGTTAGATCTCGAAATTTTCCAATAAATGGACCCCTATTGCTGACGAAGGCTAATGAATTGGAAAGTCAGATGGGTATTGAAGATTTTAAATGCAGTAATGGTTGGCTTTCTCGATTTATGTCAAGGCAAAATATTTCTTATCAAACTGTATGTGGCCAAAGCTCTGATGTAAACGAAGACGTATGCACTAATTTCGGTAGGAAACTGCCAAGGCTTTTCTCTACTTACCTGACGAAAGATATTTTTAATGCGGCCATAATGGAAAAAGCCATAATGGACTCTATTAAAACTCTGAAAGCATTTATTCAGATGGAACCTTCCTCTGAAAATGAATTGAAATGTTTACTTCAAATCGAGAAGCTGGCTGAATAATGTAGGCATCATAAACAGAACCAAACATCCATTTTACAGTTTTCCCCAAAGTGTAATTCATATTTTTAATAAAAGTTTTCTTTAAACTGCATATCTTCTGCTTCATTTTATGATTAAAGTAAGTTTGTATTGCTTTTTAATATGTTTAACTTTAGATAACATAGTATAATATATTTTCTGGGGTTATACATACTACGAGAGTTTCTTCTTCAGTGATACACATTTAAAGTTATATATTTTCTCTTAAGATCGGATAATTCGAACTTTTTTCTGAGAACCTTTAAGTTCGAATTAACGAGCGTCCACTGTATATATATATATATATATATATATATATATATATATATACAGGGTGTCCCATAATGATTGGAACAAGTTTTAAGGGGGGGTAGGGCATGTCAAAAGGATTCAAAATTGCATAGCAACCCATGGTTTGCATAGCAAAAATTGCATAGCAAACGTCATGGGAAAGTAGTATCAGAGGTACAAGAAATGAAGGAATACAAGGCAGAGATTATGAGAAATATTTATTGCTCATAAATATTACATATGCTGTGGTAGATGATACCATTTGAAAAGGTTACAAAAGAGGCTCAAAGTTTCCACCATTACAAGAGACACAAGCGTTACAGCGACGGACCATGGATTGGCGGACACGTTCGAAAACACATGGATTTGCTTGGATATCTGCAGCAGCGCAAGCAATTTTTTGCAACCAGATCCATTTCAGACTCGACAGGTGTTTCATACACAGCACATTTAAGTGCACCCCAAAGAAAGAAATCCAGGCTGCTTAACTCCGGAGAGCGTGGGGACCAGGCAACCGGTCTGCCACGCCCAATTCACTGTTGACCAAACGAAGCACTCAAATGGCTCCGAACACATCTTCCATAATAGGGAGGCACCCCATCATGTTGAAACCACATGTTTATTCTCACATTTTGCGGCACTGACGGAAGTAACCCTGGTAAAACCTCTTCCAAAAAGAGGAGATACTTTGCCGATGTCAAAGGTGATGGTAACAGGTAAGGCCCGACTATGTAGTCACCGACCAAACCAGCCCAAACATTCATTGAAAAGCGTTGTTGGGCATCATGCAGTCTCACTCCGCGAGGGTTCTCGTGAGCCCATAAATGCGCATTGTGTTGGTTAAACACACCATCTCGCGTGAAATATGACTCATCCGTGAACAAAACGTAAGATGGAAAATTTACAACTGGGCCACATTGGCCGAGATAACACTACGCAAAACACACACCTGCAGAATGATCTGAGGGGAGCAGTGCCTGTAACCTTTGAAAATGATATGGGTATAAGGATTCGGCTTGCAAAACACGATGTACAGTATTCCGAGATCGTCTTACGGCAGCAGCGACGGCACGTATGCTGGTACTCGGATTCCTCTCTACGGCATCCAGCACATTCTGTTCCATGGAGGGCGTACGAGTCACTCGTGTCCTACCCTCACTCTTCCTACTACCTCTGAATGAACCATAGTCACACAAATTGTGATGGACATTCGAAAACACACGGCGATCCGGTATATTCCGCTGTGGGAACCGTTCGCGATACAGTCGTTGAGCTGCTCGTGCATTGCAATCGGCCTGTCCATACACTAAATGCCTGTCTGCCAGCTCCTTATTCGAATAATGATGCATGCTCTTAAGGCGACTATTGCTCGAATGACGAAAACTCAGATTTTTCTCCTCGGGATCTTTCCGCTCCAACACCACCTAGCAGCGTACGCTGACGTTTGCGACCATGGGTTGCTGTGCAATTTTGAATCCTTGTGACATGCCCTACCTCCCCTTAAAATTTGTCCCAATCATTATGGGACACCCTGTATATATATATATATATATATATATATATATGTGTAATATATCCTTATATTTAATTTATTACATATATATATATATATATATATATATATATATATATATATATATATATATATATATATATATATATATATATATATATATATATATATATATATATATACCGGATGCGTCATAAATTCGTGCAAACTTAAAAAATTCATAATAAAAGAAATAATGCTCGGAAAATTTTTCTGTTTGAGCCAATATGATCAAAGGGATTTTGGATCTTTTTCCATGTAAAAAAAAAAAAAAAGTTTCCAAAAGTAACCGAAAGAGGGCGCTCACACGTCATACTGAGACGTTTTATGCAAATCAGGCAAATACAAATAGAAAATCAAACATATCACAATAACATGAGACTGTGCATTTATTTTAAAGTAATAGATGTTCAACATTGCCACCAGCACAAGATTATAGGCAAGTGAGGCGCGTCACTACGCCCATTACAGCGGAGTGTAGCATTTTGTCATCGATAGCAGCGACTGTCTGTCGAATGGAATTTTTCAGTTCCACCAAAGTGGTTGGGGAACCCCGGTACACACGAGACTTTAAGTATCATCACAACCAAAAATCCGCCGGGTTCAAGTCTGGTGATCGTGAGGGCCACTGAACCTTACAACCTCGACTTATCACTCGGTCATCAGTGAAAGATTCCAACAGGAATGTCTTGACATCACGTAAAATGTGGGGCGTCGCACCATCTTGCATGAATTTGACAACAGGTAACGCATGTCTTTCCTGCAATGCAGACTTAACGTGGTAACGCAAAAGCGTAAGATACCGTGCTGCAGTAACTGTACAGGTTTTCCACCCGAATACAGGACAGGGCTCTTCAAAAAAGAAAGGGCCCAGAATAAAAGACGCGGTGAAACCGCACCAAACAGTCACACTCGGAGAATGTAGTGGCCGGTTCAGATACTCACTAGGGTTTGAAGTCGCCCAGATACCACTGTTTTGCCTATTAACGTCACTATGCAGTGAAAAGTGGGCTTCATCCGTCCACATGACATTCAGCAACCATTGTGGGTTACTTTCCATTTGTGCCAGAGCCCATGTAGCAAAGATTTGTCTTGCATCTGTATCTGCCGGTAATAACTGGTGAAGTGCATGGATTTTGTACGGATACAGATTCAACATTCCTTACAGAATGCGTCGAATCGACGGTTCCGGAATCCCCGTTCTTCTCCCAGCTTCACGTGCACTGCTACTTCCCGTCGATGTCTCGGCTGCCAAATTTTTCTTGGAACTTTGTACAACATGGACGCGGTCCGCGCTCAAGGATGGTCTGCCAATTCGTGGACGATCCTCCAAACTCCCCGCTTTCTCAAAACGTCGTAATAAATTCAGTATCCCATTCAATGAAATAGGCCTTTTTCGCGCCTTCAGTCCTTTCTGCGTGCGAAACTTTCGCAATGCAACAGTTGGGGATTCACCATTCTTGTAGAAAAGTTTAACAACCAACACTCTATCTGGTAAAGAAAGCATGCTGCCGGCGTTGAATGACGGATCCATTTCCAATCAGGTGTTTTATTGATAGCCTGATTTGCATAAAACGTCTCAGTAGGACGTGTGAGCGCCCTCTTTCAGTTACTTTTGGAAACTTTTTTTTTACATGAAAAAAAATCCAGAATCCTTCTGATCATATTGGCGCAAACAGAAAAAATTTCCGAACATTATTTCTTTTATTATGAATTTTTGAAGTTTGCACGAATTTATGACGCACCCGGTATATATATATATATATATATATATATGTAAGGATTTATTATGGGGGGCTAACCGTAAGAAACTTCAAAGGGGGTTTGCTAGAGAAAATGGGAATTATCAATTAAATTCTACTAATTTACGAAGTATCGGAAAAGAAACATTGCAGGGAAAACAGATAATAGGGTTGGATATGATTGACACCTTCGCCCCACCCATGCCTCACTTTCGGTGCAAACGTCAGAGCTCTTGTGGGCATGCGCAGTATTTCTAGAAGCTGGTCACAAAGGGTTGAAATCTTCAGAGAGAAGGGGATGATCGACTAGGTAGGACGTGCCGCTTGGCAGGCACGCGTTTTGGATAGGAATGGGACTAAATTAATATTATTTATGGAGCTGAGCTTTAGAATTCGATTTAATAAATATATTTCGGAGATTGAATGGTTTGATGTTTGTTGCCACTCGCCACATCTGACTGCTAGTAAAAGAAGATGGAGGATTTTCGGGAGTCGACTGCTGCTTTATGGAGTAACTTGATCAACTAGTTCGGACTACAGTGGTTAAAAATATGGGCGTGAAGAACAAGTCCGATATATGAGGCGGTTAAAGGCAAAGTGATGTAAGTCAGTAAGTGGTGTAAGTCCAAAGCGTTTTACTGCAAAAACTATGAAAAAATCCACTATAAATTGAATAAATTATAATTGATAATAATTATTATAATATTACAAATAATAATTTTTTGCAATTCCACCATAAATTGAACATGGAGATTACATTTTTGCCCTTAAATAAAAAAAGGGGGAAATGTTACTTACATCACTTTGCCTTTCAGCGCCTCATATATATAAATATATATGCAAATATATATGCATGTGTGTGTGTGTGTAGAAAGAGCGAGAAGAGAGGGAGACTGATAATCTTACACCTCCCCAATAAGTTCAATTTTAGAATCATTTTCAAAAAGTGCATTCTACCACAACAAACTATAAATATGATAGGACTGTTGCAGTTACAATTGATTCTGCAGTTTGAAGAAAGGAACAAGCGTTTTTTCTCAAGCCAAAATGTTATTGGCGCTCCTAGTGAGCTGTAAAAAAGAAGCGAAAATCACTCACGTGCTGGCGTAATCGGGTCTCGCAATATTTGTCAGTTTGAAGAAAGGAACATATTCCGGTATCGTTTCCTTCTTAAAACTATTGATACAGTGCTTGGCCAGACTGTCGCTGTTGTGGCGCTCATTTACAGCTGAAGAAACTCTGCTATATGTGTTCTGCATACACGATATGAAAGCAGAACACACATAGCAGATTCTGCCGATTTCTACGTTTATCCAGAGTGAGAAGCTAAAAGTGGACCTGACGGAGTTTGTAGCGCGCTGTGGTTGAAACTTAATAATTACAAGATAAAAAGAACTTTTTATATACCATGTTTAAATTTCCTGTTGAATCATATAAACTTGGCAATTCTATGTATTAACAAATACTTTTTTAAAATTTTTTTGATGAATTATCCCATCCACTTGAATGAAGATGAAGTTAATTGGAAGCTAACTCGCATTTAACTTTTCATTCCCATCCCGGTCGATAGATGGCTGCACCAGTCTACAAAACAAAATTAACTGAAAATGAATTCAAACCTGCTTAAAAAGGGCTAAAAGTATTTAAAAATGCAGTGTCATCGTGTTCTGAGCTATTCTAAAAGTTTCAAATGTCTAGCTAGTCAGGAAGTTAGTTAAAAATCGATTACAAGATTTGTACTGGACAAACACACACACAAACAAACAAGAAAGCAAGTTAATAAAAACATGGTAAAAATATAAATCCCGAGGTAAAAGAGCTTCATGTTTTCAGTGACGCCTGTGGAGGCCAACACCGTAACAACACTCTACTGCACTTTTATTATTATTATTATTATTATTTTTTATTTTTAATTTTTTTTTGCACTGGTTGATACCGGACGATTTAAAACAATTTATCCATACTTCCCTTCCGAGGGCACACATTCCTGTAATTTGATCGCAATTTTGGGACTGCTAAAAGGAAAATGAGATGAATGGATGGAATTTACACACCGCAACAATACATTGATTTGATTCATTCCTCTATGAAGAAAGGATTCAATGTTACTCAAATCTCCCAAGAAAGTATCCTAGACTTCAAGAACTGGTGGCATAAGATCTACAAAACAACGGGATAGTCCCTGGAAAAGTCCAAATTTTCTATTTCGAAACACAGACAGTTAGAATACTCCTTACCAAAAGGTTATCTAACAATATCTGAGTTTATTCATGGTTTGGTGAAACATGAATTTTTGTTCAAAAAGGTCAAACACAAGAATACCCCAGATTCCAACATAAAAAGCTTACAATGTAAAAATTCCAATACAAGACAAGAAGATCAAAGTTGTTGGCAACTCACATTACACATGAGTACAAACCATTTTATGAAGAAGTTTTGACAAGACCAACTACTGCAACCACTGCGTATTATGACGATGAAAGTGATGATTTGTAATGATTTTCATAATTTATTACAAAATTTTACAAATGTTTACAAAAATTTTATGAATAAAAATGTTTTTCCTTTTTTATTTATTTATTTTTATGCCCATTTCGTAATTAGTTTGAAGAAGGGAACAAATTCAGGGTTTTTAATAGCGTATAGTTTAAGGCCCGTCCAATTGACCTGTCCAAGGAACTGGAATAGTGAGTGAATGTAAAGTATCTTATATAAAAGTTTAGTGAAGAAAAAATGATAAATAACAAAAGTATGTTTTTTATTTCAATTTCCACAAAAACAGTTTTTGGATTCGTTCTCTTCTTCAAACTGCAGGTTCAATTGTATAATGACCTTGTATCATAAGTGATTTTTCATCATGTGGGGGAATAAGCAAAGATTATTGAAGGTAAAAATGAAGTGAAAGAGAGATACACTATTTGTATTATCTTTGTATCGGAGTTGTAATGATAAAATTCAAGAAACTCATGTAACAGGAAATTTCGATTTGATCCTTGATTCATCTATTCGATCACAAGGTTCTCATCGTAGTCATTTTAATAGTTCCATTTATTTACGAAAGAGTTCTTTAAATCTGCTTTGGAGGAAGAAATCAAGAGGTGCTTACAGGTGAACTTCTAAATGGGCCTGGTACTTGAATAGTACAGTTACAAGGTCTCAACCTTATCAATTTAAAAATCATAATCTAATAAGTCATTTTATTAACATATTAATATACTAAAGTGATTGCAGGGAGACTTTTAAATTTTAAATCAAAAGGGTCTTGATACATAGAAATTAGATGGAGTTATATTTTAAGGGTGTCCAGGGTACAAACTTTTATTCTGTTCATTACCAGAGGAACTCTAGACAAAATTTGATAGCAGCACCTAGCAAGAAATTTGAGAGATATCCCGCTAAAAGTCATTAATTAAAGATATATAGAAGCGTTAAATGTTATATAGAAGCATCTGAGAAATGATCCCAAAATAAATATTAAATGATAAGCCAAGATAGATTAACATTAAGCATAGATCCCTAGTGAACGCAGTGAGAGTACAATAACAAAACATCAATATACTGAAATCGTCGTATGTGGTTCGTATTAATTGATTCTTAGAAATATATAATACATTTTTCCCAAGATAATGAAAATGTGCTTTACTTTTAGAATTAGGTGTCTTGGAATACATTAAAAATACTATATACATTGTGTCACAAAGTAAAAAAAAAAATAGGTATAACTTATTTTATTTTTACCGAAGAACTATATAATACATTATTTCAATTCTTTCTTTCACTTAGATTTACTTCATATTTAAAAGTTTGATTTCCGAGAAAACAAAGTTTACCAGATGTTAATGTCTTTTACAAATCGATATCACGACACCTCTATGAGTAATGTTATTCAGTTATCATAGTGAAGTAACATCTTTTGACTCCAGTGAATGGTAATATAGTTTTCTTGTAACGCAAATGTGAGATTCATAGCGGACCGACAGAAATTTCAGTTCTTTCAATGTGAGCAATATTATATAACTACACATGTATATAACAGAGTATACTTTTGACTTCTTTTCTCATGTGAATGTCACTACAGAGTATTCACTGAATTTAATTTTTTCTGTATCCATTCTGCCCATTAAAATTAATTTTACAAATTACATTTTCCAGTCATTTAAGAAACTAAACATTAATGAATAATTTATTAACATATTTTGAAATGTTATCCGTATGATAAGATTACTTACAGTGTCAGATATTGTCTAGAGACACCTAAAAAAAGAAATATCTTGATTTTTAAAAAAACATAAAGAATATCTTTCCAATGACTTTTGTACATACGAGACCCAATAAATTGATCAGGCTATATTTTGACACTGCTATTAAAAAGACAGGTAATAATGATATTCAGCTTCGTTTTATTTAATACCCTAGCAAGAAATGTTCAATAATTTGTCTATTTTTTCTTGCAGATGAGCATTTTTCAGGAATGTCATCCAGAAATCCTAAGTGACCTTGTACTGAAAATGAAAGTACGTATATACGCACCCGGAGATTTCATTTACACTAAAGGTGGGGATGCAAGTAGCTTGTTCATCATCACTGATGGGATACTTGAAGTAATAAGGTAATACAATTCATCAGTATTAAAAGTCTTGGTTGATATGAGTAGATACTTAATTGTCAGATAATTTCGATCCCGCACAGGGTTCATTTCGGCTTCAGCTTTTAATTTTCTCTCAAGGTTTCTTTCTATTGGCTTATTAGAATTGAATGCTAGAATTTAATTTTAATATATTGCATATAATAATATGAGTGAACTATTCTCTGTTAAGAGAATGATTTTCCAAGTATCAAAAGTACAGTAACACCGACAATTTTACGTGACATTTACTCGCAAATTTACATTTAACAAATTCCTCAGCTAAAGGTTCAAAAAGTGTTTACTAAAATTTTATTCATATTTTCAAAAGCGTTTGGATTTTGAATTACATGGAGCTTGATTCAATGACTCTAATATAAGTAACTAGCCGCGCGAAGCCCGGCTAAGCTCGGGCTTCGCCTAGCTACGCTCAAGCAATCCGTCCACCAGATGAAGTTTAAATAAAGTGTGAAAAATTTTCATATTGGAACACAAAATTGCGTGTATTATTTTTGCATTTTAAAATTTTCTCTTAGATTTTAGGTCATTTTGAAAATAACTGTCTTATGTATCATGTGTGAGAGGGAAATTAAAATATCATGTGTGAGGGCTTTAAGATTTTGTGCAGAGTGATAGGTGTTTTAGGTAAATTTCATTAAAAGTTACTTCAAATTGACCAATTTTTTGGTAAAAAAGTATGCTATTTACAGGTAAGTTTTTTGTCTCTTTTTTCAATTTTTAAGTGCTATTTTCCCATAAAAGATGAAAAAACCTTTAAATTTTTTTTTAAAATTGACTCAGACAGTCACCTTAATTCCTACTTGAGAATGATAATAAAAAATTAGGAAAGAATAATTTTCTCTTAGTTTGTAGGAAATTTAGAAGGTAACTGTCATATGTATCATGTGTGAGAGGGAAATTAAAATATCATGTGTGAGGGCTTTAAGATTTTGTGCAGAGTGATAGGTGTTTTAGGTAAATAAATAATCCAACAGAGATAGATAAAAAAATATAATACTAAAATAGGTAAAAAATATTACTAAATAAGGTAAATTTAAAGCAAATTATAAGTTCTATCACTAAAGTTTTAGATTACTTTATTATAAAATTAGCAAGGAAGTACAATTGGCCTATCGAAGGTTTTATGGAGTGGAAGGTACATATTTTACAGGATATAAAAAGGAATTATGAAGAGTTTGGTATGGAGGACAAGAAGGGTTTCTTTCTAAACAAAGTTCTATACTGTAAAATTAAAGGTTTAAAAAATAAGTTTATTATTACGGATGTTGATAAGGCAGCTAATAACTTTGGTTTTATGTGTAAAGATTATTTTAAGCAGTTAATTTCTAGGGAATACAACTCAAATAATACCTATCAAAAAATTAACCTTACCAAAAAAGAAATGGATAATAGGATTTTAGCTTTTAGCAAAAAATTTAAGTTTAAGATTAATAGCATAAAATACCCTTACCTGTTTCCTACAATAAAATTCCATAAAGTACCTACTAAATTTAGGTTTGTTACATGCAGTACAAATTGTTATAACACTTTGTTCAGTAAAAAGTTCTTTAGCTATTTAAAAATTATTCTAAATAAAATTAAGGTTACCGAAAATAGCTTTATTATAAATAATAACCAGGATGTTCTACAATTTTTAAAAAGTAAGAATATAGATAGCATATACACGTTTGATTTTGAAAACCTGTTTACCAGTATTCCGCATGATAATTTAATGATTATATGTTCAGAAATCTATGATGCTTTTTTAGATAGTACTTTAATCTTAAAATGTGACTGGATTGATATATGTAAATTTAATATTTTTGAAAACTATCTCTTTAATGGCTTATGTTTCTTTAAACAGATAAAGGATATACCTATGGGAAATAGCTATTCTAGTGCATTTGCCAACCTTTTCTTACATTTTTACGAAACTAAATTTCTTAACTCAAATAATATTACCGGATTTAGATATATTGATGACCTCATAATTTTTAACTGCAACGATTTGGAGTTTCTTAATCAAATCTACCCAAAGGAACTTACTTTAAACCGGACTAACGATAATAATCTTTGTGCGACTTATCTGGATTTAAAAATTAAAATTCAAAATAGGGAAATAAAAATAGGGATTTATGATAAAAGGTTAGATTTTAACTTCGAGGTTATTATGTTTACCAATTTCCATAGCAACTTAAACTATAAAATTTATTATAATATTTTTTACTCACAACTTTACAGAAAAAAAAAACATTTGTAACAACGCTGGGGATTTTTTGGAGGCATGTAGCATTTTCGAGGAAAACTTAAGAAAAAACGATTTTCCTAAAAATTTCGGCAATTTAAAAGTTTAAAAAAAATGGCATTTAGACTCAGGAATTTTTAAAGTTGTTTAGAATAGTATTTGTGTTTCCATTTGGTTAAGTTGTAATGGGGGGGTGGAGCTATAGTAATGTTACAATGACGTAACCTTTAGGATAGAATTGGCTGCTGTTTCGCCATAACCGTCACTTACGGAATTGGGGTGTGTACGCATCGTGTATTTTGCATTAGGATTTTTGTGTGCTTGCATGTAAGGTGCATTGAGCCCATACTGTAAGTTGTGTTTGTCTTTTCATTTTCTTCTTGACTAATTGCTTCTTTGGGGGACTCGGGGCCTTGGGATGTCTTTTGGGCTTACCTGTATCCTATTCAGAAAGTTCCCCTTGAGGTAATTGACATGGTTAGGCTCCCTGATGACGGGACCTGTCGGTTACCTCTGTTGTTTTATGGTTCAGTTCCGGTACTTATACAGAATCTTGCCGTTGGTGTGTGGATGCCCAGAGTGCTTGATTTCTGTTTGTTTTTTGTTTATTTTACTATTATATTTTTTTATCTATCTCTGTTGGATTATTTATTTGTTTTTTTCATTATGGGGATATGAAACTTCTGCGCTATCCTCTATTGAAAATGTTTTCTTTGCAGGATAAGTTTTATGTTATAGTGATTTAGCAGTCTATGCTTGAATTTTAATTTTGTTTATTTCTATTGTTTACTTTTTACATACGTGTTTTAGGTAAATTTCATTAAAAATTACTTCAAATTGACCAATTTATAAAAAAGTATCCTATTTACAGGTAAGTTTTTGTCTCTTTTTTAATTTTTAAGGGCTATTTTACCATAAAAGATGAAAAAAACCTTTAATTTTTTTATTTTTAAATTTTTTATAAGGAAAGGAATGACGAATCGGGGAAAATGTTCATATTGAAACATAATTCTGTTTTAACAATTAATTTCTGAACAATTAAAAAAATTAAGTAAATGGAAAAGTAAAAAACATAATTATATTTCACTGGCCTTCAAAAATATCCAATAATAACACAATTTCCTTAGCAAATACAAAATAAACAAATATTTCACTGGTCTTCAAAAATATCTAATAACAACACAATTTCCTTAGCAAATACAAAATAAACGAAAAGTGAACAATAATTGGTGTATAATAAATAGTTTTTTATTTTGGGCTGTTTTTATAAGGAAAGGAATAACGAATCGGGGAAAATTTTCATATTGAAATATAAAATTGCATGTATTATTTTTGCATTTTAAAATTTTCTCTTAAATTGTAGGTAATTTAGAAGATAACTGTCATATGTATCATGTGTGAGAGGGAAATTAAAATATCATGTGTGAGGGCTTTAAGATTTTGTGCAGAGTGATAGGTGTTTTAGGTAAATTTCATTAAAAATTACTTCAAATTGACCAATTTATAAAAAAGTATGCTATTTACAGGTAAGTTTTTTGTCTCTTTTTTTAATTTTCAAGTGTTATTTTACCATAAAAGATGAAAAAAACCTTTAATTTTTTTTTATTAAATTGACTCCGAACGTAAACAGTCACCTTAATTCCTACTTGAGAATGATAATAAAAAATGATGAAAGAATAACCACCCCCCCTATTGAAATATTTAAAGTAATAAATTCTGTTTGAATAATTAATTTCTGAACAATTGGAAAATTAACTAAACGCAAAATAGAAAAGTAAATAAAACATAATTATATTTCACTGGCCTTCAAATATATCCAATAATAACACAATTTGCTTATCAGATACAAAATAAACAAAAAATGAACAATAATTGGTGTATAAAAAATAGTTTTTCATTTGCGGCTGTTTTTATAAGGAAAGGGATGACGAATCAGTGAAAATTTTCATATTAGAACATAAAATTGTGTGTATTACGTTTTCATTTTAAAATTTCCTCTTAGATTGTAGGCCATTTTGAAGATAACTGTCATAGGTATCATGTGTGAGAAGGAAATTAAAATATTAGCAATAGGATTTTGTGGACAGTGATAGGTGTTTTAGCTAAATTTCAGATTAATATTCTACGTTCGGAGTCAATTTTTCCCAAAAAAATTTTAAAGATTTTTTTTGTCTTTTATGTTAAAATACCACTACTTTATTTGAATATTCTTTCTTTTATGCTTGTCTATAACTCTTTTCAATATTTCTGTGATATAATTGTAGTTTTTTTATTTTGGGCTGCTTTTATAAGGAAAGGAATGACGAATTGGGGAATATTTTCATATTAGAACATAAAATTGCTTGTATTATTTTTGCATTTTAAAATTTTCTTGTAGATTGTAGGCCATTTTGAAGATAACTGTCATATGTATTATGCGTGAGAAGGAAATTAAAATATTAGCATTAGGATATTGTGGAGAGTAATAAGCGTTTCAGCTAAATTTAGATTAATATTCTACGTTCGGAGTCAATTTAAAAAAAAAAAATTATTTTTTAAAGATTTTTTTTTCTTTTATGGTAAAATAGCACTACTTTATTTGAATATTCTTTCTTTTTATGCTTCTGTCTACAACTCTTTGCAATATTTCTGTGATAAAACTGTAGTTTTTTTATTTTGGGCTGTTTTCATAAGGAAAGGAATGACGAATTGAGGAATATTTTCATATTAGAACATAAAAATGCGTGTATTATTTTTGCATTTTAAAATTTTCTCGTAGATTGTAGGCCATTTTGAAGATAACTGTCATATGTATCATGTGTGAGAAGGAAATTAAAATATTAGCATTAGGATTTTGTGGAGAGTGATAGGCGTTTTAGCTAAATTTCAGATGAATATTCTACGGAGTCAATTTAAAAAAAAAAAAAATTAAACATTTTTTTGGTCTTTTATGGTAAAATAACACTTAAAAATGAAAAAAAAAACTTACCTGTAAATAGCATACTTTTTTTATACATTGGTCAATTTGAAGTAATTTTTATTGAAATTTAGCTAAAATGCTTATAACTCTGCTCAAAATTATATTGCTACTATTTTAATTTCCTTCTCACACATGATACATATGACAGTTATCTTTGTCTGCGGCTTGTCCACTTATTATAGTCGCTTCTATAAAGTTCTTCATCAATCTCTTTATACATAATCTTGAAGATGGATCCAAACTCCTGAGAAGCATAATAGGTACACCAATCTTAAATTCCAATATATGCGGTGGTACTCCAGAGGGCCACAGGGAGTTCAAAAATGTGTGTTTCTCAGAATATGTTTTTTAGCATAAATCTCTACGGTTATCATGATATCTCACATAATAATGTATATAATTTGATAAAATTTTCAGAAAATATTTTAGATGCTATTGTTAATGAAATGAGGCACAATATTGGTGTATAATAAATAGTTTTTTATTTGGGGCTGTTTTTATAAGGAAAGGAATGACGAATCGGGGAAAATTTTCATATTGGAAAATAAAATTGCGTGTATTATTTTTGCATTTTAAAATTTTCTCTTAAGATTGTAGGTCATTTTGAATATAACTGTCATATGTATCATGTGTGAGAATGAAATTAAAATATTAGCATTAAGATTTTTATGCAGAGTGATAGGTGTTTTAGGTAAATTTCATTAAAAATTACTTCAAATTGACCAATTTATAAAAAAGTATGCTATTTACAGGTAAGTTTTTGTCTCTTTTGTCCAAAAAAACCTTTAAAAATTTTTTTTTCTTTAAATTGACTCCGAACGTAGAATATTAATCTTTATGGAGAGTTATAGGCATTTTAGCTAAATTTCAATAAAAATTACTTCAAATTGACCAATTTATAAAAAAAGTGTGCTATTTACAGGTAAGTTTTTGTTCTTTTTTTTTAATTTTTATGTGCTATTTGGCCATAAAACACCAAAAAAACCTTTAAACAATTTTTGTTAATTAGTAGTTTTTTGGTGTTATTTAAAGTTAATTTTCTTATATTACTCCTTTTGTTTTCTTTTCGTTAATCCTTTTTTACTTGGTTAATTATCAGTATACGGATTACCGTTGAAACTCTTTACCGCTGGAACCCCTATGTGACTTGCTATCTTGCGATTATTTAATTTCTGAAATTTGGAAATTAGGTATTTTACACATTGTGTTTGTCGTGGGGTACGACATATAAAAAAAAAGAAAATAGAAAAGGTGCAGAAAAACCAATTAACAAACGGGACGGAAAATGGAATAGTAAAATGACGCCAGACGATACGAGAAGAATGTCGTGGGGATACGATATGTCAGGAGTTCAAAAAGGGCAGACAACCCAATTAAAGCGGTCGGTCGGCGGTGCTATGAGAAAATTGAAATGGCACTTGATCAGACAAACAACCGGATGAAGAAGAAGAAATTGAAAAGCAACAATTAAGAGTTGAAAAAGCGAGGGGTATAGATAGAGGAGACATCGAGATGAAAAGGGAATTGTGGACAAAGAGAAGAGGACCCCACACATAGGATATGTTCTGGGAAAACACGATTCCTAGAAAAACAGGAATGAGTCGAAGGCGGGATTGTTCGAATATAAAACGCCCCTCACTCTAATTGGTTAAAGAAATGATTAGAGGATGAAAAGTTAACGAATCAAAGTGGAAGTAAAAAAAAAGGTTGAACATGAGAGACGAATGAAAATGTAAAAGGCGGGGTGTTGAGAAGATAATAAAAAATAGAGAGAGAGAGTGAGAATATAAAATAATGATATATTGATTTTGACTCTCAGACTTAGCACCCAAAATAGAGAGTTGTAGCCTCGTAAGCGAGAAGGCAAAAGATAATATATGGGAGATTGCGCCTCCACTTAGCGCATCGCTGTAAGCCCGCAACCCAACGATGAGAGGAGATTAGACGAATATTGGAGCCGAGAAAGATTGCCTGACCCCCCGCCAGCTAGTGATGAGAGGAGCATAGAGGAGCATCGGAGCCGAGATAGATTGCCTGACCCCTGCAAGCTACTGACGAGATGATAGTAGTTGAGACAAGGAACCAAGACAGAGTGCCTGACCCCCACAAGCAAAAGATGGAGAACCGATCCGGCCATTAAAGTCTGCCTATTCCCACGACAGGGAGCGAGTCCAACAGCCGTATTCACCAACGAAAGTAAATCCTGAAGAAAGATATCCCAATAGATGCACATGAATATACCAGCCAAAGTCCCCTTCTGCAGTCTGCAAAAATGGAGGTAACCTTTTATTAACTATTGCCAAACGTCGTTAAATACCCGAGTCTTATATTATAGGCGAAAGTTAAGGAATAATATATATATTGCGTACTGAAATTAAATTAATTTAAATAAAT
The DNA here is from genome assembly GCA_907164885.2 of Dolomedes plantarius. Taxonomy (NCBI): domain Eukaryota; kingdom Metazoa; phylum Arthropoda; class Arachnida; order Araneae; family Dolomedidae; genus Dolomedes; species Dolomedes plantarius. Next base: position 199,975,810 of record OU015497.1, read on the forward strand.
GAAATAGTGCAGTCAAATAATACCTCGATATAATGAGTATGTCTTTAGGTTCATAATTAATAATAATATAATTGAATGTGTACTAATATTTGTATTGTGTTAATAAATTAATGTATTGTTTAGAATTCAGAGTAATGGTATCATTGCCTACCACTACACCCAATCACGACCCACCCAAATTAACCCTACCACAGTGTTTGTGCAACTCTTTGCAATATTTCTGTGATATAATTGTACTTTTTTTCAACTTTGGGATGTTTTTATAAGGAAAGGAATGACGAATCGGGGAATATTTTCATATCGGAACATAAAATTGCATGTATTATTTTTGCATTTTCAAATTTTCTCTTAGATTGTAGGTCATTTTGATAGATAACTGTCATATGTATCATGTGTGAGAAGGAAATTAAAATAGTAGCATTAAGATTTTTATGCAGAGTTATAGGCATTTTAGCTAAATTTTAATAAAAATTACTTCAAATTGACCAATTTATATAAAAAGTATGCTATTTACAGATCAGTTTTTGTTCCTTTTTAAAATTTTTAAGTGCTATTTTACCATAAAAGAACAAAAAACCTTTAAATATTTTTTTTAAAATTGACTCCGTACGTAGAATATTAATCTGAAATTTAGCTAAAACGCCTATCACTGTGCACAAAAATCCTAATGCTAATATTTGAATTTCCTGCTCACACATGATACATATGACAGTTATCTTTGCCTGCGGCATTTATAAAAAAAGTATGCTACTTACAGGTCAGTCTTTGTTCATTTTTTAAATTTTTAAGTGCTATTTTTCCATAAAAGACCAAAAAACCTTTAAAAAATTATTTTTTTTAAAAATTGTCTCCGAACGTAGAATAATCTGAAATTTAGCTAAAACGCCTATCACTGTGCACAAAAATCCTAATGCTAATATTTTAATTTCCTTCTCACACATGATACATATGACAGTTATCTTTGCCTGTGGCTTGACCACTTATTATAGTCGCTTCTATAAAGTTCTTCATCAATCTCTTTATACATAATCTTTTCCCATTACACAGTGAAGGTGTATCCAAATTCCTGAGAAGCATAATAGGTGCACCAATCTTTAATTACAATATATGAGGCGGTACTCCAGATGGCCACAGAGAGTTAAAAAATGAGTGTTTCTCAGAATTATGTTTATTATCACAAATCTCTACAGTTATCATGATATCTCACATAATAATGTATATAATTTGATAAAATTATCAGAAAATGTTTTAGATGCTATTGTTAATGAAATGAGGCTCAAGAATTGGTGTATAATAAATAGTTTTTTATTTTGGGCTGTTTTTATAAGGAAAGGAATGACGAATCGGGGAAAATTTTCGTATTGGAACATAAAATTGCGTGTATTATTTATACATTTTAAAATAACTGTCATATGTATCATGTTGGAGAAGGAAATTAAAATAGTAGCATTAAGATTTTTATGCAGAGCTATCGGCATTTATGCTAAATTTCGATAAAAATTACTTTGTGAAATACCTAATAACGAAATTTCAGAAAGTAAATAATCGAAGTTAGCAAGTCACATAGGGATTTCAACGGTAAAGAGTTTCAACGGTAATTCGAATATAAAAATTAACCAAGTAAAAAAGGATAAATGAAAAGAAAACAAAAGGAGTAATATAAGAAAATTAACTTTAAATAACACCAAACAACTACTAATTTCCTTGTAAACAACCGTTTATTTACCTTGTAACATTAAGGTGCGCATGCGTAGTTCTTATGAATGATGGATTCCAACGCCTTGGGATGAAATATTATTTAAAAACTGTATTTATATATAAGCATTTTAAAGCTTCCAAACTTATATTAGAATTATCTCCAGGCTTCAAAACATAAGTATACGAAGTTTCAACCAGATTTGTCAAGAAATGTAGAAACGAAAAAAATACCAAATGTAATCATTTCACACAAAAATCGGTAAATCCACCAAAAATCATTATATATCTATTTAGTTTCAATAAAGTATTTTTTATTATTAAACAATTTAAATATTTAGTTTTTCAAGCGTTTTAGTTATACAAGCATAATAATAATTTCATCATTCGTGGAAGAAATAGGGTTTTTAAAAACAAATTTTCAATATGTAATGAATAACACTGAAGTTTTAGGATTTATGTTTTTCTTCTTGTAAAATCTAACTAGGAAGAAGTAATGTTTATAGCTGGGATGTTCTTGTAACTAAAAAAAAAACATCAGTGATGAAAATGGATCGAAAAGGAAGAACTTTCTGATTGAAAATTCACAAAAGGTGACATATGTTGAAAATAATAAGAACGTTGATGAGATTCGTACGTGTTTTGTCACTTTTCAAATACTGAAAATTTCCATACTTAGCTTTTAAAATACGTATTCAAGAAATTTAAAGTTGCTCATGTAATTTTATTTCCTCAAAACGTAAAGAGGCAACAAATTTTTACAAAGAGTAAAAACTGAATATTCTGAGTAAAATTTTGGTTATAAAATACATTTTACATCTTTGAGAATATTGTATGAATTTTTCGAATGTTTCAGTGGAATTTTATAACAAATGTTCAAGAAATTCCTTTTTCATTTTATTTCCTATTTACGTAATGAACAAATGTACACAGCGAAGTATATGAAACTTGAACTGAGAAAGTTGTATGCATATAAAATGATAAAATATCCTTTCTCTTATATTTCAGTGAAACAGGTAAAGTTCTTACACAAATGAAAGCCGGAGACCATTTTGGAGAAATTGGAATACTCGATCCCAATGTCAGGTACAATCTATGAAAACAATTCACATCTGAGAAAAACTTCACTATAGTATACTTCCTTATATATATATATATATATATATATATATATATATATATATATATATATATATATATATATATATATATATATAGGATTTTGTTCCCCGTGAAAAGTGTTCATAGTTTAGTTATATTCTAAATTTTAAGATAGATTTCAAACCAATAACGAAATTTTCTAATTACAAGCTTTTCATGAACTATATTGTATAATTTGGATATTACAAATATTTCATGTATAATATAGCAATTATACAGGGTGTCCCAAAACGACCGCATAAACTCTGCACAGCTAGATTCCTCGTTGGGAGTACATAAAAACTGCCCAAAGAAGCGTTCCTGTACGATTCATAGTTTGCGAGAAAAATACGAAAATCAAAGTATGACGTCACTGCCAGTGCAAGAAAAAACACTTTATTGAACATATCAACAGCATGCAGAATTTAAAGCAGATGTTCAAAGTGTCCTCCGTGCATGTCGAGGCAGGAGTGAGCACGCCATGGAATGGCTGTCATCACACTTTGCAGCATCGCGGAGTCCACAGAAGTTCAAGCAGCATGCAGACGAGCAACTAAGTCCATTTGTGTTGTCACTACGTCTCGATACACCAGTTCCTTGAGATGGCCCCATAGGAAAAAATCCAACTGTGTAAGATCTGGCGAACGTGGCAGCCATAGAACCGGACCCCCACGTCCGATCCAGCGGCCGGGCTATTCCATATCCAGCCAACCACGTACAGGAGCACAGAAATGCGCCGGAGCCCCATCATGCTGGAACCAAAGTCCCTGTATTGCCGCTAATGGTATGTCATCGAGGAACTCGGTTAAGACCTCATTGCGAAACACTAAGTACGACTGTCCCGAGAGCCGTTCAGGCAACAGATATGGTCCAAGTAGACGATCCCCGAGTATGCCGGCCCACACGTTAAGAGACCAACGTTCCTGATGTTTCTGCGGCCGGATTGCATGCGGATTGACCTGGGACCACATATGGCTGTTGTGATGGTTGAATACCCCATCACGAGTGAAACATGATTCATCAGTCCACAGGATATGTGCAATGAAACCATTATCTGTGTTCTGTTGCTGCAACAGCCATTCGCAGAAGGCCACGCGTTTCTGAAAGTCATCTGGTTTCAGACCTTGCACGGTTGTGTACCGAAATGGGTGTAGCCTCTCAGACCATAAAAGCCTGTGCACAGTACTTTTACTCGAAGTCATCTCACGGGCTAATGCGCGTGTGCTTACCTCGGGAGTCTCTTCTACACGCTGCAGTATTGCATCCGCCTGTGCTACCGTCAGACCGCTCCGCGGTCTTCCAGTATCTTGAAGATTGGCTGTTGGCAAGACGCTTCCCGTATTTCGCAGTCTGTCGCCCACCCTACGGATGACGTTGACATCGGGAGGACGGCGGGACGGATATCGACGGGCATACTCCCTAGCAGTTCGTAAGGCATTTCCATTACATCGGTCGTACATCAAGTACATGTCGCAGTAGTCACGAACGGAGTACATGGCCACCATACGAAGACTACCGGTAGCTGCAAGATGCAGCCTTTTAAATACCAGTTAAACGGCGGCTTAACGTCATTCCATGGCGCGCGCGTATGCATGACGCGATATGCGCGGCGAACGTTTTAAACATTATCGTCTGGAAAGATATTCAAATATTGTTGTTGATATGTCCAATAAAGTGTTTTTTTCTTGCACCGGCAGTGACGTCATACTTTGTTTTTCGTATTTTTCACGTAAACTATGGATCGTACAGGAACGCTTCTTTGGGCAGTTTTTATGTACTCACAATGAGGAACCTAGCTGTGCAGAGTTTATGCTGTCGTTTTGGGACACCCTGTATAATACAACTTCTCTCAAACTTGAGTGCAGGTAAACATTTATAGAATATGTAGTATATTGTAAAAATTTTATATTGTTGACAACATTATTTTTACTTTGTCATTAATGTTATAAAATCCTCAATAAAACAAGTATATTTACAGATATATATGTTCTAAAAATTGTGTATTAACGAAAATACATTTTAACTTACTGGATATGACTCATAAAAGATTTTCAGAAATACACTAAATATAAACTATCCCGGTCGATGAGGCATGCAGACCAGTCGCTACTGTATAATCGTGAATACGCATCCATCTGTTCGCTCCAATAATTCAGGATTTAGGAGCCGTGTCAACTAGTACATACTACCGCCTTCTGTCCCACCGTCCAACTTTAAGTTCAAATTTATTACCTTTTGTAATAAGAGTCCACATTCAATATTGGCACGATCTAATTTGTTAAGCAGTTTGAGTGCAGTATTGTTTCATAAATTTTGATTTAAATTTTCCTGATTTGTGAGAAAATGGTACTCGTTATGAATCCGTATTTAAAGAAGTAATTCCTTCTTTACACGGATTTAAAATCCCTCTACACGATTAAGACCATTTCTAAGATTCCAGTGTTTGGAAATCAACAGCTTCCGAGAAAGTGTTCATTAAATGCAATTATAATTAAATCAGCTTATCTTCAAGTCGAACTACGAAGATATATATAGCCTTGATAAGTATAAAATAACTTTCTTTTCTTTTTAGCAAAGTATATTCGGGATTTTATCTTAATTTAGTATCTGTTCCATTTCATAATATAAGCAGTCTTTAGATTTTTAACGTATATATATATATATATATAGATATATATATACAGAGGCTGTTCACACAAATTTTAGACGATGTATATTGTATTCAAAAAACTAAATTACATAAAATTCTTGTGTTTTAAATGTTCTATTTGACATCCCTTATTCTGAACTATCTTTCGACACAACAATTTCCAGGATAATAATGCCTTTTGAAGTGTCAGAAGAGGTATTCTATCCCATTCCTACTGAACAGCTTTCCAGAGTCCTGTAAGGGTTTTGGGACGACGTTTGGATAATGCAGATTTTAAAAGTCCGTAAGCACAAAACTCCATAGGTGATACATCGGAAGATTTAGTAGAGATATCAGTGATTTACAGTGGATTTTGATGTGTGACTGCTAGCTTTGTCCTGATGGAGTCTCACAGATTGATGGCACTGTGGGTAAAGCGATGGTATTTCATTCAGAAAAATTGGCGATAAAATATGTTCCTGATAGTATTTGGAGTTAATCTTGACATTTTTTTCCACTCTCTTTATTTTTAACTTGCCATTATAAGAAAAACCAGCAACAATCATGAATCCCTTAGAAAAACTTTCTTTCGATTCTTTGAACCATGTACTTAAATTTTTTTCTCCCCTTTTATGATAATAAATGGCTCTTTTTTTGTTGCAATCATTTAAATACACCCATATTTCATCTATTGTGACAATTGTTTTCCATTTTTCTTTGGATAAGTGTTTCTCATATAGAATTCTGCAGCGTGTCCTGCGTTCAGCGATATGATTTGGAAGAAGACGATGCACATTGCGTTTTTTCGCTTTCTTAAGATTTAAATCAACGTTTATCATTTTGTTTACAGTGGACACCGAGCATTTTAATGATTTTGCAACTGTCCTTTGACTAGGGGGATTTTCTTTTAACATTAAACAACGTACCTTTGCAATAGTCGAAGATGTCCGTTTTTTCCTTGGATACTTGTTTGGAATTTTTATCTCAATATAGGCCCCAATTTGACCGTTTTTTCCTTTCTTGTTGACAATATTACCTATCGACACTTTAGATATCACAAAACCATGACTCTCACATCGTTTTTGGATAACGGAGTATGCATATTTCTCTTCGGAAAGAGCATAAATGTAGCCTTCGAACCACTGCTTTGTTAAAAACGCCATTTTGAATAAAAACAAAACTTTCAAGCCGCAGACGATAATGTTTGACTTTTAAAAACATAGTACAATTGCAATTATTTCTTTTGCAGCAAACGATTTTTTATTACCGCTTACCAAAATCGTCTTACCAAAATCGAACAGCCTCTGTATATATATATATATATATATATATATATATATACACCGAGTGATACAAAAGTCAGGACGAACTTTAAAAATGAATAATTCGAAAACGAATAAAGAAAAAAAGATGCGGTTTGCACCAAACGGATGGAAAAGAAGCCGGGTTTTGTGTGGCAACGAAAAAAAATAGTTCTGTTGGCGACCAACAGATGGCGCTGTCGGATTTCTGATATAGGATTTTGCAAAGCAACAAACGGTATAAAAAGGAGCAACTGCAGCAGGTAATGGTAGTCGAAGCTTATATGTATCGAAATGATATCCATAGTTGAGAAAGCCCTCATAGTTAAACTGTATTATGAGAATTCGGAAAGTGCCATTGCGGCATTGCCAGCATATCGCTACATGAAGGGTATGCGAGATAGCAAAGGACCAATAACGTCTTCTGCATTGAACAAAATGATGAAGAAATTTGAAGCTACAGGTTCTTTGACGTCACGTCCAAGAAGTGGACGCCCCTCTGTGGAGCAGACGGTGCAATCCATGTCGGCGGTTTCTGCACATGGGGAGTGCAGTGCTCGAGAAGTTTTGAGGCAGACAGGAGTGTCGCACGTAAGTGTCTGGAGAGCACTGCTTATAACCCTGAAACTGTATCCCTACAAGTTGCAACATAACCAAGAACTGAAACCTCTTGACTTCGACTCTCGCCAAGATTTTGCGAATTTGGTATTCAATAAGATGGAAGAGCAGCACAACTGGCTTCACACTGTGCTTTGGACAGATGAAGCGCATTTCACACTCTCTGGCGCTGTTAACACCCACAATTGTCGAGTGTGGACCACAGAAAATCCACATGCATTTGTTGAGGTACCCTTGCAACAGCCTAAAGTGACAGTCTGGTGTGCCTTCACTGCTGATTTCATAATTGGTCCATTATTTTTCAAGGAAGTCACAAAGACGGGTTTTAAAACAGTTTCTGTCACTGGTCAGCGATATGCAGCACTGTTACAGAACAACATTATTCCTGAACTACAAGCGCGACAGGCACTCCAAACAGTCACCTTTATGCAAGATGGAGCACCACCTCATATTGCTCTGCCTGTGCAACGCCTGCTACGCTAAACATTTGGGGAGGATCGCATTATCAGTCGATGCTTTAATCACGCATGGCCTCCAAGATCTCCCGATCTGACACCCTGTGACTTTTGGCTGTGGGGATTCTTGAAGTCAAAAGTGTACCGCGACTAACAGGCATCACTAGCAGCACTGAAAAATGCCATCCGACAAAATGTGTCTTCCATAACGCAAGAAATGCTACTCAATGCTGTGAACTCAATGCTGACTCGTCTCACAGCGGTACTTCTGAATGATGGACAGCACATTGAACATTTACTGTAATTAACTGCAATTAAGCTGACTTGTAAACATTTTTTCATTTGTAAATCATCTTTTGGAGAAATAAAAAACTATAGCGCCATCTGTTGGTCGGCAACAGAACAATTTTTTCCGTTGCCACACAAAACCCGGCTTCTTTTCCATGTGTTTGGTGCAAACCGCATCTTTTTTTCTTTATTCGTTTTCGAATTATTCATTTTTCAAGTTCGTCCTGACTTTTGTATCACCCGGTATATATATATATATATATATATATATATATATATATATATATATATATATATATGCGTGTGTGCGTGTGTAAGTAAGTATCATGCCAACCTAGTCCCATGTTAACGGAGACCAGGCTCCTGAGAGCTCTTCGAGCTCTTGGGAGTGTTTTTTCTTCAGATTCTTGTGTGCGTCTAACTACATTTCGAATTATGTTGGCTTCACGCTCTTCTGTTTTTTTTCATCACATTGCTCATTTCTCAACAATCTTTGACATTTTCCCCTTACTTCTGCAGAATTAAAAGTTGCTCTCCTCTTTTTGGGAATTTTAAAGCATTAATTTACAGCAAGTCAATAACGTTGGAATGGATTTATTATTATAGAAAAAGAATCAATAATGTTTGAATGGATTAAGATCACATTCAATATTAAAACACAGCAAATCTGGTAATTATTATATAAAATGTATATACACGTATTTCATGCTCGGAAATCTTTCTCAAAACTAAATCTTCTGCTACGCTTCAATGCCACTTTCAGACTTTCTTAATTATAATATACACGTATTTCATGATTGTAATTCTTTCTCAAAACTAAATCATCTGCTATGTTTCAATGTCACTTCAGTTATATAAATCATCGCGTCAAGGCTAAACGCACGTGTTTCTAGCTAAGTCAACGTATCCTGCAGTATATTTGAGTTTGAACAGGTAGCTTGGGATAGTTTCAATTCTTGAAATGGATAGATAACACATTCATTGAAAATGAATGACTTTCCATCCTTATATTTTCATTTTTAAAAAGAAACATTCAGGTGTTGCCACGTACATGAAAATAATATATCAAATTCAGTCTTGCATGAGCCAAAATATGAATAAATCACGTTTTTAATTCATTTCTATTTATTTTTACGGAAATGTTATAATTTAATTGGCAACAATGAAATGTTACAAAGGCTTTGAACAAAAATATCCGGGGAAATTTTGCGATTTTCAATATCCGTTGATACTTCTAACATAATTCGGGAATGGAACGTCGCAGGGGAATGAAAATAGTCTATAACCATCGCGAAAGTTCAAGCAATAAGTTAACCAAGTTTCATCGAAATCGGATGAACGGTACGGCAGCGCATAATATACGAACAAACAAACATTCATTCATTCATTTTTATATATAGAGATGAATGTTTCTTTGTTTGTTCGTATTTTATGTGCTGCCGTATCGTTCATCCGATTGCGATGGAACTTGGTCAACTTATTGCTTGTACTTGCGCGAAGGATATAGACTATTTTCATCCCGCTACGATGTTTCATTTCCGAATTATGTTAGAACAAATTCGCGCAGTATCAACGGATATTGAAAATCACTAAACAAATCGCCAAATTTCCCAGCAGAGGATATGGGACTGCTCCCCGGATCTCGTGCCAGAGAACGGCTAGGTTCGAACCACTATCGTCAGAACAGAAGCCCACCGCTATAGCACCACGCTAAGGATCGTTGAAGACTTCGGCACAAAAAGCGGTAGAGGGCAGTAGCGGTAACAATGGAGATTGTTAGGAATAGGTCCCTAACTTTATTTCTACTGATCAGATATACATAATATATAGCCTATGTCCATCTGGAATAATGTACCTTTCAAACAGTGAAAGCATTTTTCAAATAGATGCAGTGGTTCTGGAGATTACCCTCCACGTACAAAATCGCTCTCTCTTTATATATAAGTATAGAAGTATAGATAGATAATTGAAAGAGGTTAAGAGTTGAAATAAAAATACAAAAATAAAAAAAGGATTTTCAGTAAAGAATGTTTTTTTTAAATATTCAATTTAAAAAAAAATAAAAATTCTTATAATAATATTCAAATTAATATTACTTTAGTTAATAATTAAAGTTAATTTTTTAAAAGAAAAAGGCGTGCCGGAGAACGGCTAATTTCGAACCAGCGATAGCACCACGCTAAGGATCGTTGAAGACTTCGGCTCAAAAAGCTGTAGCGGACAGTAGCGGTAACAATGGAGATTGTTAGGATTAGGCCCCTAACTTTATTTCTACTGATCAGATATACATAATATATAGCCTATGTCCATCTGGAATAATGTACTTTTCAAACAGTGAAAGCATTTTTCAAATAGGTGCAGTGGTTCTGAAGATTACCCTCCACGTACAAAATCCCCTCTCTCTTTATATATTAGTATAGATAGCACCACGCTAAGGATCGTTGAAGACTTCGCCACAAAAAGCGGTAGAGGACAGTAGCGGTAACAATGGAGATTGTTAGGATTAGGCCCCTAACTTTATTTCTACTGATCAGATATACATAATATATAGCCTATGTCCATCTGGAATAATGTACTTTTCAAACAGTGAAAGCATTTTTCAAATAGGTGCAGTGGTTCTGCAGATTACCCTCCACGTACAAAATCGCTCTCTCTTTATATATAAGTATAGATAGATAATGGAAAGAGGTGAATAGTTGAAATAAAAATACAAAAATAAAAAAAGGATTTTTAGTAAAGAATGTTTTTTTAAATATTCAATTTAAAAGGTGATTTAAGTCTGGGCTTCTAGGTGGCCAATTCATGACAGAGAAGTCAGAGAAATGCTCATCCAACCAGCCAGTAGCCAACCGGGACTTCTGAGATGTACAGTTGTTTTGCTGGAAAACTCCATTACCGTGCGGATAACAGAACAGCATAAACGGATGGAGGTGATCGCCCAGCAACTCTACGTACCGAATTGGTATATGCACCAAAGATCCCAAACTGTGCCACGAAAAAACACCCCAGACCATGATTGAGCCACCATGCCCTTGTACAGTTCCAGCCAGGCATGCAGGATCCATGGCTTCATGAGCCTGACGCCATATTCTCAGCCTCCCGTCGGCGTTAAGTAGTCGGAATCGAGACTCATCACTCCATGCTACTCGTTTCCAGTCCTGTACACTCCAGTCTCTGTGCTCTCTTCCCCAGGCAAGACGTGCAGCCCAATGGCGAGTATAGAGCAATGGTACTCTCGTAGGTCGACGGCTCCCGAAACCCATACGGTGAAGCGAGCGTTGCACAGTCCGTTTACTGACTGTACGACTGGCACCGTCATTAAACTGGGTGGTAATTTGAGCTAATGTTTGGTTTCGCTGGCTATGTACAATACGCCTGAGCCGTCTCTCACCACGCACTGTCAAGGCTAATTGTCGTTTGCAGTTTGCCCGATCGCTAGTTTTCCCCCCATCCATGTATTCTTGGTATACTCTTGACACTGTCGACCTTGAAAAGCCTAGCTGTCTGACGATTTCGGAAAATGAATGGCCCATGCGTCGCGCACCTACGATTTGTCCGCGATCGAAGGCGGCTAAATCAGGCAGTTTACCCATACTGGCAATTCCAACAACTAATTCAGAACAACCACAGTACGCGCTATATATGCAATTACCACAGCGCCTTCACTTCTGCATAGATGATGCGCAGCGCTACACAATTTGCATAGGCTTTGCTATCCTTAATTCAGTGCCACTTCAGTGTAATTAAGAAAGTCTGAAAGTGGCATTGAAACGTAGCAGACGATTTAGTTTTGAGAAAGAAGTCCGAGCATGAAATACGTGTATATACTTTTTCTATAATAATTATCAGATTTGCTGTGTTTTAATATTGAATGTTATCTCAATCCATTCAAATATTATTGATTCTCTTCCTATAATAATAAATCCATTCAAACGTTATTGACTACCTGTAAATTAATGGTTTAAAAAGCCCAAAAAGTGCAGAGCAACTTTTAGTCCTGCGGAAGTAAGGGGGAAAATGTCAAAGATTGTGAGAAATGAGCAATGTGATGAAAAAAAAACAGAAGAGCGTGAAGCCAACAGAATTCGAATGCAGTTAGACGCACACAAGAATCCGAAGAAAAAACATTCCCAAGAGCTCGAATGTAACAGAATTCGAATTGTAGTGATCCGAAGCAGTGAGACTGATGAAGAAACTTTTAACGTGTCGAACATACGATTGTCTTCGAGCTTCAACATCGAAAGGAGAGGAAAGCGATGAACAACGACAGCACCGTCAACAAACTAATTATATTTGCTACCGCAAAATAATTTTAACGAAAACTTTTGAACATCATAACATGAGGCTAATCATTGAAAAAAAATATTAACAGAAACTGAATCCCGAGCGAAGCTCGGTAATACATCTAGTAGTAAAATAAAAGCAAACGCCGGGAATCGCACCCGGGAGAAAAATAACAAGGTGCACGTGCATCCACTGAGCCAGAGTTGCCACAGTTATTTAAGAAAAATGAGCAAGATATTCGCACTGAGAATATTATAAAGTTCTAGGGGCTTGGTAAAAATACAAGAGGGAGGGGTATAAAAATAAGAAAAGTAAGCAAGATAGAAGAGACAGTGTTAGCTGTTAAGAAGACACGCCCGAGGGCGTTTGCGGTTAGCACGGTGGGAATAGTCATAGTCGGGAAACTCAGCTATAATCTCATTGCGAATATTAGGAATATTATCAAAAAAATTCTTAGAGTTTAAGTGCAGTTTCCTGGAACTAAATGATGCTGAGTTCTCGTCGTATGGTTTCATTAGACATAAAACGGATCGCTCGGCGAATACGTCTGAGAGTGAAGTTCTGGATGACCTCCAGTTTATGGATATGAGTTTTCGCGGCGTGGAACCAGACCGGTATTGCATAAAGAGCTACGGGGAGAATAACTTGTTTAAAAAAAAGGCCTTTGTTTCTGATGGAAAGATGGCTGCCGTATATTAATAAGCGAAGTTGCATGGTAACAGCGTTACATTTTTGTACTAGTTTATCGACTTGGAATTTCCATGTCAGCCTGCGATCAAGGGTCACACCAAGATAGATCACAGTGTTCTCCCAGTCAATAGGCGAATTGTAGAGGTAAAGCCGGGGGGATTACAGTAACGATTGGAAAAGAAAATCGCGTGGCACTTAGAGGGGTTGATTCGAATTTTCCATCGCGTGAACCAACTCTCTAAAGTGTCGATATGGCGTTGGATCTGACTGGCGAGATAATTAATGTTGTGAGAGGTAAAGATAATAGCTGTATCGTCCGCATAGAGGGCAAGAAGAGTATTAATTTCTCTAGGAATATCATTTAAGTACAAATTAAACAGGGTCGACCCGAGAATGCTACCTTGAGTAACACCTGAAGAAATATAGAAATAACGGGAAAGATCGCAAATTAGGCGGACAACAAAATTACGATTATGGAAATAGTTATGAAGGAGGTGAATAAGAGAGTCGGGCAATTTAATATCGATGAGTTTATAGATGAGACCAGGGTGCCAAACTTTGTTAAAAGCACATTTAATATCCAGAAAGAGAGCACCAGTGGGTCTCTTAGCAATCAAGCCGTCGCTGGCAAATTCCACAACACGAAGGAGTTGAAGGGTAGTATTATGCTGAGCTCTGAAGCCAAATTGTTCAGGAATAATAATGTTATTGTCATCCGGGAAGTTAGAGATTCTATTAAGGATAACGTGCTCAGTAATTTTACTGACAGAACACAGTAAACTAATTGGGCGGCAATTTTGAGGAAGGTTGTGATCAGCACCAGGTTTGGGTATGGGACTAACAAAGGAGGTTTTCCAGCAAGTGGGGAAGTAGTTAAATTTAAGAATCGCGTTAATAATGACGGTTATGTACATAATAATGTTAATAGGGAGATGTTTAAGGACACAGTTACTAATGTTGTCATTACCCGGTGCTTTTTTTATTTTAAGTTTTTGAATAATGTTGTTGATTTCAGCAACGGAAGCCGGATTAGTATCTTGGGTAGGGGGGGGGGTAGAAAGAAAATTTTGAAGAGTGGTGAGGACAGTGCTGTCATTTTCCTCGTCCACAAGGTCATAATTAGGAGAGAATTGCTCGCAATATGTGTTAGCAATAGTATTAGCTTTGTCCGCGTCTTCGAAGGCAATGTCATTAGGGCCTTGAATGGGCGGTAAGTTATAATGTTTAGATTTAAGGGTTTTAACGAACCGCCAGATAGTGTTGTCTTGAGGAGAGAGACTTTGGAGGAATTCAGACCAATTTTGTTGTTAAAATTTACGTATATCACGGTGGACACGTGCGCAAAGGTAGTAATAATTTTGTCCAAGCTCTGAGAGGCTCGTGAATTGGTAGCCTTTGCGGGCCGCGGTACGGTTTTTGATTAAGGTAACAATATTAGCCGAGATATGAAAACTCGGTTTTTTAAGGGCGTGCGTAGAGCTAATTTTTGCGTTGATAATTTTGTTAGTAAGAGTTTTGGTGGTATGATCGATGTCCTCGCGGCAACGAATGGAGGGGTAAATAAGATCGGAGCGATTTAGAATACTCTGGAACTGGTCCCAGTTAGTGTAGGTTGGAGGATTGGGATTTTGGATATAAACCCGCTGGTCGAAAGTAATTAGAACGGGAAGAAAATCAACAGAGCCACGCCAAAATCATGCTGATGGAGGCATGCTTGAGCTTTCATAAACTTCACGAGCGTCTTGCCATGTGATCCAGATGTCTGTAGCCATTGGCTGCAACACAGCTACTCCAAAATAATGCTCCTGGAGGCATGCTTGAGCTTTCATAAACGTCACGAGCGTCTTGCCATGTGATCAAAATGTCTGTAGTCATTAGCTGCAACAGAGCCACGCCAAAATCATGCTCCTGGAGGCATGCTTGAGCTTTCATAAACTTCACGAGTGTCTTGCGATGTGATCAAAATGTCTGTAGCCATTGGCTGGAACAGAGCCACGCCAAAATCATACTCTTGGAGGCATGATTGAGCTTTCATAAACTTCACGAGCGTTTTGCCATGAGATCAAAATGTATGTAGCCATTGGCTGCAACAGAGCCATGCCAAAATCATGCTCCTGGTGACATGCTTGAGCTTTCATAAACTTCACGAGCGTCTTGCAATGTGATCAAAATGTATGTAACCATTGGCTGAACCCATGACTCTGATGTCAGAGGTCAAGTGATATGTTATGTAAATGCGCGAGAAATTTGAATTTTCGTGGGAACGCTACACCGATTCATTGTCTTTAAACAGAAAACGAAATTAACTCAAACGCCCAAGGAAATTTTGAATAAACTAGAATTTGAAAAGGATATATGGTTTTTATATATATATATATATATATATATATATATATATATATATATATATATATATATATATATATATATGTCAAAGCATAACTGAACTGTCAAAATATAGTTGAGAAGTACGGGGAAAAGGGGTTTAAAATAATAAGAATCTAACATTTCTTTTACAAAGCGCGCGTATTTTTCAGTGGGGAATCATCCTTTAAAAGCGACTTTGAGCGGAAAGCGAAGAATTCTAGGCGAGAGGATTTATTTTTAGAATGGTACAGGTCTTTGGGCGCGAATTTAAATTGTACGATCAGCAATAATAAGGGTCCAGATGACCAAGGTTGAGGTCTGCACATGCGCCGTGCAGCAGGAGCTCGGAGGAAATTAAGTTTTGGCGGTAGATTGGATGGGACTTTCGTTGAGAGCGGAAGCTCGCGGCAGTCGTGCCGGGTAGGTCGACAAAATGGCTACTTGAAATAGATTACCCTGGAGCGTGGTTACTTCAAGAACGCAATAATTAAGGATTAAAAAGTGGTTTACTTTCTTGTGATCCATTCCCTGCCACACGCCCAACTAAATAAAGAATATGACTACTGCAGGAATAATATAAAACACGGGAGCAAAACTCGCTCCGTGTCACACACACACACACACACACATATATATATATATATATATATATATATATATATATATATATATATATCTATACTTATATATAAAGAGAGAGAGCGATTTTGTACGTGGAGGGTAATATCCGGAACCACTGCACCTATTTGAAAAATTCTTTCACTGTTTGAAAGGTACATTATTCCAGATGGACATAGGCTATATATTATGTATATCTGATCAGTAGAAATAAAGTTAGGGGGGATACTCTAAATTTGTGTGCACGGCCGCCATCTTGGATTTTTCCGCCAGGGTTTGGCGCATTTCGCATGGCGATAATTATTGCGTTCTGGTAAAAATAATCCAATGTCAAATTCTCTAATTTTAAGATCAAACAGTTATTTCTGATGTGATCTTTTAATTACAGTATAATAATTTTAGGTCAGATCTTGGCCTTGACCTGGAAATCTGAGTCAAATTGACTATACTCAAAAGAGTAAATTATTTTTTAAACTAAGAGTCTTTTTGTTGAAAATTTTTGAATCCATTATCAGTTTTTCTTCAACTTATTAAATTTAAGTTGCTTTTAATTTTGTTTCTCGATTGTCAATTAGTATACTATAATGATACACCATTTCATTTATTTGAAGTAAAAATTATCTGCCATCATTTTTTCGTAAATTTTAAATACAATATATTTTAAAATATTTTATAATTCCAAGTTGTAGTGGATTACAAATAAATTTAAATAACTGAAGTTCAACTTCTCTCTCCCCAGGAACCTAAGTTAAAAAGTTAGTTAATGTTAAGTTATTGGTTTAGGAAAAGGGTTTTTTTTTCTTATTTCCAACACAGCAGGATAAATGGTCAAATAATCCTTGTCCCGATTTTATTGTATGCACCAAATATTTGGTTAAGGTCAAATCTGAAGTAAAATTTCATTACCACAATGCCCTAACAAAAAAAAAAAAAAAAAAAAAAAAAAAAAAAGAGGATTTGGTTACTCACCATAAATTTATGGGTTCATAATTATTTTACATTTTTCAAAGCTGAATTTTAGATAATTTTTAAATTGCAAGTTATTTAAGTGGTACGAAAATGCTGTATTTTTTTCTAATTAACAATATATTGGCATAATATTTTGGTGATTCATTGCTATTAGTCAAAGAGTTAGGGCAAACTGAATAGATGGCATTGAAATTTTATCTGCAAGTAAAATTCATTTGACCAAATTTTTCATATGGATCATAATTTGAAAAGGTAGTTTTTAATTAAAAATGACAAACAAAAAAATCTCAGTACAACGATTAAATGATTTTTCAAAAATATTTCTAAGTTTCACAATTTAAAAAGGTCGTTTTTATTAAAAAAGCTAAAAGAAAAACCCAAAATTTCCAATATTTGAGAATGATTTTTTCAAAAATGTGGTTTTTATCAAAAACCCAAAAATAAATCTAAATCCAACGTTTAAATGATTTTTCAAAAATTTTTCTAAGTTTCATAATTTAAACAGGTGGTTTTTATTAAAAAAGCTAAAAAAATTCAAAGTCCAAAGTTTTGAAAACATCGCTTAAAACACATTGACGAGAAATTTTCCACTCCTCAAAACACGGTAAAATCGCCAAGTTGGCGCAAAAAAATCCAAGATGGCGGCCGTGCACACAATTATTAAGTAACGTAATATTAATTTGAATATTATTTTAGGTGCTTAAAATAATTAAAAAAACATTCTTTACTTAAAATCCTTTTTTTATTTTTGAATTTTTATTTCATCTCTTACTCTAATTTTGAGATACCAATGTGTATCTATACTTCTATAATCTATCTCTATATATAAAACAGTACCGTAACTGACTCATTCATTCATTCATTCATTCACTGACTGACTGACATACAACGCACAGACCAAACCGCTGGACCTAAAGGGCTGACATTTTGCATGGCGATTCTTCTTATAGTGTAGGGGTGCACTAAGAGAGATTTTTGAAAAATTCTTCTTAGATTTTTTTAAATTAAATTTTTAAGCTGTTTTTTTTTGCTTTTTTTAAGTTTGCATTTAAAATAATAATTTGAGGGTTATAAAATTTATATCACGAGAAAGATCATAAAAATTCCTTTAAAATGAAATCTTTTTCGAATCTTTACTCTCATTTCCTGATTTTTGGTGAATTTTTAAAGATTAATTTTTAGAATTTAATTTATTAAATGCTGATCACGTGACTTCTTTTTCTGGTACTTTAAATAAATTTATCGTCACGTGCATAAAAACTAAATAGACAAAAAATAATTTTTTTTTCTTGCTAATGCGGCAGACGATTGGACATTATCCAAAAAACTATTAAAATACAGTAAAAGAAATGTTCTAGAAACTGTACTATATTAACTGTACTATATTCTTTAGTATTCTTTATATTAGATTTAATTTGAATATCTTCTTCTACATTATTTTGTCTATAAAAATATCCCTTACGATTTTTTTATAAATATATATATATTTTACATCAATTATATACATTGATCGTCGTATTTATTATATATATATTGGCATTAATTGCATACATTCACCGATGTTTTTACTTTGAATGTACTCCGTAGCGAAGTGCGGGTTTTCAGCTAGTATATATATAAAACAGTTCCGTAACTGACTCATTCATTCATTCATTCATTCACTGACTGACTGACATACAACGCACAGACCAAACCGCTGGACCTAAAGGGCTGAAATTTTGCATGGCGATTCTTCTTATAGTGTAGGGGTGCACTAAGAGAGATTTTTGAAAAATTCTTCTTAGATTTTTTTTAAATTAAATTTTTAAGCTGTTTTTTTACTTTTTTTAAGTTTGCATTTAAAATAACAATTTGAGGGTTATAAAATTTATATCACGAGAAAGATCATAAAAATTCCTTTAAAATGAAATCTTTTTCGAATCTTTACCTTCATTTCCTGATTTTTGGTGAAATTTTAAAGATTAATTTTTAGAATTTAATTTATTAAATGCTGATCACGTGAGTTCTTTTTCTGGTACTTTAAATAAATTTATCGTCACGTGCATAAAAACTAAATAGACAAAAAATAATTTTTTTTTCTTGCTAATGCGGCAGACGATTGGACATTATCCAAAAAAATATTAAAATACAGTAAAAGAAATGTTCTAGAAACTGTACTATATTAACTGTACTATATTCTTTAGTATTCTTTATATTAGATTTAATTTGAATATTTTCTTCTACATTATTTTGTCTATAAAAATATCCCTTACGATTTTTTTATAAATATATATATATTTTACATCAATTATATACATTGATCGTCGTATTTATTATATATATATTGGCATTAATTGCATACATTCACGGATGTTTTTACTTTGAATGTACTCCGTAGCGAAGTGCGGGTTTTCAGCTAGTATATATATATATAGAGAGAGAGAGAGAGAGAAAGTATATGTATATAGTTATACATGTATTGTATATGTAACATTCGAGATACCCCTCGTAGCGTGGGATCCTTCGGAGCATGACCATAATTGTACGGTAATCGAAGGGGTCCCTCTAATCACATGGCGGCGTTGACATATGATTCGGCGCATTACAAACATCCCGTTTGGCGAAGCCGGGGCGCTTGGAGCTGTAGTCGGTCGTTGGTTGATGAACGTAATAACCCTATAGAGTCAGGGAAGGAATACTCGAATTCCAGAGATAGTTGTTATTTATCTCGAACCTAATGAAACATTGGCCGTAGTGGCCGCCGGATTTGGCCGGGAAATTATATAATACTGTATTACATGCTTTCTATGCTACATAGTCACGAAAAAAATCGCTCATCAAGCGTGTTCGGGCTTAAATAACTTCGTGAGGTCGTTGTCACATGACCCTTGCACTCTGCATCCGTTGGCCGGCCCAGCCATCCAGGCACAGAAGTCCCGTGTCTTGTTATGTAAGTTTTGGCGCCCAAGAGATTGGGGTTAAGGGATGTTATATAAATTGCCTACTTTTTCTTTTAGTATGCTCCCAATTCCATTGTTCCTAAAACGAAAATAGGTTATTTACGCCCAATTAATTTTAAAGGAAATTGAAAACAATTTGGAAATTAGAAAAGGTTTTTGGTTTTGTATGTTATATATATATATATATCACGGCTCTTCTCTCTCTCACCGCGTACCCTTTTACCTGCTAATTACTCTAAGTGGCAGTCATTAAACAATAGGCCGGTGAAAGAACTAATGCTTAAATAACGTTTAAACAACTTTATTTCTCAACATTATTTAAAAAAACCCTCCTCAACCCAGCTAAAACGTCATTTCCCTTCGTCTCTCAAGCTCCGCGACATGCGATCGTTCTGTCTGAAAAGTAATCCCTAATCTAAATGCTTTGTTCTTTTTCGCGCGTTCTGCAAAAGGGGGCCAAGCATCGTGAGACCCTCTCTCGTGTTTTCGAACATTAGACGACTGCATCAGTTAGCGCGTGTGAGCAATTAATTATCGATGACCATGAACTCTCCGCTGCGAAAAACAACCTACTTCCTGAATTGGAAAACACACTGGAATCTCTAAAAGAAAATTACCGTTTGACGCTATTTAATATAATTAGATATAGTATATGCTTCTAATTATTACATACATATATATATATATATATATATATATAGACACACATATATGTATACAATTGATAATATTCAAAACAAACATTTTGACTGTTGGAGGAACTTTTTGTAATCAGTTTCAATCTTATTAAATTTTAGTTTCAGCACATAATTTCTGAATAGTCCGCTACAATACATTGTATGAGATTCCTTATTTAAAGTTATCTTACCTGTATTTTCAGGAGAACAGCTGATGTAAGGTCTGTCGGTTATTCAGAAGTCTTTATGTTGTATCGAAGTGACATTTTGAATTTCATGAATGACTATCCTGAAGCCCTAGTAAGTAACAGGTGTCATTTCCTTATTTTCTTCTTTTTTATTGTTGTTCCTCATTCGGGGACGCTTACTTCTTTACCACAACGGAAGTAAGCGTGGCTGTGCGGAGAGTATCCAGACATGTAGCAGACGATTTCTCTTTCTTATTTTTCCTTCTGTTATTATTGCCATTCTTCCATTAAATAGTACTAAAGAAAGAATCGTGACTGTAGACCAGGGGTCCTCAAAGTGGTCGATAAGAGTTCTCTGGGGGTCGATGAATACCAAAGAGGATCAATTAAACTGTGTCTAGGAAAAAAATAAAATATTCTAATAAAAATTCGAAATACGGATATGATCAACTACTGACTACCCTAGTTATAGCTTGAGTTTTGCCTTTGCATACGTTGCTTACAGCATGTGTTACTCTGTTTTCACGCATCTGGCAACGGTACTAGTATTGCAAACATGTTATGAACGCTGGTGGTTCAGTATACACAGACATACGTTGCACTGTTACACTCTAGTAGGGTTTTGTCCAATATAATTTATGTCATATTTTCCAATATAATTTATGTTATATTTTCAACGATAATTGTGTATTTTACGTAATATGACACGTACGATTCAAGAACTGTAGGCAAATTTCCATCTATCCATAATTTTGCTATTATTTTTCACGATTATACTAACGGTGGAGAATATCTCCCTTTTCTGTTAATATTATTGGGTGGATTTTATAAACGATGGGAACTATAAATTCTTTCGTTGGGTTGTTATGCAGCTCTCCTTATCGCTTAATATTAGAAATGCAAAAAATGATTTTATGTTTTTGTTACATACTTAATCTGGGGATCGATAAGAAGGCAAATACTCTATGAAGGGGTCGACAGAATAAAAAGTTTGGGGACCCCTGCTGTAGACAAATACTTTTTACGTGTTTGATTGTGCTTTGGTATTAAAGGGAACACAATTTCTAAACTTACGTCGACTGTGTCTGATTCAGTAACAAAAACTATCAGGTAAAGATTTGTTAGACAACTCCCGGGGCCTAGTGGTTAGAGAGTCGAGATTCGTCACTCGGTTCGAGACCCGAAAAGCGCCACTGGATGCTCTCATGTCTACGCTAGGTACGGGTACGTTTAATCTGTGTGCCGTCCGTGATGTTTGCAGATGTGGGAGGAGTAGGCGAGTCGCCCGGATGTAGCGCTGGAGCGTGGGGGCTTGATCTAAACTGTGGGGCACCCCCAACACGTAGGAAACAATGTTGGCTTGCCAAATAGGAAAGAAACGTCCATACTAAAAACTAAACTTTAATATAATATCATTCATTATATAACAAAATAACAACTCAATTATCATGACACAAAAAGGTACAATTTCCTTCTCGCAAACACAGTACAACTAGCACGCGAACGATGATAGTGCTGAATCGGTTGACCCTAAATGCTGTGTGGCGATGAAAAATCTAAATATTTTGACTTGCGCAGTGGCATGCGACGTGAAAAATTAGGATGTTCAGAATTATTCTAAGCTGCACCTCTATGTAGAAACATACTAAAAAATTTAGTTATCTATCAGTAAGACGTCTTAGATTAAACCCATCTGGTACAACTGGATGTAATGGTGAAAAATACTTCGTGAGTTTTATTGATGATTATAGCAAATTGGGAAAAGTTTGTTGTATTAAGTCGAAGGATCAAATCTTTGATTATTTTAAGGAATATGTAAATGAAATTCAAAATTTAACTGGGAAGATGATAAAAGGACTAAGATATGATAATGGTAAAGAATATATGAATAGTAAGGTATATAAATTTGCAAGAGAAAAAGGTATAAAGTCGTGTCCACCACATGTACATGAATTGAATGGTACTTCAGAGAGGTATAGTAGAACAATAATGGATATGGCTAAATGTCTTTTAGCAGAAGCAAAAGTTGACAGACGTTATTGGCCTGAAGAGATTAAAGCAGCAGCTTATCTGAAAAATAGGACATTGGTAAATACTGTAGTGGGGAAGACACCTTATGAAATATTTTTAATAGGAAACCATCTGCAAATGAATTAAAATTGTATGGAAGTAGAATTTATGTTAGAATACCAGAAGAAAAGAGAAGATCAAAATGGGATAAAAAGGCTGAATTTGGAATTTTACTTGGATATGCAGAAGTTAGATATAGAGTTTTGGTGAACAATGGAATATTAGTTGCCAGGCATGTTGACATTATTGAAGAATACATTATGTGTGTAGGTTGTGATGATGAAGATGAAAACAATTATACAAATGAGAAGAAGGAATCTGAAGAAGTGTCAAATGAGCCAAGTAATGATGAGAACTCCACGGATGATGTGAAAGATTACGAAATGTAAAATGGAATGAGACCAAGAAGGCAAATCAAACCACCAGTTCGATTTGATGAAGAATTTGGATACTATTGTGTTAGTGCAAATTTTTGTGATGCTGCGATTCCAGGTAACTTCGAGGAGGCGACAACATGTATTGAGGCTGAACGATGGAAAGATGCAATGGACTGTGAGATGAACAGTCCTGTCAAAAATAATACTTGGACACTGGTGAGTAAACCAGAGGATAAAGCAGTTCTAGATGTGAAATGGGCATACAAAAGAAAATCAGGTAATGTTTTTAAAGCCAGGTTAGTGCTTCGAGGTTTTCTGCAGAAAGACAGTATTGATGATACATACTCCTCTGTTGTTAAAATGCTAACTTTAAAGTTATTACTTTCATATTCTTGTCAATATAGTTTAAACATACATCAAATGGATGTTGAGACAGCCTTTTTAAATGGTAAAGTATTATCTGAAGTTTATGTAAAACAGTCACAAGGCTATAATGATGTTTCTAATAGAGTTTATAAATTAAACAAAACATTGTATAGTTTAAAACAGAGCCCACGTGCTTGATACGAATGTTTTAATGATTATATTGAAAGTCTGGGTTTTCGTCGAAGTTATTGTCTTTATGTTAAAGCTGAAAGTAATATATCCTTTTCTATGTTGACTAGCTGAAAACCCACTATTCGCTACGGAGTACATTCAAATTAAAAACAACGATCAATGTATGCAATTAATACCAAAAAATAAATATATGTATTTATAATAAATGCGATGATCAATATATACAATTCATGTAATATATTAATATATATATATATATATATATATATATATATATATATATATAAAATCGTAAGGGATATTTATGTTTTTTGGATAATATCCAATTGTCTGCTTCATTAGAATGAAAAAATATATTTTTTTTGTCTATTTAGTTGTTATGCACGTGAAGATAAATTTATTTAAAGTGCCATAAAAAGAAATCACGTGATCAGCATTTAATAAATTAAATTCTAAAAATAAATCTTTAAAAATTCACCAAAATTCAGAAAATCGAGGTAAAGGTTCGAAAAAGATTTCATTTTAAAGGAAGTTTTATGATCTTTCTCGTGATATAAATTTTATAACCCTCAAATTATTATTTTAAATGCAAACTTAAAAAAGTTACAAAAACAGCTAAAAATTTAATTTTAAAAAATCTAAGAAGAATTTTTCAAAAACCTTTCTTAGTGCATTCCTACACCATAAGAAGAATTGCCATGCAAAATTTCAGCCCTTTAGGTCCAGCGGTTTAGTCTGTGCGTTGTATGTCAGTGAGTCAGTGAGTCAGTCCGTTACGGAACTGTTTAATGTATATACATAGATAGTGTATGTATTATTCTACTGTCAGGTAGCAGTGATGAAGCTAAGAACGTCGTGCTTTTAGGGGGAACAATGTAAAATATCAAACATTGCAGACCTTGCAAAATTGTTTGAGCGCGTTTAATTTGGAGTATCTGTTACTGCAACCCCCAGGCTAATGGGTGTTTTCAGAGCTAGGGTATCGAAAGTCATGATAGCATACAGAGTGCACGGAAAAACATCCTTTGCCAAACAGAATAGTGGACGAAAGGGAGAGCTGAGTGAAAGAGACGGACGAGGTATTGAAGCGGATTGTGACATGAAGAAAGAAAACAACTGCAACCAAAATGACTGAAGAGCTCAACCTACATCTCCATGTACCAGTTTCAACCATTAGCGGCAGTAGGGAATCTCACAAACAAAGCATTTACGGAAGAGTAGCTATTCCCAAACCACTTGTAACAGATGCCAATACAAAATATCGTCATCAATGGTGCCACGAGCGCAAACCTGGTCGTGTATATGTCGAAAAATGGAATTTGGTGCGACGAATCATTGTTCACATTCTTTCTCGCAACAGGACGTGAGTATGTCTGGAGAACACCTCCACAAGCATAAGATTCTGGCTGTCTCATCTAAACTATCAATCATAGAGGTAGATCTATCAGGGTTTGGGATGGCATTTAAGGGTTTTCTTCAGGCCATATTGTAATCCTAGAAAGGGAGATTCAATGGGAAGGACTATGTCGAAATTTTAGCTCACTAGTCCATCCTATGGTGCAAACATTATTTCTTGAAGGAGATGGCGTTCTCCGTTCTCCAGTATGATAATCGTCCTATACATACAGCTAAATCTATCAAGTATTGGTTTGAAGAACATGAAAAAGAAGTCAAATATCTTATCTTGTCCTGTACAATCCCCCGACTATATATCATCCAACCAATGTGATCTGTATAAGCGGATAGAGCTAGGTATCAATATCCACCACAGCATCTCTACAGGAACTTTCGTGATTTTTCCCTGAAGAATGGTATAATATATTCTTAACCACTATTCATGGCTTGTATAATTGAATTCCAAGGTGAATCAGGTGGTGTTGCATGACAAAGGTGATCCTGAACCGTATTAATAAAGGTTTTCATGCTGTTTCTTAGTGTTTCCATTATTTTTATAACCACCTGTATATATATATATATATATATATATATAAAGATTGCGAGAATCGTTTTAACATAAGTTGGCAACACCAAAAGTTTCCCTAATACGGCAATAATAATCCCTACTATGTCTATAAAGGTGAGTGTGCATGAGATTCGTGACTCTTGCTTGGTGTGGAGTTAAGTATTTTAGTATCTTAATTTTTTTGTAGTGTATTTGTTAATGTGTAATTATTTAGTTCATTAGTATTATTGTACTTCTGTATCTTAGTATTAAGATTTTTTCTATATTGAAAGGTTTAAACACTATTCATCTTGTAATTATGCATTAGATTACTCTATAATTAAAGTTATAGTGTTTAACTTATCAGTTTCATCTAAAAAATGTTTCTTCTTCATAATTGTTTCTAACTGTCTTGGTGTTATATCCGACCTCCGGGAGGGTTGCCTGGCACAAAACATGTTTAACCGGGGTTGGGGGGTCACAACCGTCCCCCCAGTCATCAACTATACCACCTCCACTTCCGTTCTGCTTATTTTTAAGTCTATCTTGTTTTAGGTTATTGGAGTATTAAATGGTCGCATCTGCCCCTTTTAGTCATCTTAATTTTAAATATATATATATATGTATATATATATATATATATATATATATATATATATATATATATATATATATATATATATATATATATATATATGACACGTTCGTTACTTGCCCTTCCCATTACGTCGTCTTAAATCCAAACTTACTCCTTCTTGATCTAACTTTACCTAATTATTAAAGTTATAGCAGTCAATGAATTAAAAGGCCGGTGGCAAAGAACCTACAATTAATATATCTAACATCGTTTATTTCCAAAATCTTAAGCTACCTGATTCAATCTGATAAATTAAATCCAAGAGTCATCAAGCTCCCCGCGCGACGCGTGACAGTCTCAAATAAGAATTTCCCGCCGTCTGATTAAACGCCTTTGTTTTTTGCCATCTAAAGTCATCTCGCATGCCCACAAGAGCTCTGTGATGCATGCACCAGAGATGAACCATGGGCATGACCACGGATGTCAATCAATCCAAAGGGAATTTCCCCGATTTCTCTCGATGCATTTCGAAATAACATATGAGAATAGTGGCGAATTACGCCACGACAATAAATTAATTACTAAGCCTCCTTTAAATTTTGAGTAATCATTCTTTCCCCACTTAAATTCTGACAATTCCCCCCCCCCCTGTCCCCCTGAAGGCACGCACACAAATGGAGTAGCTAATTCCAAAATGGCAAGTCTTCAGAAGAGAAAACACTAGGATCAAATTTCGAAATCTCAAATAACTATCAACCGAAAAGGATGCCGAGCAGGGCGGTACCTTCCCCAGTCAACACAAATTAAATTAAACCTAGCCTAAAATTTTATCTATTCACGCCTAGCCAGATTGAATCAAGGTACTGATACATTTTACACAAGTCTCAATTTGAGACACAATTGCCATTGACGAGCTATTATTCATCACAATATAAATTTCCAAAATTACAAAAATCACTAAAAAACACAATTATCATCAAATCTTACTAAAGAAAACACAATAATACCTCAATCAGAAGTAAATATAATAAGAACACGCAATTTGAATTTTTTAAAAAAATATGAGAGACAGTAAATTAGAATTTAAACGTATGGAATCAACTTTCAAAATTGTATACACTACTCTAAACTGTTTCCTTTCTCAATGCTTATTACGCACTTTTCATGATCACTCAATGACTTACTTAAAACTAATCCTAATGACATGAGGAGGCATGTGAAACAGCTCATGCCCGGTCAAAACCTTAATCATTTTATTATTTATTGACAAAACATGTTAAAAACTCACATTTTTCAATATGCTATCTAACTCTTACCAATTTCAAGGCCAAAATATTTCATAAAATTTCACATCTTACATTCCTGCAAATTCCACACCTCATTTTTTTTTTATTATTTCGATATAGTAAAATACACTTAACAATCAGAGGCCCTCCTCATTAAGTTTGTCGGTCGACCAAAAATATACACTATAAAAACATTTAACACAATATTTATCAAAAAATGTATAGCAATCAAAAGGATACCCAATTATGTCAAGACTCAAGATATAAGCACACTTATAAAAATTGTAAGATCAATATAAATCAAAATAATATACCTGTGAATTAATTGTAAATCAAAATAATATACCTGTGAATTAATTGTAAATCAAAATAACACACTTAAAAATTGTAAGATAACTGTAAACTGAAAAAAACTTTATGACACTCAAATAAACACAAAAATATATACAAGGAATAAAATGATCATCGTCGCACCAGGAAACCAGAATCTGCAAAAATTTTAAATTTGCTCTCAATTTAGTACATTACTTTGCTCCCCCCCTCCCCAAGAACAAGATGGATACACAATTTAATTTCATAATATTATAACTTTAAAACATTCCGAATTGTTAACATATCAAGTAATTTTTCTTGAGAACATGAAATAGGTCTATCAAACTCAAAATCCTTATCAAATCAAACAAAACCTTCACAAAGACAACAAATTTTCAGCAGTCATTAAATCCGCTGAGAAAAGTATGAAAATATTACATATCTTATCACAAATCTACTTAATAGGTGTCAGTTAATATTCATTATTTAACCCAATCAAGTGTTAACTAAAGTTTAACATACTCTTCAGTGAAACTGGGTGGGGAAGCTCTATGCGTATAAAATTGTATGGGTTTCAAAAATACAAAAATACTCAATTCAATAACATAAAATTAATTTCATCAAAAATATTGATCAAAAACCCATATCTGTAACATTCTGACACAAACATTATAATCATTATTAAAAGTATTTTCATTTCCAACATTACTTTTCAAAAACAATCTTTTCACATTTAACACCCATTTCACATTTTAAAATTTAATAAGTATCGCTTACACTTTTTTAATATCCCGCCAAACAAAATTTTAATTTTTCTGCACACTGAATTTTTTATTTTTACACAATATCTTCTTCTGTTCTCCGGATGATGTTTGATAAACAGCCGTTTTCATTTTAGCTGACCAGAAAACCTGGCGTTATCTTTTTTTTAAATACCCAGACTTGACAGAATTCCTGTTGCTTGGCAAATTCACAAACCACGCACCGCTGTCTTTAAAAACATAACTCACGCTAGGAATGCGATTTCGATGTCGATGTTTTTAAAACATCGATGTTTTGTTAAAGACATCGATGTTTTAAACATCGATTTATTGAAGCCGATGTTTTTTTAACATCGATGTTTTGTGCTCGATGTTTTACGTTGTCTCGATATTTTTTTTTTAATGAAAAAGTACCATAATAAAAAAATTTACCACGTAGCATAATTTTCACACTCAGTAAATGTAAGTTTGAATTCTGAAAAGGACGAATACAAAAGGGGGAACGATTCCTTAGCAAACAGACAAATGGCAATCGACAACCAATGAACCAATCAGAGCTCTTGGAATATTCCTGAAACCCCACAACCTTCCATGGGGTTTTATTTTATAAATAGTATATACACGAGAGCAGCCATTTAAGTTTTTGTTTTGTTCTGTTTTATATAAGCTGACGTTAATATTATTAGTAAGATGCCTCCCCAAAGTACAGTTTGGAAATATTTTTGCAAAACCTCTGGCAAATTGGCAAAATGCAATATTTGCCTTAAGTCCCTCAAAACTTCTGGCAATACCACGAATAAATCTGGACATTTGAAGGCAAAACATGGCGATATTTACAACGAGAATTTTGAGTCATCAATGTAGCCCAAGGCAAAAGCAACAAAGTTTTTGTCATTTGTGTCAGCACAATCAGAGAGTAAAATTAACCCCCCCCCCCCTTACGACTAACCCAAATAACATTAATGTTAGAGTAGTCCAGTCAAATTGTGTTTTTCAGAGGAAAATTTTGGGGTAGTTTTGATTTCTTCCATTTTATATGTTTTTTGGGGTGCTGAATCCGAATCTGAGGTTTGTTAACAAAATTTCGTGACGCAACATTGAAGAAAATGCAAAAAAAGGTAAAAATTTTTATTTTTTGGTGGTTTTTTGCTTATAACTCGGAAACTATCAACTTTTCGTATATAATTCTATTTATTAAAATTAAAGTACATAAAATTTCCTACAAATTTCACTATTTAGGTTTTTTTCTCCGATGGACCGTTTGGGCTCAAGCGCTATTTGAAAATTGGCGTATTTCGGCCGTCTCCACAAAAACCCACTTTTTCCATTCCAAAATTCTAATTTATTATTAATGGCTGTCAATTAGTGAATTCCTCCCAGTTCTCTGCACATACCTTATTTAGATCGTATATGTAGAGGTACAGGTAATTTTTTCAAAAATAAAATAATGTTCAAGTTATTTAAAGAAGTCCGAAATTGTACAAATTATTTGTTATTGTTACAAAAAAGTTGAAATTCCAAAGAAAAATCTTGAAAAATTATTACATTTTATTATATTGTATTACAATACATATGATCATATATTACATTATTATATGAGACGTTGTCATTTAGAGGGTCCTGGCTGAGGTTCTTCGAAGGCGGCGAGTCCTGGCACAGGTTCGGGTTGTTCTGTCGTCAGAGTCGGGGCTTGTTCATCTAGAAAATGAAAGAGGTGGTGAGAAAACAACAACTTATGATCATATCTTAAGGAGAGATGAGTGATTACGAAATAGATTGTGAGATTAGACATACCTTCCGCATCATGTAAGCGGATTTCTTCAGTCTGTACCCATGACGTGAAAGGTGCTGTATCCGTCGATTGTATGTACATTAAAATCAGCATTATCGGACACCTGATGTGAAAAGCACGGCTGGTTAACTTTCAGCGGATCGCTGCTGACAGCTGATGCTTCCAGGCGGACAGCCTCTGTGTAAGTCGAACAAAATCCCAATGAGGAAACCACATCGACTAATTTCCTTGAGCCGTACTTCTTGTACAGAAACACTGCTAACCCTACGAGGACTGGTGAAACGAATGATCTGGGCCTCACTGCTGCTACAAGACTATGAGCCAGTGCTGTGTTCTTCTTCTTCCACATATCATGGTCCCCACGTTTTTTGTTTAGTACAACTGTTTCCATAAATGTACGGAGACTTTCAGGAATGAGTTCCTCATTTCCTTCCAAAAATTTATCAGGTGAGGGGTACTGTTCTGTCTCATGAACCTGGCTCCGGATATCCTCAACAACAATTGCAGCAGCCGTCTTAATAATCCGGAGTCTTTCCTCTTGTTAATTTTTTAACGCCTGCTGGTACCAAGCATCATTTCAAATTTTATACCCTGGGTTTTTGAAACACACTACCAGCTTCTTGTTTGGAGAAAAGGTCATTATTATATCGCTTCCATATTTTTTGAGTAGATGAGCTTTAACTGTCTTTATGTCAGGACGATAATCACCCTTGATTTGGTCCACCAACTCGTCTAGCGTAAACTGACATTCTCCATCACTATTCTCAAGATAAGTGTAGACATATTCCATTGCTGCTTCAACATGATTGGCGAATGGACCCCTTTTTCTCTTCTCTTGAATTTTTGGGCGATTGTACAATTTTCTCATGCATAAACTATGATACTGACAATCAGAAACCACCAAGTCTGAGACAGGCAAAAGACGTTTGATTATGGCTTGTCTATACTCATCACCACGTTCTTCTGCCCTTTTTATGATAGTTTCCTTGACTTTCAAAATTCGAACCTGATACACAATATTACGACTAGTTTTCTTTTTTCTTTGTTGTTCTATAAAGTCAGGTGTTATGACGAGGCCACACATAAAACAATGCGTTTTGAAATTGAAATGCGCTTCAGTAGAACGTCTTTTGACTTGCTCTCTACCCTGCTCCGCCTTCTTCAAATGAGCTGCAATCATTCTTTTATTAATGAGTTTGTACGACATCGCTCATGAACATCAACTGCAGATTTTTCACGTAGCTGAACCGGCTCACCATCCTTCCTCTTCTTGCTTGACTCGATAAACGTTTTCAAACCTCTTTGCCGCACTGTTATCACCTTCTCTACGTTATTATCCAGCACTTCATCACAAATAAAACACACATTTGAAGCCATTTTTAACACTACGCGTAAATATAACTTTTTAATCGTGTTGTCGTTGGATTTTAACACTGAACTACTTACTTCCTTCGCACTGCCACTGGTAGGAATCGGATGGCCGGTGTTTTTATTTATTTATTTTTTTTTGGGGGGGGAGGGGAGGAAACCTCGTGAACAATATGAAGGGACTTGAGACTGGGTCAACACCCCCTATATTGGATATAGGGGGTGTTGATTGGGTACGCATGTACACGGTGACGTAGTTGGCTTTGAATCGTCTGTGAAGGAATCGAATGGAAGGAAAGAGGGCTTTTAAACCAAACGGGGCAGTTATAAAATCATTTGGTGAGGCTTGCCGAGAATAAATAACATGAAAAGACGTACAAGACGGAATTATATTTGCACAGAATTTAAATGCAATGTGATTTTGAAAATCCTACATTGTATTGGAAGAAGGAATTAAATGACAGCGTTTAATGATAAGTTTCGGAGTGTAAAAAGTGGGTTTTTGCGGAGCCAGCCGAAATACGCCAATTTTCAAATAGCGCTTGAGCCCAAACGGTCGGTCGGACAAAAAAACCTAAGTAGTGAAATTTGTAGGAAATTTTATGTACTTTAACTTTGATAAATGGGGTTATATACGAAAAGTTGATAGTTTCCGAGTTATACGCAAAAAACCACCAAAAAATGAAAATTTTTACCTATTTTTGCATTTTCTTCAATGTTGGGTCACGAAATTTTGTTAACAAACATCAGATTCGGATTCAGCACCCCAAAAACATATAAAATGGAAGAAATCAAAACTACCCCAAAATTTTCCCTCGAGGGCCCCTTTTGAGCACAAATTGACTGGACTAGAGGTTACTAAACCAGTTTTATAAAATGGATATTCTAAAACATCGATTTTTAAAAACATCGATGGTTTTGGGGCGATGTTTTATTAGCATTGATGTTTTAATATTGAATATCGATGTTTCAAAACATCCATGTTTTGTTATCGATATCGAATCCCTAACTCACGCTGGTTGCAGAGTCGGTAGAAAAAAAAACATAACTTCCTCGTTTCGAGGTCTTTTGGCGAAACACAGAGCAGAGAGAACGAGACTCACTGCGTCACACCCACGATGACTCTCTCTGGGAGAAAAACACATTGAAGAACAACTGGTGTGCGCGATGATTCGACGACTGATGAAATCACACTGTAGCACAATTTTGACACTCTGAAGACACAATGCAGCAAACAGCAGGCAAAGCTTTGTTAATCCACACTTTGAAGTCAAATAGTATCATCTGGGTCGAATGGTATCCCGACTGGAACTCTGCGACGGCAATCGTTGTCACTGGTTTCTGCACGAAGCATCAGCACGAAATTTGCAGCTCCAAACTTACATTTTACTACTCTACCAACGTGTCAACGCAGTCACGAGGGAGCATGACGAGAACTTGGATAAAATTTTAATTTTTAACTTACATTTTAAAAGGCTGTGCGGTTCCATTTATTTTCCCTCGCGAAATCGTCAGACTCGTACTCCCTCTTAATTCTTTCCCCTCTTAATACTTACTCTAATAAAATGTAGTCAGAACAATCGTAGGCTTGTGGAATTAACGACAATTGGTTATATCTAAATCCTTTATTTAAATTCTTATTAATTTCCCCCATTCAATCTGTGCCATTTTCGATCTCTCATCTCGGCTGACAAAGACAACCTGTCAGTCCGAAATCCCAAAGACGCTCTGACAAATCCTCTGTTAATATTCAAGCGGCAAAACTACGCGCATGCTCCGTGATGTCTATCTAATGTTCCGAGACGAATTCATATTATGTAATAGTTCACTCGTCGAACGCCAAATGCCTGCTTCTAAAAATACACTCGTTCATCTGACCACAACGCGTGTCAAGGCCACATCTCAAAAAGAGATTCTCTTTTCCAATTCACGCGAAGCATTTCAATTAAGGGCCTGTTCACATAGGAGTCCGTTGCGTTTTGTTAATGAAAAGATGACGTTGAGACGAAAATAAACCAATCATATGGCTCCAAACGATTAGCAATGAAATTTTTAACGCCTATAATTGGTTTATTTTCGTCTCAACGTCATCTTTTCCTTAACGCAACGCAACGGACTCATATGTGAACAGGCCCTAAATCTGTGAAAATGATGGCGCTCGGTGCCAAATATTAAATTATCCTGAAGCCCCATTTAAAGTTTTCGCGATCGCCCCCCCCCCATATTTTAGCCTTACGTTTTTCCTTGACATATATATATATATATATATATATACAATTTATGTGTGTGGTTGCCAAGATGTAGATGAGTATGTAATAAATTTGTATCAGTGAAATGTCGTGATTTTCTAATGTTCTCAAGAAACACCAGTATTTCGGAAAATGTTAACTGATGGTTTCGTAAAAAAAATACCGTACCGAAATGAGTGCAAAACTTTTGTGTACAGAAATCAAGCTTTTGAAATACACTGGTGTAAGAAATTAAGTGAATTTGCAGACTTGGTCGATTATCTCTAGAACTACTGTACCGATTTTAATGAAATTTGATACGTACATGCATTGATACAATACAAAACAAATAACCATTTAATAATTGTAATAGACAAGCATGATCGTGCGTAACACTCCTTTGAGTCGGAAGGTATGAAACAGCGGTTGCAGAATAAACAAAAAAAATGAGTTAATAGATGGGTTAATAGGGTGTATGGTCCCCTCTTACAGATATACAGGCCTCGCAGTGTGATTTCATACTTGAAATAAGGCAGTTTATCATTTCCTGTAGCAATTGGTCCCACTCGTTCAGCAACGCTGTTATCATTCCCTGGATGGTTCTAGGAGGGGGGTTGCGAGTTACAATTTCCCTCCCCAGAGCGTCCCAGACATGCTCTATAGGGTTAAGTTCTGGAGATCTGGCTGGCCAATCTATCCGGCGAATATCCTCACTCTCTAGAAATTCGTTGACCGGAAGATCTCTATGTGGCCTCGCGTTATCGTCCATTAAAATGAACTCAGGGCCAACTGCACCCCTTAAAAAGCGAACATAGGGCTCCAAGACCTCATCCCTATACCTCACACTAGTCACAGTGGCTCTTTCAAAGACATGGAGAGTTGTGCTCCCATCCAACATGATACCTGCCCAGACCATTAAACCTCCTCCGTCATAATGGTCGATTTCGTGGACATTGGAGGGTAGGTAGCGGGTCCCTGGTTTTCTCCATATGAACGTACGGCGAGAATCAGTGTTTAGGCTGAACCGGAACTCATCAGTGAAGAGAACGGTCGTCCAGTGATCCATACTCCAATCTCTATGCTCCCTGTGCCATGATAAACGGATTCTCCTGTTCGTAGAAGTGAGCGGGACGCAAACAGCAGGTCTTCTTGCAAACAACCCTCTCTCGTGAAGTCTTTTGGAAACAGTCACCCTTGATACACGGGTTCCTGTGGCTGCATACAAGTCACGAGAGAGCTGAGAAGCTGTAGCACTCCTGTTACGCCTCGCTATTATCTACAAATGGCGATCTTCTCTGGCCGTCGTGGCTCCTGGACGACCTTGCCCTGGCTTTCTCTCGATGGATCCGTTATCCTGGAACTGTTTCCATAAGTTAGACATGACGTGGGCGTTAAATTGAACTCTCTACAAATTTTGACTTCAGATTGGCCTGCTTCTAGCCTCCCCACAATTCGCCACCCCATTCCATCATCTAAACGTTGGTGGTTACTCATTTTTACTGTTACAATTTGAAATTAACCGATTGCTGCAAAATAACACCAAGAAATTCTCCGAGGTGTGCTAGCGAGCGGAATGCGTCTTAACTTACGCGCACTTATAAACCCTATTTCTCTACTGGCTCCACCTACACACACGTATACGCTTACGTATTTCACATACAAGATTTGTATATTTGTCTAGAAGCAGTGGTTTTACATTCAGTTCAGTTCTTTTCATGAAATTCGATAAAATATGCAAATTCTCTTAATTTATTTCACCAGTGTATTACAACTGAAAGAAGAAGTAAGCATATGGCAACCCCCGTCTATTCTCTGTTCGTCTTCTAGTTGTTCCTGAAGCCAGTTCTGAAAAACTATTGTTCTGCTATATAAACAACTCTATTTTTCAATAGTGTCATCAGATCTAGCAACTGGTAACCAGTCAGATTTGTTCATTTGTTACAATATATTCGTTCAAAAGCAGACAGTAGATTTGTTCAAAAACAATATCCTAGCAGTCTACTGATTAAAATTATCAGATATTTTGAAAATTATTATGGTACAAGTTTCGTCCTCCATTTGATTGAAAGCATTGAATTTTTTTTATTCTGAATATTCGTTTTAAAACTAAATATATTTTTTTATTTCCTCAAATGTTACAGTGACAGTGAATCCCATAAAATTTATAAATTTTATTAACGATTTAAATCTACCCGTTTAAAGTAAATTATATTGAGAATTTTGAGTATTTTATTGTTTTTTTTAGGAGTCATAAGACTCTTATATTTCATTCTTTTTATTACAAAAATGGGGCCATTCTATACTCCAAATAAACTTTTCCTTGAAATAAAGATTAACTGAGATAACTATACTTCTAAATAATCACCGAGATACAATTAAATGAATCTGCAGGTAGAAACGCAGAAAGAGATGGTTTAATTCTTAAAGACTTATTTATTTAAAATATCTTTTAAATTTTAAATTCTCCGTATTAAAAAAATATTAGTATTCACACATTTTAAAGCACTTTCTAATCGCAGTTTATAGTAAAAATGTTTTTTTTATTTTTTTCAAACCTCATAGTAAATAACATTTCTTTGTTCCATTTCCTATATATAGCGATAATTCTGTATGTTATATTTTATATTCCATTTACATACATAAATTCAATCTGCTAATATCATCACATTGTACAGATATGACCTCAGGCAAGTTTATCGCAGCTAGGAGAATCTCCCACAGCTTGTTTTGGATTAATTTAATTTTGTAAACCAAAATGGAAGCGCTATAAGTAGAATTGAGTGTTCTCGGAAAAAGGCCATTTCAGATTCCTGCCTAAGGATAATATACGTTCAAAAGGCAGAACAAGCAGATTAATTATGACAGATTCAATGGTTTATTAATATCTTTCAGTATTTTAGACTCGCCGACGTATTTTTTTCTTTAACAACATTGCTAACTACACAAGCTTTTCTGACATTAACAATATGAAGGAATTACTGAGAGATATAGAATTACTAATATGTTTACTCATCTCGTTACTAATTTGTACTTGATAAAAAAATAAAAAAATTCCTGCATGCTCTTTCTAAGGTATTAATTTAATAGTTGTCATGTTCTGTGTAACGATCTGTCAAGTAACGCTTCCGGAGCGACCGCTTCATAAATATATCAGCCTATATTAATCTCATGTGCAAAAATACAATAATAAACAGAAATATTAACGATATTACTCGGTGGTATTATATATTTAATGCTGCAGTCACACACATCTAGACAATTCTGCCCCCCGACACCTGTTGACATATTTGGGGGTCGATTCGTCACGCTCCTCCCCCCAAGGGGAGAGAGTCTCTTTGATGATCTATGGAAAAACCGACTGAGAGGAGGATCGCTGTAGAGCAGCTCTGCAGAGACCCATAAATCACTCGCTTCCCCCTAGAATACTGCGCAGTGCAGATGTGTGTGACTGCAGTGTAATCTATTACTATAAACTAATTCCCCTAATAGTAGCCGTGTTCTGTGTATGTATATGTCAAGTAACGCTTCCGGAGCGACTGCTTCATAATATATCAGCCTATGGCATCCATTTTGTTTTATGACTTAGGCTTAACAAGTTAAAAGTAAAGTTCAAAAAGATTATTTGCTATCTAAACCCAAATAATTTTAATTAAAACAGCGTAATATCAACGCAAATCAACTTTATTTAGATTTTTAGACGGCTGTAATACAAGTATTCATTTTATATACTCATAACTTGAAAATGGAAACACGAGTGAGTCATTCATTTACCATGATTCATTCATCGTCGTTAATTTAAGATAATTACAAGATAAAAAGACTTTTTATATACCATGTTTTTTTTTTAATTTTCTGTTAAATCATATAAACTTGACAATTCTATGAATATTTAAAAATTTAAGATATATGACTAATTCTAAGTACAAGAAATAAAACATTCTACAAATAAAGCACACGCTATATTTTAATAAACATTCAGCAAATAATGAATTTGTATAAATGCATATTCGTACAACAATTTGACTGCATTAACCACCCCACCCTCCTTTCATAAAAAAAAAGAAATGTAATTTACATGCAGCTTCTTCATGAGCTGCAAACGAATTCGCCAATTCCATAGTTAATTATGGATTTCAAAATTATAAATTATAATCTATAATTTGAAGGAAAAAAAATCAATGAATTTCGCAGAGAAAATATCGCAAATAGCATGTGGGCATAAATAAAAATTATCCCATTGTAATGAAAATGTAATATGCTTGGTTCACTATTACGTTAATAGATGGCGCCTGTAGCGCAGTTACTTTTGGCTCCAGACGCTACTCGTATTTTTACGTAATGGATTTTAAAATATGGAATAAAGATGGCTAAAAGTATTAAAGTAATGCATTGTATTTGCATATGCAAACTATTAATTATCATCACAACAATGTGATGATAATTAATAGTTTTGGAAGTAATTAAAGTTAATATTAATATCGGGTATTTAGATAATTAAATTAGTAAAGTAAGTGAATAAGTAAGTAAATTTTAGTAACGATTGTGCTTTGTTTTAATCAATTTATTAAGCCTCTGCTAAATATATGTAAGGGTTATACTTGTGGTGATCAGATATTAATTGATTTGATTAATGTCATCGCATTTGGAGAAGGTGCGCAAGTTTCTCTAAATGTTTTGACATTGAGAAGAATTAAGTTTGAAATAGATCATCACAGGTTATACCTTATTATTGGTAATATTGATAAATTAATAAGTTTTATTTATGAACCTTGTGAATGGTTGGCATATTGTTTTTTTTATTGTTTTTTGGCTGGCGTTTTGTAATTTAAATGGCAAAGGTCTTAGAAATATTCTTTGCTTTTCTTCTATCCTTAAAAAAATGACCCAGCGCCTAGCAACAGTTTTGAAAGCCTCCCCCACTATCGGTAACCCAATACGTCCGCTAAAGCCCTTTTTCGAACGGGGAGAAATGTTGGAAGGTCAGATGCAAGGCGCGCAGGGATACATCGCCGGGTGGATGACCAGGCCGCCATGAAATTAAATTAACCAACAAGAACGAGATGAGGGGTGGAAAAAAATTAATTGTATAAACAATTGCAGAGTGCAAGAGTGCCACCTGTAGCCTTCCCCCCTCATTTAGGCCATTACAATTCTCGGAGCATCAAGGAACTATTTGGTGTGGAGGATGGTTTCACCGGACTGATGTGGTGGTGACAAGGTGCTGACTCGGAGCGCGGGATTTTGAAAACAAAGAGAAGATTTCTGGATCCTGGACGTGGAGGCGAGGGCGAAAGACCGAGGGGTCGGGGCTGGAAGCTCTGGCCTCGATACAACGCTAAGATCCCGACGATGAAGTGACGCGACGGGTGAATTTCTTTTCCTTCCTTTACTTCTATAAATTCTATCCATAACCTCTCTACCTTTGATTAAAGCTGCAGCAACATCATTAAGATTAGATTTAAATGTAAAATTGAAATTAAGATGAGCAATTGCATATAGAATAATTCAGGTTTTTTTTTTATATTCGCCAGCCATTTCATTTTGAATTGTCATTGTATATATTTTATTGTGTTGCGAGGATATAGAAGTTGGTTTTTATAGCAATTGTATTATTGATGATTTAATATTGGTATCCCAAAAAATGTTTAATAGAACTGATTACCAGATTGGTGGTAATATTGTTAATGTAATCGGAAGGAATAAATTTGTTATGTTAAAGTATATCTTTGTCATGTCGGTCCTTGCCTTTTTAGTAAATTTTCTGATTTTCAGCTTTAGGTTTTATTTTTATTTCAGCAGATATGAAGCTTTTTCTTTTAGGTGAGATAATTTTATTTCTAGGTGTTCTCCAAGGTTAAGTAAATTTATTAGATTTAATTTCATTTTTTTTTTGGCTCATTATTCACCACAGTGAAGCATTCAGTTCGAACCAGTGTTAATTATAAATATTAATTGTTTATGGGTTATTGCATTTAAAAATAACACAACGCAACTTACCATCTATCTTAAAATGTACTAACCACTAACGGCCAAATGGCAAATATTGTTGTATTTAAATTTAACTGAAACCCCACTTTAATTAGTAAGAGTAATTCCTACCTTCATTAATTAATTTATTAATTAGCAATATAAAATAATAAAGTTTAAAATAAACCCCCCTAACCCAAAAAGTTCAACGCCACAAATGGCGCCTGTGACCTACCCACGCTGTGCCATTTTTTTTTTCTTCGATGGTACAAGTCGTGAAGACTGTTTGCAAATGAGCCATTTTTTTTTACAGTATCCTTTCTTTCGGTGAGACGGCATGACATATTAAATTTTGGTATAGTAGAGGCTTAATCTTATTTTGGCACAGATTTTTTGGTTCATATGATTTTTATGTGGTTATGGTTATTATTATTTTTGATATTTTAAATGATGTAGATTTTAATTTGAAATTTTTCTTACATTCCTATATTTTGTGCAATTATTTTGAATATTGATTCTTTTTACATTTTGAATTATTGAACGATATAAATGTTTAATATTATTTGGTATTTTGGTGTTTTACTTAAGAGTATTGTTCTGTCAGTGCATTTAAGGATACATTTTTGATTTGAATTTTTACATTCCTATATATGTAGCGTTTATATTGAATATTGAATATTTTTTTAACATCTTTAAACATTGATAGATATTTTGGGCTTATATTTTAATTGGTATTTTGGTGTTTTAACGTTTTCTATTGCTATGCTAGTGGTTTTAAGTATAATATTTGATTTGAGATGCTAAATTGTGTATGTTTTACAATGTCTTCTATACTATATTGGCATGCTAAGTATTGATAAATTTTTAATTGCAATTCTACATGTCAGATAATTTTTTTTCTCTATTTTGGGCTTCATATCACGAGTTTTTTTTTGTCTTGCCAGGTGCTAAGTTTTTTCTGCTTTCCTCTTGCCATTTAGAGCTGGTCTCATGGTAAAACGGGAAGTAGTTTTAGTTGGGTTCTTGGACAGATTGAAAATTACATTAAATTTTTTCATATAATAGTTAATGATTTTTTCACACGAAAATTTAGTTACATTTGGGGTTAATATTCAACTTCAATGTCACAGGCTGCGAAATTTTGAATGTTGTGGTCTTTCAGTACCTAATAAGTTCAGTTTCTCATGTCAGAGTTTTGTTGGATTTAATACCAGTTTAGTTTTTTTTTTGCAGAGTTTTAGCTTAATTTAATATTGTTTAATTTCTTTTGTAATGCATACTAAAGCGTCCGAAAATTTTGTTTATGTGTAGGGTTGATGTTAAATAATTTTTGGTGTTCTTGTCTACAATGTTTCAGGTGCATATTCTGTTTTGAACGGGTCAGAATGACTTTTGGGGATCGACTGTGATTCGATTCGACCGGTTTTTGTTTATTTAAGTAGGGCATACGGTTTTTTGAATAAGTTTGGTTATGTTATTTTAGTAGGTATGCTTGCGTTGGTCTGTTCAGTTCGGTTTATGCAATTAAACGTTAGACAGGGCTTCTTGTGTTAATCATTATTTTTACTAAGCATATTAGATTTTCATTGCCGCGAGGGGCGAAGAGTCTCTCTTCGCAGGCTGGAATTACTTTTGGTTTGGTAGGAGTAAATGGTGGAGTAGTTAAATATTGGTTTCAAAATTTTATCATTTACTTAGTTTTGTAATGTGTACTAAGGTGTCCAGGAGGTTAATGAACGTCAGACATGGCTTCAGATTTTAATCATTAATTTTTACTAAGCTTATTAGAATTTCATTGCCGCGAGGGACGAAGAGTCCATCTTCGCAGGCTGGAATTAAAATTGGTTTGGTAGGAGTAAATAGTGTAGTTAACGATAGGTCTCAAATTTCTATCAATTACCTGGTTTTGTAATGTATACTAGGGTGTACGGGAGGTTAAAATTTTTTTTTGTTATATGTACGGTTAAAGTTGTAATTTTTGTACACCTGTCTCACATGTTTCATATACATTTTTTTGAGGTTGAACAGTAAACATGTTAATTTTGTTTGAACAGTGATAATGAATTTCGTAAGAGAGAATTTTGTATTGAGTTTTGTTCAAAGAGGTTTTGTTTATTTGTGTTAAGCATACGTTTTTTTTTATAAATTTGTTTCGGATTGTATGCTATGGTCGCACTGTCAATTTCAAATTATAGAAGTAAACTGTGGACAGGATGTAATGTTTTTGAACTGATTGTTTTAACCGAGGATGATTATTTTACTATGCAGTTTTTTTTTAGTGTATATGGTTTAATTGTAAGTTGAGCATACAGTTGTGGTAATGAATTGTTTTAGATATATGTTAGGTGTTCAATGTTTCATTTTTGCTTGCTTTATATACAATTGTGGTAATGAAATTTTTTTCGGGTATTATGCTAGATATTCCATGGTTTATATTTTTGGTTATAAGTATCTCTCATGTATATGTGTTTTGTTATGTGACCCGGGTCGAATGGGAACAATATATCACATTGTGTAATGAAATGTTATATCTTTAGTCAATTCTTTTAATTTGTGAAATTTTTCCACGGTGATCTGTGTTTTTTTTATTAAAAAAAATTTGTGCCAAATTTTTTTTTCTCGCGGAAAAGGAGGTATTTGTTGTGATGATAATTAATAGTTTAGGAAGTGATTAAAGTTAATATTAATATCGGGTATTCAGATAAATAAATTAGTAAAGTAAGTAAATTTTAGTAACGATTGTGCTTTGTTTTAATCAATTTATTAAGCCTCTGCTAAATATATGTAAGGGTTATACTTGTGGTGATCAGATATTAATTGATTTTATTAATGTCATCGCATTTAGAGAAGTGTGCGCAAGTTTCTCTAAATGTTTTGACATTGAGAAGAATTAAGTTTGAAATAGATCATCACAGGTTATACCTTATTGTTAATATTGATAAATTAATAAGCCTTATTTTGAAATAATTGTGAGGTGTCTGGTACGCTGGTATATTGTTTTTATTAGTTTTTTTGGTGGCTGTATGTATTCAACATAGTTAATTATTAATTTTAGAGTGTTTTATTTTTGTTTTTTCAATTAATAGTAAATTTTGGATTATGAACCCAAACCCTTGTGTAAGCTGGGCTGGTAGGCAATGTAACGAGATCTCCTCCATTTTCACAGTATTTTCACAGCACATACCCAGGACTACACCGGATAAAGGGATTAACAGAAGTATCCATTTCAAGAAACAACCCCTTTTTTGCAGCTGGCCAAGAGATAAGCGAAACCACCGTTTTGATGAGGGGTAGGCGCATGGATACGCCTGAGATCGCCAAACGCCGAGTTAGTTCCAGAGTTTAAAATAGAAGAAAATAAATCCTGAATTGATGCAAAATCAAAGTTGAAAATAAAATACTATACTACCTATCAAATTATAATTCAAGCCCCTCAAATTCTGTTGGTCCGAATTTCCCTGTTAAAATCAAGGAGCGAAGACGCACTCATTTTCACCCACGAGTAGCCATACAAAGGGGTGAGAAGGTCGTCCAAGGGAGATTTGGAGAGAGAGGGGGAGGCCGGCCAAGAGGCTGGGAGCGGACCCGCAACCCACGATGGAGAGAGATGTGTTGATTTTTGGCGGCCCGCACGCTATAGAAATGGCGCTAGCCTGGGGTTCCACTCATAATTTTATAAAATAATAGTTTT
Source organism: Dolomedes plantarius (assembly GCA_907164885.2). Taxonomy (NCBI): domain Eukaryota; kingdom Metazoa; phylum Arthropoda; class Arachnida; order Araneae; family Dolomedidae; genus Dolomedes; species Dolomedes plantarius. The sequence continues at coordinate 200,019,597 of OU015497.1, forward strand.
TTTTGTGCTGCAGCATTTTAATTGGTAATATGATTTTAATTTCCTTTTTTTTGTTTACTGAATTTTTCTATAGTTTTACTTTTGTTTTTTTTCTCATCACTTTTTCATTTAGAAGTTTTTTTTTTTGATTCGCCAGCCACTTCACTTATTTGTATTGTTTTTATTGATAATTATTTGTATTATGGAGAGTAGAACTCATTTAAACGAAATTGTATTTATTCAATTGAATTTGGTTGTCAGAATAATGTTGAGAGGATCTGGAGTTAATGAGTTTATTTGTTGTAATGTCAGGGAAATTCTTAAATAAATTGTTATGTTAGTTTGTAAAGTGATGTCATGTCAGTCCTTGCCTTTTTAGTAAATTTGCTGATTTTTAGCTTTAGGTTTTATTTTTATTTCAGCAGATATGAAGCTTTTTCTTTTAGGTGAGATAATTTTATTTCTAGGTGTTTTCCAAGGTTAAGTAAATTTATTAGATTTAATTTCATTTTTCTTTTGGCTCATTAATCACCACAGTGATGCAGACAGTATCGAACCAGTGTTAATTATAATATTAATTATTATGGGTTATTGCATTAAAATAAACACAACGCAACTTTACCATCTAACTTAAAATGTACTAACCACTAACGGCCAAATGGCAAATATTGTTGTATTTAAAGTTAACTGAAACCCCCCCTAATTAGTAAATGATTCATTCCTACCTTAATTTCATTAATTATTAATTAATATATATATATTAAGCTTTTAAATACACCCCAATACAAATCATCGTTGCCACAATATATATTTTAACCAGATATTGAAATAATGTCAAATTTAGTATTTTCGGAAAGTTGAAAACTCGACGCATATGTAGTAATATGTTCGACGCATATGTAGTGATATGTTTAAAACTGCGTACGGTAGGAATGAATATTTCGAAATTGCCAGCACACGTGGCTTTCATGTGCTCACATGTGGCTTTAATGTGATTTTTCGTAAAGCATTCTATTCGATGATAGCGTTTTAATTTCTGTTTAATATTTACTTTTAATAGTACTTTTATAGCGGTTTGTATTCTATTCGATTTCTTATTTAAACGGTGTGACGTAGCTTATCGGCCAGCTTTCTTTCTTTCTTTCTTTCTTTTTTTTTAAATTTCGTAATGTCTGAATGATTATATTTGGATGTAAATTTCAAGCTAAGTAACTGAATTTAACATTTTAATTTTGTTTAATTGAATATTTATTTGCTTAAAATTGTTCTTTTGTTTATACCGATTTTTCGTATAGCATTGTATTACGATAATACATTATATTATTATCGTAATTATATTATTATCGTAATTATATCGTACATTATATTATTATCGAGTTTTTATCTGATTTTCTTTAGTTTATATATATTTTATTTTTGCTTAATATATTTATACATAGCATATTTATACATGTATGTAGCGTAATACATGAATATATAATATATTTATATTAAATTGAAATAGATTGGATTAGATTGTTAAATTTGAATTTATTCTTATTTATTGAAATAGACTGCAAAAAGTTTTTGCACGTGAGTAATTTGTATGATTTTTTAAAGTGATTTTTTTAGTTTATATATTTTATTTTTGCTTAATATTTTTATACATAGCATATTTATAGCATATTAGTTAGATTGTGCAAGTCGGATTGAAAAATCAGGGGTAAGCATGCTTTTTTTTCCAAGAAGAAAGACTTTTCTATAAATTATAAACTCGGATAATAACATCTCGGATTATTACAACATTTTTAATTATAACATCGGATTGAAAAACAGCTAATATTCTGTAAAAATTCTTTCCAATATTTTAACAAGGTTATGAACCTTTTTTTTTTATTGGAACTGTTCAATTATTTACCGTCAAGTTTTGACGGGTACTATCTAGTCATTAGATAATAAGCGATATAATTTTTGGAAAACTAAAGAAGTTTTACTTCTAAAAGATACAATCAAATTTACGTTACTGTAATAATTTACTACTTAAATATCACACCTATAATGAAAAATCAAAACAATTAAGACTCACATGTATAAAATATACTGTAATCGTATAGTTGCACTGTAAATATAATTATTAGAAAACTAAAGAAATTTAACCTCTAAAAGACACAATCAAATTTACGTGATTGTAATAATTTACTACTTAAACTAGCATCTGAGCGACCAGCATGGTCGCTTTTAGTTTTATATTTTCTTTAGCAAAACAACTCAACTGAAAGTAACGTATGTAAGGAATATTACCATTACCTGTCATCATAAATATACGTTGTTAAGTGGTAGTAGGAGCTCAGCCAAAAAAAATTATAATCATTGCTAAATTCACTATAAGGCTGATTCTAAAACGTGATTAAAAAATGTGAATTTACATTACTTCAGACCAGAGTTAAAGATAAGACTGAGAAACCCAACATCAATGATTTTAAAAATTACACCCCTCTCTGTATGTATTATTTTTCAAATTAAAATATCTACACTTTATCATTAGAATTCAAATAAGAAATTGTTGGGGAAAAATTTTTTTCACTTAAAAAAATGGACTAAAAATTCAGCAAGTACTAAAATATAGTGTTGATTACACCACTCTCTGTATGTACTATTGTTCACAATTCAGATATCTCCACTTAATCATATCAAATAATAAATTGTTGGGAAAATTTTTTCACTTATAAAATGGAGTAAAAATGCAGCAAGTACTGAAAATAGTGTAGAAAATAAACTATCACTGGCTATCAGTTGCTATACCGGCGACGGTTAAGCCTAACCTCACGATCATTTATGCTACCTCGTAATGAATTATTTCTTCTTCGCTTCTTTCTTGAGACTGTTCACAATTTTCACTTGATCGTGCAGCTCGCTTTCGAGCATTCCTGATTTCAGTGCGTAAATCCATGTTGACACGCGGTTGCAAATTGCGGACGGCCGCTAATGTTAACATCTGGTACTTGCAGCCGTTGCCATTCGGAGTGTAGAAATATCGTCGATTTTTGTGCCGCATACCTACGCGTTTTATATATATAGATATCACACCTACTGTTTCTATTGTCACACTTATTATTGTCACAAAGTGTTACCTATTGTCACACTTTTGTTTACATATTCACTTAATTTTTCTTCATCTCTTTGCAATCTCTAAGATTCTTGACGCAATTTTTCAACTACTAGCTGAAAACCCGCGCTTCGCTACGGGGTACATTCAAATTAAATACAACGGTTAATGTATGCAATTAATGCCAAAAAAAAAAAAATATATATATTTATAATAAATGCGACGATCAATGCATACAATTGATGTAATATATATATATATATATATATATATATATATATATATATATATATATATATATATATATATATATATATATTTATAAAAAAAATCGTAAGGGATATTTTTTTTTATAATATCCAATCGTCTGCTGCATTAGAAAGAAAAAATGTTTTTTGTCTATTTAGTTGTTATGCACGTGACGATAAATTTATTTAAAGTACCAGAAAAGAAATCACGTAATCAGCATTTAATAAATTAAATTCATAAAATGAATCTTTAAAAATTCACCAAAACTCAGAAAATCGAGGTAAAGGTTCGAAAAAAAATTTCATTTTAAAGGAATTTTTATGATTTTTCTCGTGATATAAATTTTATGACCCTTTAATTATTATTTTAAATGCAAACTTACAGTTACAAAACAGTTACAAAAACAGCTTAAAAAATTTAATTTAAATAATCTAAGAGGAATTTTTCAAATATCTTTTTTAGTGCACACCTACACCATAAGAAGAGTCGCCATGCAAAATTTGAGCCCTTTAGGCCCAGCGGTTTGGTCTGTGCGTTGTATGTCAGTGAGTCAGTCAGTTACGGAACTGTTTTATATATATAGATTATTTTATATATCTAAACTTTTTGTATTAGCGATAACCAGTCTCGTATAAAATTATTTTAGTTTTTAATCATTTATAATCCTTTTGCAGCCTCTTCATGAAGAGAGTTCAGAGGAGAGTTCAGAGGAGTTAGAATTTCCCCCTTCGCCAGGAGACATGACCCAAAAAGTATCCTCTACCCTACCACAAATCTCTATTACCGTTGATGAGACCTCACATCCAGAATCTGAAGAGGATGACCAAGTGAGTGATACTTTACCAAACGAACAAGGCCCTGAGAAGTCAGATGACTGGGAAGCTCGCTTGCTAGTTGAGGAATTCGTGAAAAACATGAGACAACAGCTCCGCCGACATTCGAGCGGCAAAGCTCCACCATGGGAGAAAGTGTTGTGAAATGTTGGTGTTGCACTGAGACCAAGAACCAGAAAGCGTCGAAGTCACAGCAGACATCAACGTCGAAAGTATTCCTTGGTAGAGAAATGAAGTCTGGAGTGCAACGTTAAAGGAGATAATCCTTCTATACATGTTCGCAAATATTGACGGTATATTCTTACGGAACGGTTCAACATAGGAAACAATGTTGAAATTGTTCATTAATTTTGCATGTATCCTATACTTGTAAAATTTGCGCTGTTCAATGTAAACCATGGGAAACACCGTTGTAATTGCTGATTAATTTTGTATGTATCCGAAACTTGGTGGAAACTTATCGCTGTTCAACGCAGACCGTGGGAAACACTGTTGTAATTGCTGACTAAATTTGTATGTATACGAAACCTGGTTGAAATTTTGTGCTGCTCAACGCAGACCATAGTAAACACTTTTGTAATTGCTGATTAATTATGTATCCGAAACCTGGGGAAAATTTGCGCTGTTCAACGCAAACTACGGGAAACACCGTTTTAATTGCTGATTAATTTTTTATGTATCTTAATCCCGGTGGAAAATTTGCGCTGTTCAACGCAGACTATGTAAAACACTGTTGTAGTTGCTGATTAATTTTGTAGGTATCCAAAACCTGGTGGAAAACTTGCGCTATTCAATGCAGACTATGGGAAACACTGTTGTAATTGCTGGTTTATTTTGTATGTATCCGAAACCTGGTGGAAATTTTGTGCTGTTCAAAGCGCTGTATTCTTCTATCATATCATCAATTTGCGCTGTATTCTTCTATCATATCATCAATTTGCGCTGTATTCTTCTATCCTACATTAATGTTTACTGATCAAAATAATTTGTCAGAGTATCGAAATCATCGCTCTTTTGTTCTTTACAGCGTGTAAATGATACTTGATGTCAAAAAGTGCATTTCAATGTATGTAACTGGAAAATATGCTAACGTTAATCGTATTTACTAACAAAGTGAATCAAAAAGAGTAACAACTCCTAAAAGTCACTACAAACGGTATGATAATAACTGCATTCGATTATCTATCCATATCAAGCATCCTTCATATATCTGCAGACTATAGGCCAAGATTTTAGCGCTTCACATAAATTTAAAAAAGGGTTTAAATAATTTTAAAGCAATCAGCTACATGCTTTCTTTTAAGGCGCTAACTATAAATTTTAATCAGAATACAGTATTAATTTGTAAATTAAGCATAAATGTCTTTCAGAAATAATTGTAGTATGCTCTAAAAGAGCTGGATAGTTTAGATACCTGTAAACATGTTTTTAAATTTGTGTTTGTGTAACATATTGCGGAAAATATGATATATATTTGATGTATAAAGTTAAATTAGAGATTGATAGTGCAATATTATCGTGGTGCCATAATATATCCACTTTAACTCCTTCCATATTTTAAAATACGTATAATAAATATGGAAATTGTATTTATATTGTGATGTGATGTGATACATATTTGTGACAGCTGTCAAGGAAGTATGATAAAATTATGTAATTATACATATATTTATTTCATTATATTTTCAGGAAATGCAGATGTTAAGAAACAGTATTTGTGTAAATTTGAAATGTTTATATACAGCTTTATAAAATATTGTGATATCTGTAGTATGAAGTTTTTCCCAATGTTTACTGGTTCGATGCAATCTGTGTGTTGCCATGTGAATTAAAAGTCTGTATTCATATATGTGCGAAAAGGGAGTATTAATTTTCATAATAATCTCATAGCCCACATCTCGCTGTTTATTACTCCTCTTTCTATTTTTTTTTTCGTTTGGAAGGATGTTTACATAGAAATTTAAACGTTGTATAACGTAACTTAAGAAAGAGAAACATTTTACAAATTTAACTTTATAATTTTATATTAATATGGTAAATCATACACACATAATCTCTCTATATATAAAACAGTACCGTAACTCACTGACTGACTGACATATAACGTACAGACCAAACCGCTGTGCTGAACTTAAAGGGCTAAAATTTTGCATGGCGATTCTTCTTATAGTGTAGGGGTGCACTAAAAGAGATTTTTGAAAAATTCTTCTTAGATTTTTTTTTAAAATGTAAGCTGTTTTAGTAACATTCTTTAAAGTTTGCATTCAAAGTAATAATTCGAGGATTATAAAATTTATATCACGAGAAAGATCATAAAAATTCCTCTAAAATGAAAACTTTTTCGAATCTTTTCCTCCATTTCCTGATTTTTGGTGAATATTTAAACATTTTTTTTAGAATTTAATTTATTAAATGCTGATCACGTGGTTTCTTTTCTTTTTGTGATACTTTAAACTAATTTTCCGTCACGTGCATAACAACGAAATAGACAAAAAAAATATTTTTTCTTCTTTCAAATGCGGCAGACGATGGGACATTATCAAAACAAATATAAAAATACAGTAAAAGATATGTTTCTCCAACTGTACTATATTATCTGTACTATATTCTTTAGTATGCTCTATTAGATTTAATTTGAATATTTCTTCTACATTATTTTGTCTATAAAAATATCCGTTACGATTTTTTTATAAATATATCTTTTTGTTTTTTTTTTACATCAATTGCATACATTGATCGTTGTATTTATTATATATATATATATATATATATATATATATATATATATATATATATATATATATATATATATATATATATATATATATATATATATATATATATTTGGCATTAATTGCATACATTGCCCGTTGTATTTAATTTGAATGTACTCCGTAGCGAAGTGCGGGTATTCAGCTAGTTCATACATATACAGGTGGCTATGTAATTAATAGAAACACCTATCAATATTAGTGGTGTTTATGAATGTGCTTTGTATTCCTTAAAAAACAAGTCTGGCCACCGGTAGTTTTTTATATAATATAGTGTATGTATTATTGTACTGTCAGGTAGCAGTAATGTAGCTAAGGGCATCGTGCTTTTGGGGGAACAGCGTAAAATGTCAAACCTTGCAGACCTTGCGAAAAGGGCAAATTGTTGGAACGCGATTAAATTGGAGTATCTGTTTCTGCAACCCCCAGGCTAATGGGTGATTGTTGAGCTATGGTATCGGAAGTCATGATAGCATACAGAGTGCTTGGAAAAACAATCTTTGCCAAACAGAATAGTGGACGAAATAGAGAGCTGAGTGAAAGAGACGGACGAGGTATTGAAGCGGGTTGTGACATGGAGAAAGAAAACAACTGCAACCGAAATGACCGAAGAGCTGAATCGGCATCTACATGTTCCGGTATCAACCATTTGACGTAGAAGGGAACTTCACAAAGAAAGCATTTACGGAACAGTAGCTATTCCCAAACTACTTGTAATAGATGCAAATATAAAATATCGTCCACATTGGTGACACGAGCGCAAATCCTGGTCGAGTAATATGTCGAAAACCGGCATTTGGTCCGACGAATCGTTGTTCACATTGTTCCTCGCAACAGGACGTGCGTATGTTTGGAGAAAGCCTACACAAGCGTAAGATTCTGTTTGTCTCATCTCAACTGTGAATCATGGAGGTATATCTATCAGAGTTTGGGATGACATCTCATGGTTTTTTCAGGCCCTATTGTAACCCTAAAAGGGAGACTGAATGGGAAGGACTATGTCGAAATTTAAGCTCACTAGTCCATCCTATGGTGCAAACATTGTTTCTTGCAGGATATGGCGTACTCCGGTATGATAATCCCCCTATTTATACAATATTTGATAGATTTATATCAAATATTGGTTTGAAGACAATGAAAAGGAAGTCAAATATCTTATCTTGCCCTGTTCAATCCCCGTGGACTATAATTCATCCAACCTCTGTGATTTGTATAAGCGGAGAGCCAGGTATCGATATCCACCACAGCATCTCTACAGGAAATTTCATGATTTTTCCCTGAAGAATGGTATAATATATTCTTAACCACTATTTAGCTAACTGAAGTACCCGGCGTTGCCCGGGATTTTAAGAATGTTTGTTAACCAAAATTAATTTAAAAATTAATACAGTATAAATAACTTAGAAAAAATACATGTGAAAGTTATACACATGAATAAAAGGAAAACCCAATATAAAAATATATAAATTTATAATAAACTCCTGAGAATTCAGCTAGATTTAGCCTTTCATCATTAGGGAAAAAACTGAAATTACAGGTTTAGTAGAATTTTCTAATAGAACCATGAAATGACTCCAGCATTGCCTCTTAAAAAATGTTTGATTAAGGGTTGCAAACCATTCAACTCCTCTCCAAATTAAACTAGTAATAAACATCCTCTACATGTCCTCTAAGTAATAAACATCCTCTAGATATTAAATTCCTTTTCTCTCCATAATAAACTCCTCAGAATTTTCGTAAATTCAGCCTTTCATCATAGTACCACTAAAAGCTGAATCATCCTCTCCAGAAATATAAATCTATTAATTACAATAATTAAGCACTCACCAATGTATAAATTACATAAAAGTTTTTTAACCAACATTTGAATAATTCGTAAATGAAAAAGCATACGTAAATAAAGATAATAAGAATATCCGAAATCGAAATTAATTGCCGTTAATTTTTAATTAATAAAAAACCAACATAATATGAATAAAAACGACAGTTGTTAAAAAGCATATGAAAATAACGCTATTATAAAGATAATAATAAAAAAAGCATATGAAAGTAATGCTCGCATTATGATATAAAGATAATAGTAATAATATAAACCGCGTACATAAATATTTAGCTTTTCAAGCGAAATAAATTAATTTTTAGAAAAAAACTACTTTTAATCGAGAAATTAAATACATTACAGAAAAGTTGGTAAAATCAAAAAGAAAATATTATAAACTACTATATAAACCCAGTCAAAAATGACGGAATATTGATCAGCGTTTCAAGAGGTGATTCATCATTTTCATCGGGCATTGCTGAAAACGATATTTAAACAGCATTAAAGAACAATAAAATAAAACAAAAATAAAACGTGAAACACAATTTAATTAACATTAAAATTAAACATTAAAAATGTAGTTATTTAAAGGGAATATGAAAAACAATGGGGTAGAATGAATTCAAGAATGAATTCAAGTGAATGACTCAATTGAATAAATGATTCTTTTCAATGGATATTTTAATTTGAAGATATTTCAAAATCTAAACGGTTTTGAGCAAGGATGTTCACTTGAAATTTTCATATTTTTTAAATGGCTTTCAAAATATGTAACTTTTGTGGTATTATTTTTCAAGAAAAATTTCAGAAAATGGCGTCGCAATGTTAAGATGTTCCCGACTTGGTCCGTCCCGGAATGGTTACCTACACTTTTTCTACACTAGGCTTTTATAGTAAAGATGGGTTGGAATACTAAAAGTTTAAAATAGTGGCGCCATCTACTGCACGTCTGTGAATAGAGAGTCGCATCCTTCAAAAAATTTTGGTTTTTTTATTGATTAAAAATATTGGAAAATTATTGTGGAATATACATGTGGGAACAGTTTTCAGATTTATAAATTATCAACCTACACAGGTGATAATTTATCCGGCGTTGCCCGGGATTTTAAGAATGTTTGTTAACCAAAATTAATTTAAAAATTAACACAGTATAAATAACATAGAAAAAATGTATGGGAAACGTTATATACATCTCAGAATTTAAGAAATTTCAGTCTTTCATCATTGTAGCACTAAAATCTGAAAAGTAAAGATGTCAAATTGTCTAATGTTTGTTATCCAAAACTGAAAAAAAAAATGTTTGTTTACCAAAATCCATTAAAAAATTAAACACAGTATAAATAACATATAAAAAAGCTGAAAAAATATTAAAATAAAAAATTAATAATTATAAAAATAATAAAATAAAAGCTGAAATAGAAAAGCCTTCATTAAAAAGCTGAAATTCCAGGTTTAGCAGAATTCACACGGTCGGTATTCGAACCCGGGTCAAAATTTCAGGAAGTACGCGGTCTTCCGCATGCGCCACAATGACACAGTATTATGAAGAGTAAAGTGAAAGATATTCGCACTGGGATTATTGGAGAGATTGTGTGGATTGGTGAATATACATGTAAGAGGAGTTTGAAGTCGGAAATAAGTTAGCAGGATAGAAGCTTAGTCTTTGCTCTTCAATAGACACAAAGATATAGGCTAGGGGGATTGCAGTATCAATTGAAAAAGATCTCGTGACACTTAGCTTGGTTGATTCGAATTTTCCATCGCGTGTCGAGAGTGTCAATATGCCGTTGGATCTGATTTATTTTATTGTACAAAATCTGACTTCAAAGATTATTATTTTCATTTATTATTCTGGTTTAATGAAACTTTTTGATTTTATTTATTTTTATCTTTTCGCTCGCTGTTTGCCAGTTATCCCTAACGTGGCCGTCACATTCAAAGGGGTGATTCCACAAAATGCAACACCTTACATTTAGTGCACGCACCCTTCAAAAATTGTTGTTTTTTTATTAATTAAAATTAAGGGTAATTATTTTCGATTCCGAAAGTTCTTAAAATCCTCGGCTGTTTTTAACGACGCCTGTATGTAAAATTTCACGATCATCGCTCCTAAACTGTGGATTTCTATACAATTACAGTCAGACAAATATTCATTTTTATATATTATGTAACGTAGAAGAACATATTTGGAAAGAAATATCTCTTTAACTGTATCGCCCCTAGTGGCAACTATCAGCGGCACTCGCCGTAGAAACATGAGCTCACTCATTCTAAAAATAAAATTTAAATAACAGTCCACTGCCTATGATTGATCCTTTCAATCAAACTTCTAACGTAATTAAGACCATAAATAAGTGGTCCGTGCTAGCCCTAGTGTGAAATAAACCAGCTCTAGAATGGATAAATCACTAAAAACTCTAAATAGAACACGCGGGTGAGTTAAATCGAAACTTGTGAAGATTGAAAAATTCGTTTCTCAATTTACCGAGAAGAAAGAGAGTTTAATAGAAATCTCTCAAAAACTGGAATCTCTCCTTGAGATATTAAAAACTTATACGAGGAATTTTATGCTTTAAATCTATCAGATGCAGAAATCGAAAGTAGCGAAACTGCATTATCCGAACTGGAGGATCTTCACGACAGTTTGGAGGTAAGCCTAAAATATCTTCTTTCGTCTGGAACTTTATCTAAAAATGTATTTAAAGATGAACTTAAATCATCATGTAATCCGAAACTACCTGACATTCCACTGCCACAGTTTTCGGGCAGTTATGACGAGTGGCCATTATTTGAAAACCAATTTAATGATCTAGTGGCGTCAAACGATTCTTTGAATGATATACAAAAGCTTCATTATCTCCAATCATGTTTAAAAGGAGAAGTGAAAGCCATTCAAACGCCCGACGATACATTTACGTCGTTGTTCAAAACTTTAAAAGAGCGATATGAGAACAAAAAGCTTATCGCCGATTCTTACATAAACTCTATTCTAAACATCGAAAAGATTCATCATGAATCTGCTAAAGAACTAAGAAGACTTATTGATGCTGTATTAAAGCATGTACGAGGACTGAAATTGTTAGATTTAAGTACTAACAAACTTTCTGAATATTAATTCTGATCAACATTATCAGTTCAAAATTAGACAGAGAAACGAGGAAGGTGTATGAAATGACCCAGGTGACTGGCAAATTTCCTGACTGGGAAGAATTTGTAAACTTCCTAAATAAACGCTGCCAAATATTGGAAAACATGCAGCGTAGTTACTATGTTCCCAAATCGAAACCAGAAACGCAATTTAAATCTAAAAGTTTAATTCTGGAAAGGGAACAGAAAATTCCGTGCTATATGTGTGGAAAAACAAACCACGTAATCTACAAATGCAAAATATTTCATGATTTGACAGTTAAGGAACGAATTAATGAAATTAGGAAAAGACAGCTATGTTATAACTGCTTGGAACCCCATAAATTTAATCAATGTAAAAGTCTTAAAAACTGTAAAATCTGTAACAAGCACCATCATTCTCTAATTCACCGACATGATTTAATGTCGAAACCCACTTTCGTAGAGGCGCCAAATGGCATTAACAACAATTCTACTAGCATAAACAACTATCCATGCACGGAACTTACTCAAGGTCAAACAAGCACTAGTGTTCCCCCTCTAAATGAAGTTGCAGGCGCTGCGGAATCAAACTGTTTGTCATCTCTAACCGATAGCAATAAATTTGTGCTTTTACAAACAGCCATAGTTTACGTTCGAGATTCAAGGGGAATATCTAAACCACTACGTGCGTTACTTGATTCTGCCAGCCAATCTTGTTTCATAACAACTGAGTGCGCGGATTTATTGGGTTTGAAAAAGAAAAAATTTAATGCACCTGTCTTGGGTTCGAATGGTTCATCCTTAACAGTAAAAAATAAGATCTCTACTGTAATTTCTAACGCTAGCGGATATTTTAAAAGGAATATAGAATTTCTTGTAGTGAATAAGATTACGAACTTGACGCCTTCTAAACCTCTTGAGATATCAAAAATTAAATTTCCATGTAACATAAAATATGCTGACCCACATTTTTCATCTCCAAATAAAATTGACTTGTTAATAGGTTCAGAGTTCTTCTATGAACTTATGGGAGCTAATAAGATAAAATTAAATAATGAGAATATTATTCTTCAAGAGTACTTGGCTTACAACGGGAACAATAGGGTTAACTACAGAAACCGAGCCTGTTAATACCCTTCACTGCTATCATGCCTCAGAGGAAATGCCAGAAATCAGTCTGAAGAAGTTCTGGGATCTTGAAACTATAGGCATTAGAGACGAATCTAATCATGACGAAACTGACAAAGCTTTAGAGATTCATAATAAAAGTACCGTTTTCAAAAATGGACGGTATGAAGTACATCTACCGTGGAAAAAAGACTTTAAAGAGTTAAAAGATAATTTCTCTGTAGCTAAGAAGCGACTACAAAGTTTGATACGTAGACTTAGCCAAAATAGACAGATGTATTTACAATACAAGGACATTATTAGTGATTACTTAAAAAATGGAATAATTGAACGGGTTGAAAACTCAACAGAACCCGTAAACCAAGCATTATATTACATGCCGCATCAGGCAGTATGCAAACAAGATCGTCTGACGACGAAGCTCAGAATTGTGTTTGATGCCAGTGCACATGAGTACGGTCATTTATCATTGAACGATTGTTTATACACAGGTCCTAATTTAAATCCTAATCTCCTAGAGTTACTGATAAATTTCAGATTACATAAAGTTGCCTTTACGTCAGATGTAGGAAAAGCATTTCTTCAGATATCTTTAACCGAAAAACATCGAAATGCAGTTCGATTTCTTTGGATAAATGAAAATCACTTTAATGAAGGAAAATTTTGTGTGGAAATATACAGATTTCGACGTGTACTATTTGGTGTAAATGCAAGTCCCTTTCTACTGTCAGCAACCATAAAGAAACATGTAGAAAATTTCCAAAATGAATTCCCGATCACTGCGAGAATACTAGACTCGTGTTTTTATGTCGATGACCTAGTCACAGGAAGAGATACTGTTGACGAAGCTTTTCAGGTATCTTACGAAGCGAAGAAGATCATGTCGAGTGATGGAATGCAGCTGAGAAAGTGGTCGACAAATGATCGAGTTTTGATGAAAAAATGGAAGGAGAAAGATTTTAGTACACATCCGATTGAAAACTCGGATAATTCAAAATCAAGCATCAAAGTGTTAGGACTAAGTTGGAATACTGATGAAGATACTTTCACTGTAGACGTACGGGGCTTAATGGACTTCGTGCAAGCCCAAAAGAACACAAAACGTTTCCTATTACAATCGGCTGGGAAATTTTTTGATCATCTAGGCCTAATACAACCATTCACCATCCGTATCAAGTGCCTTTTTCAAGAGCTATGGGTTAGAAAAGTAGCATGGGATGAAGAACTTCCTTCTGATGTTAAAAATCAGTGGGATCAATGGTGTTCTGAACTTTCTCAACTTGCTGAGCTGAAAGTCCCAAGACTGTGTTTGAATCATCCTGATTCTGAAATAGAATTACATTGCTACAGTGATGCCAGCAAAAAGGCCTACGGAACAGCCATTTACTTACACGTCATAAATAAAGACTACATTGATGTGAAACTAGTCACATCCAAGAGTAGAGTCGCACCCTTGAAAAAAATTACGCTTCCGAGGATGGAGCTTCTCGGCGCACTACTTGCTGCACGTTTAGCCAACGAAGTGAAAAGAATTGTTAATTTAAAGAAAGAAACTAAAATGTTCTTCTACACTGATTCAAAAATTACATTGTATTGGATAAAAGGTTCCAGCAAAAGGTGGAAATCCTTCGTAAGCAATCGTGTGCCCGAAATCCAGTCTTTGACAGATTCATCAGCCTGGATGCACTGTCCAGGTATAGACAATCCTTCTGACTTGGTGACAAGAGGAATCAGTGCCCAGTCTCTTACCAAAAGTGCATTATGGTGGAACCGTCCCTCTCTCTTGAGTCAAGAAGTGAACCCTGCAAATGATGTGGACCTAATTGTGCAAGAAGAAGAGTATGCCAACGAACTTAGAAAAAACATTGACTCTCCTGTTATTGACTCTAAAATATCATTAATTTCCTCTAATGACAAACCTTTCTGTTACAGCATTTTAAACATTAGTAATAATTATATGACGATTGTTCATATTATAGGTTATATTTACAGATTTATCTTCAATTGCAAAAATCCGAAATCTAAGAGAAAAGGTACGCTAACAAACACTGAGTTAAAATACGCCATTTCTAAACTAGTTAAAATGGTCCAGAGTGAGGATTTTCCAGAGGACTTAAAGGCATTAAAAAGTAACAAGCCAATTCCTCGAAAGAGTAAGTTAAAAAATTTGTGCCCGATACTCGATAATAATGGAGTTATTCGTGTCGGAGGTAGACTTCAAAATTCCAAATTTATCCTATGATAAAAAACATCCAATGATTATTCCAAAAAATCACAAATTAACTGAGTTGATATTTACATATTTCCATAAAAGATTTTTTCATGTAGGACCCCAAACTTTGATTCATTTTATTAGAATGTCATTTTGGCCTATTCAAGGTAAGTCTTTAGCAAAGAAGGTTGTACGCAATTGTATGCAATGTTTTAAACACAATCCAATTGTTAGTGAACAATTAATGGGTAATTTACCATCAGTTAGGATACAACCAAGCCCACCTTTCACTAATACTGGTGTTGACTTTACGGGCCCCTTTGAAGTAAAATATAAGGGACAGCGCAAAGGAAATTATTCCAAAATATACGTGTCAATATTCATATGTTTAGCCACAAAGGCCATTCATCTTGAAAGTGTCTCAGACTTAACAACAGAAGCATTCATCGCGGCATTAAAAAGGTTTTTTGCCAGAAGAGGCAAAAGCTCTTCTATATTTTCAGATAACGCAACTAACTTCCGAGGAACCCAAACAGAGTTGAACAGACTTCAAAATATGGTATGCAGTCCAATGGTATGCAGTATGAAAAGGTAGGAAATTATTTGGCTTCTGAGGGTGTAAGTTGGAACTTTATCTCCGAACTTCGGCGGTCTATGGGAAAATGGTGTTAAATCTTTTAAAACTCATTTTAAAAAAACTGTGGGAAATTCAAGGCTCACAATTGAAGAATTTTTAACTCTTATAATTCAAATCGAGGGCATATTAAATTCTCGACCCTTAGTCCCATTATCCTCAGATATAAATAACTATGGACATTTTCTCATCGGCAGACCGATCGAAGCCATTCCAGAACCAAACATTACTGATATAGCTGAAAATAAGTTGTCGAAATGGCAACGTATCACTAGATCAGTACAATTAATTTGGAAAAATTGGAGTAGAGATTACCTAAACCACTTACAAAATCGAAACAAATGGCAATTTGAGAAAAGTAATGTAAATAAAGGAACTTTGGTCTTATTAAAGGAGGACAACTTACCACCGTGTAAGTGGCATATGGGTCGGATAATAGAAGCAATACCAGGTCCTGATACGAAGGTCAGAGTAGTCAAGGTGCAAACTATAAAAAGTGTATTTACTCGAGCTATTTCTAAAATTTGCATTTTGCCTACTTCAAATACAATTGAGTAAAATGACAAGTCATAAAAGGTTATGTTTTAGTTTATGTATTGTGTACTAAGAATTGTGTATTATTGATATTATAATTCAAATTTTGTATTAAGTTCTCTAATTGCAGAAAATACTCATTGTACATCACTGTGTTACCTAAATGTTAGACTTTGCTTTTCAAATGTTGTGATTATTCTAATGTAACTTCATTCTTTCCTGTTGAAATTTCCATTTCAACGGGGGGAGTATGGAAAGAAATATCACTTTAATTGTATCGCCCCTAGTGGCAACTATCTGTAATATGGGAGTCGAGCAGCGGCACGCGCCGTAGAAACATGAGCTCACTCATTCTAAAAATAAAATTTAAATAACAGTCCACTGCCTATGATTGATCCTTTCAATCAAACTTCTAAAGTAATTAAGACCAATATTCAAATTATATACAACGGTCAATGTAGGCAATTAATTTGTAAGTTTAATATCCATAAAACATACTAATTTGAATTAAATTCTTAAAAAACTTCCATCTCAATTAGTCTATTGGTTAAATTTTATCTTTTACCGTATTTTAATATTTTTTTGTCAATTTATTTCGTTGTTATGCACGTGACACGAAATCAATTTAAAGTATCACAAAAAGAAAAGAAACCACGTGATCAGCATTTAATGAATGAAATTCTAAAAAAGAATATTTCAAAATTCACCAAAAATCAGAAAATGGAGGTAAAGATTCGAAAAAGATTTCATTTTAAAGGAAATTTTATGATCTTTCTCGTGATATGAGTTTTATAACCCTCAAATTATTATTTTAAACGCAAACTTTAAAGAATGTTACTAAAACAGCTTAAAAATTTAATTTTAAAAAATCTAAGAAGAATTTTTCAAAAATCTTTCTTAGTGCACCCCTACACTATAAGAAGTATCACAATGCAAAATTTCAGCCCTTTAGGTCCAGCGGTTTAATCTGTGAGTTATCTGTTAGTCAGTCAGTCATTCAGTCAGTCAGTTACGGAACTGTTTTATATATATATAGATGATGCATGGTTTACACGGGTTCATTACGAGGGTTACATGGCTACATAACGCATGGTTTACACGGGTTCATGGGTACGTGGTTAACAAAATAACAATCTTCATATGCAATTTCAACTTCAGTATTCCCTTTAATTTTCGTTTACTTAATTATTTATTATTTTTAATAACTTTATTCTTCGGCATAAGATAAATTTAATTTGATGGAGATCTGTCACCTATGGTTACATTATTTCAGCAAATCCAAAAGGTCGTAGGGGAAAGAGTGGGAAAATGTCGGATCCGGAACAAATTGTTGCGCAGAACATATCAACACTGTCTTACACTCGAAGTAAGCGAAGTAAGCGGCACTAAAGACAATGTAAGCGAAATAAAGACAATGACATGTACCTAACGCGCACACTACGATGATTCACTTAAGTCCACACCGGAAACAAAAAGCGGAGACACAACTTTGAACCGTGAAGGTGAAGAACGCGGAACACAATATGAAAACACTTTCCTGGGGAGATTCCCTGCAACGTCCCAAATCCTGCCGAGCTCTTATAATGAGTTGTACATCACGAGGATTCATGAATGCTGGTAAATATAGGATATGCGAATACATAAACTCGTAGTCATAGCGGTGGAAAGACTCGTATCTGGGAAAACCCACGATAGAAGAGATCACTCAGCATTCTCTTTATTCTGTATTACTATTTCTCAAAAAGGAAGACATCAACACTTCACGAATGCAAGAAGATACAGTAATACACGTTGGACGAAGTGGCACAAACAAACCAGCCCCGGACCTGCCGGAGTTTCCCCAAACATCTTTTACGTATACAAACAGCAGCGGCATATTTAGAAAGAGACGCGTGGCGATAGAGCAACACAGGACGAGAGATCGCGGATACACAAATGCAGGGGCGAGACATGAGCAAGGTACGAAGACAGACACGGAAAACAGCCACGGAGAACCCTTGTTCTCACTTATACGAAGGGTTCATGACCTTCTACATCAGGGGCCAAAAACTTGTAATTGGTTATCGGCGTCCATCTGACCTTGTGTGTCAGAAGTCGTATGATCTTTCGGAAGGCGCGAGAAAAACTCGTGAGGTTGAATCCTGTTGTTTTGAAAACAACTCTTACTGTTTAGCGCACGTGCGTTAAGGGACAATTTAGCTAGTTAATTCGTATATCCTTAGGTCAGAATTTGAAATAGGGGCTATACTTTATTGAAACGTTAACGGGAAAATTTAGAATATGAGTTAATTAATAAAGGTGGAACGTTATTATTACGTACACACATACACACACACACGCATATATATATATATATATATCTTATTAATAAGAGCGAATGTTTGCGTGCGTGTGTGTGTGTGTGTGTGTGTGTGTGTGTGTGTGTGTGTGTGCGGCCCCCAGGCGAATCTGTTAAACTTACAGCCGTGAAATTTGGCACACGGGTAGTGAAGAGTCTGAACATGTGCACCTCGAAGCCCGAATTTAAAATTTTATTACCGTTAATTTTTAATTAATAAAAAACCATTTTTGAAGGGTGGGTCCAGAAATGTAAGAGCCTCGCAGACGGCTTTCCGCCATATTTGAAAATATTTGAAAATGGTATTTTTTTTCCATGAAAGTACATAAATGTTACATATTTGGAAAGAGCTTTAAAAGCTGATAATTTTTTTCTGCGTACACTTAATCTGTCACTTCAATAGTTTTACAGTTATTTGGATTCTAATCTTATTTGGATATTTGGATTCTAATCACGGAGGGGTTAAGGCCGTGGTGCCATCTTTCGGTTCTGATTACAATTGAGTGCTTTATTAAGAAATTAAATTAAACTAACTGCTATTGAAATAATCACAGAATTGTTTAATAAAAATTAAAATGTTAAATGTATATAAGAATTATATGGAAGAAATATGAGTGTGACACATATTTATTGTTGGACCACAAAATTTAAATACCTTTATTCGTTGTTTTTTAGTGTTTCCATTCTGTGACAACGATTGCTGTAGGGAGCGGGTCCCTGAACCGACCGGCTAGACGGGCGAAGCCCGGCTATATATATATATATATATATATATATATATATATATATATATATATATATATATATATATATATATATATATATATATATATGAAACAATAACTTTTCGTTATCATTAAAACGTCTATTCAATATTCTTTCATCTTATCGCAACAGAATACTGTCCCTCATTTCATAACCCAAATAATCTAGTAGTTTTCCCGTTAAGCAAGCCATGCGCCTGCAAGTTATATAAGGAGAGTGTTCTAGAATATGACGATCCTCGTTCGATATGGCGTGATTGGGGTCAGGTGTCACATTCTAACCAATCAGAAAAGTTCAGCGTTCCTGTACCTCATGCCTGTGAACCTATAGTTCCGGGTCTTTATGTGTTTGTCACGGGTCTGGTAGGACGTCAAATTTTGGACGCGCCGTGTCTTCTTTGTCCTGTAAATATCGATCCAGACGGGCATAATGTACGGATTAATGTCCAGCAACGATGATGTGTAACTGTATGACCCCTGGAAGTTCCTGAAAAAATAAATTTAAATCAAGATGAATTCGCCTCTTCCTTTGGTGGTGGACTTCAATTATTATTCGCCTGCTTTGCTACGACTACGTCAAGATTGCCTGGCTCTGGTTCGACCACACCTATTTGCCTAATCCTCTTGGCGACTACATTATTCGAAGACTCTATGATTATTTCCACTCTGAAGTTCATCGACACCAAAACCATTACAATTTCTAAAAGTCGGCAGCAGAGAGTTATTTCTGCGCCGTGAAGATCGAAACGGATTGCCATGTGTGAGTCGTGGGAGTGCGGTGATGTCAACAACGTGAATTCTGCTTATCTTTTCGGAGTTTGTGAAAACTCCGCGTCAGTGTACAGTGTTATCTGTGGTGTTATGTACGACTTCGAGACGCTCCAGTGTGTGCCACTTCACGATTATAGAGCAAGTGTTTTTCTTTTTCGCCTCGCAGAGATTCCGGCCAGTCCATTGGGACCCCAGCATAGTGATTCTCGACGCCAGGAATGCCGTGGTGCTACTTACACGACGAACATGTGTTCAAGTTCTAATTAGTGTGTTTTCTGTGCTCAGTGTTTGTTGAAAATTGCGAAAGAAGACGAATTTTTTTCGCGTTTTATCGTCTCTGTGCTGCCGTGTTACCGCCAAAATTCGACGTCGTCGGTGTTATGTGGATGACTTCGAGTCACCAAAAGTGGAACGTGTGATTTTCAAGGTTGCTTCTCTTGTGGTGGATTATTTATTTGTATGGTCAACATCAAGAGTTAGTAAGAAGGAATCTAAAATATTTTACATAAAGTTAAACTTAATATTTCATTAACATATTTGGAAAAAGAATTTATTTAAAGTGATTTTTATAATTTGAATGTGATTTGAATTTGATTTATAACTAGTTTGCCATATAATTTGAATAATAGTGGTAATATTGATTGATTTTTAATTGGGAAACTAAATAATAAATTAAAGTAGTATTTTGATGAAAACAGAAATTATTAAAATGTTTTTGGAATAAATTTCGATAAAAAGTATTATGATTGTATTGGGTAAAATTTTGTTAAAATTATGTGTTCTATAATAAGAGACAGAAATTATAGTGGTGTTTTTCCCCATTCATATAAAGTATTATGATTTATGAAGTGTTTTAGAATATTTTGCATGATTTATTTTTAATTGGAGAATTAAATACTAATTTAAAAGTGCAAATAATGACGTCAAAAGAGATAAAATTGAAATTAAAAAAGAAATTACTGTAAATGATGGGGATTGTAAAGATGAACCGGTGTTGAATTCTAATAATATGAACTTTGTCGCGTTTGACCCCGAGAGTGGCATGAGGCTCTCTCAATAGCTTCATTATTTTGAACAACAATGTTCAGAAACTGAAAGAGATGATGAGTGGAAACTTCGAAATGTGAGCAGGTTTTTGCAAGGCAATGCCCTCACCACGTTCATCAACCACTGTTTAGATATTAGAACCTGGAAAGAGTTAAAGTATACTCTAAATGAGGAGTTTTTGATCCCATTTCAACAAGTTTCAGCGAATTTTCTAATTTAAAATTTAAAATGACAGACCATATCACTGATTATTTCCATAAAAAGGTTCGCCTTGGTAAGGCCTTGGGACTTAATACACAATTAATTTTAGAGGGACTCACTGATGGGTTGCCCATCAACATGCATAAATTACTAACAATCAACACACCTCAGAACTGTTTAGATTGGTTGCAGATAACCACCAAATTGACCCAAGTACAGAGAGTGGAAGATAGCGAAAAAAATAAAAGACCAGAATTGCAGAAACCAGTTCCTTTTCGCTTTCACAGACCAGAACAAGAGAATACCAGATTTAGAGCCCCTTTTCAGCCCTGGAGACCCAATTATCCTCCTAAGAACTCCGACCCAACATTTATGCCAAACCCAAACATGAGTATGAGACCTAGGCCCCCTGGCCACTATACCCATTATAATTCGAGTCAAATGCCACCCTCTCCCTGCAGAATCTGTGAGAGGCGGTTTATTAAAAATGCGTTCCATTGGGCGCGAACATGCCATTTTAGACAAAAACAACCCAAGAAACACTCCTGATCGAGACTCCCCTGAGTCAGAAGAATATGAACCTCGAGATTGACAATTATTTGTATCCGGATACTTTCGAAATAAAGCAAGAAAATTCACCAGGAATTCCATTTTATGCGTTTTAGACACAGGATCCTCCATTTCGCTCCTCCCCCGCTAGTTTGTGAACCAATATGGTTTTTTACCTATTAAAACTAAATTCCCAATTCATGTTAGACAAACCGATGGTACCATAAAGTTAGAAGAGAAGTGCACTATAGAATTGAAGATTGGAAAACTGATTAAGACTACTGAATTTTATATTTTGGACTCAGATTTACCATATGTAATCCTAGGATTGCCCGAATGTGGGCGTTTTAAATTAAAAATTGACTGTGAGTGACGTGAAGTATGCCAACTGCAAAAGAGGATAAAATTGCAACAGAATTTACCTAAGTGCAGAGTCTCGCTTCACATTAAAACAAAGTTTGTGAACCCGAATCAAGTCAGACCAAGTTTCCTCCAATGATACATCCTCAACCCAATTGTATTATAAATCCAGATAACTCTGTAAACTCAGAAATCAAAACCTTCCACAACCAACCCAAACCAATGTATCATGAAATTAGTACTGAGTTTAGTGAGTTTCTAAAGATCTCTGTGGAACCAGATGAAACACCACAGACTGACATTAATGAGAATCCTATGCTAAATTCACTACTGCATAAATTCAACCACATTTTTTCTAAAGACAAGTATGACATTGGTACAATTAGAATAGAACCTCAAAGAATCATTTTAACCTCAGAACTCCCTGTCAGCCAAAGACCGGACCGTACTTCCCAAATTGAAGAATTAGAAATCAGGAAACAAGTAGAAAAATTATTAGAGGCAGGTATAATAAAAGAAAGCTACTCTGCGTATTCAGCCCCAATAACTCTCGCTCTGAAGAGGGATGCAAGTAAAAAGACTAGACTTTGTATAGATTTTCGTAAATTAGATGCTATTACTAAAACAGATGTTGAACCTCTCCCCAGAATTGATTGTTTGCTAGATAAATTAAGTAATGCCAAAGTTTTTTCCACCCTTGATTTGACCTCAGGATACTGGCATATCCCTGTGCACCCTGAAGATACTGAAAAACTTGCTTTTGCCACAAGTTTTGGCCTTTTTGAATGGTTATGCCTCCCTTTTGGATTAAAGAATGCCCCAACTATATTTAATAGGACAATTAGACGAATTTTGGACAAACATAGAATTGATTTTGCGTGCCATTACTTTGATGGTATTATAGTTTACTCACCCTCAGAAACGGAACACGTTAATAATTTAAAACGAATTTTTGAATTTTTTCAGCAAGAATCTATTACACTTAAGTAATCTAAATGTAAATTCATGCAACGTGACATTAACTTTCTAGGATATGAAATTGATAATAGCAGAATTACTCCAGATAATGTAAACATTCAAAAATTGAAAAATTGAAACCCCCTTCCAACATTAAAGAATTACAAAGTTTTTTGGGTTCTGTAAATGTTTATCATAAGTTTATTCCAAAATATGCACAAATATGACTATCATTAAATAGATTATTAAAGAAGGACATAAAGTGGGTTTGGGATCATAACTGTCAAGAATCATTTCAAAAGTTAAAAAATTTTCTTGTGTCAAAACCAATTTTACAATCATACTAGCTGAGCCCAACCCGATGTGTTGCTTTTTCGATTTAAAATGAAATAGTTTCATTTCTTAAATATTAAAAACCGTTCAATCACTTTTAAAAATATATTAGAATTTTTAAAAAACAAAATAATAATTTAAAATTTTCTTTCTCAAATTTCGGTTTTTGGCTTTTGAAATAATTCTTTCAAATTTCCGTTTTCAAATTTTGCTTTTTAGACAAAAAGAAATTCATTCAATTAGAAAAAATTCTAAAGATTTTAACTTCTCATTTCCTAAAACTAAAATTATTTCTGGTACTTTAAAATTATTTCTGGATTTCAATTATTAAATGACTTGTTCTCAACTAATAATTTTTCCTTTTGGCAACTGAGCAGAATTTCTTTTGAAGAGTAGAGTTCCTGGGTCTATTGACTTTAACTCCTGTCGCAAGATGCTTATTATCAATGTATATGTGCTCAATAGAAAAATTATTAAGTTAAATTAAATTTAAAGTTACCAGTTACATTAATATAAAAATTATGTTTAAAACGTTCAAAAACTATAAGGGTAAGATAAATTTAAAAATTAGAAATATATTAAGATTAAATAAATTAAGATTAAAATGAAGAATTAAAAGATTTAAAGAAAATAAGTTGATATTAATTATAAAGTTATGGAAAAAATGGCCCTCAGCAAAAAAGATGGAAAGTTCGCATAATAGAAGAAAAAAAGGCCCTGTGCAGGGTCAAACAAATCGTAATAAGATTATTGCAGAGTTCAGCGCGAGGGGGGGGAAACAAATAACACCAAGATGGGGAAAACTGGAAAATGCGGCACCACCTAGGCCCGAACCCACAATATAGGGTTTATCAGGTCAGCGCGATAGCACTGCGCCACGACAACAAATAGAGTTCAGCAAGATAGGAGGTATATCACGGTAAGGTCGAATGTAAATATTAATCGCAGGTGGAAAAAGTGCTTAAAAAATAGAAAGACAGTTCTGGCAAATTCAAAATTGGTGGTGGAAGAATCCTATCAGTTGCTCATTAATTAGAAACAAATTTCACAAACTTGCTGGAATTATTAGTGAGTAAAATAATAAGTTGAAAAATTACGAACTCGGCATTCAGTTAAAAGTGAGTTTTGAAAGTACGCTCTTTTAGAATGAAAACTTTTTTTCATTGGAAGTATTTGGTATATTTTGGAAGCTGAACATCTAGCAAATACCGATTAATCGTAAAATTGACATTAATAGGTGCAGAAAACAGAAACATTTGTCCATCAAAATTGTTGATTTCGTGAAATTCGGAAAACTGCTTTGGGGAAAATGCAGTAAAAAACATTTTTAAATTTATAAAAATATGTATATCCTTAAAGATGAATAGTTGTAAAACACATGGAAATAAAAATTTGTTGATTGGAGGACAGAAAAGTTGAATTTTGCATGCATGAAAATAGTGGAAATTTGTGAAACGGAAAGGAGCTGGCCCACCCGGAATGCCAGCTGTTTCTGCTCTCCTGTTCTATTGAGTTCGGAGGTTTTAATTGAATAATTAAAAAAGTTTAAAGTTTTGAAAATTGAGAATAGCATCAGTGCACGCGTCTCGGCCGTCCGCGTATATCGGTACAAGTAGCGATATCCTGCTATGCTCGGTTCGCGAGATTAGCCCGTCCCCGTTTCTGCTGACTGACAAACTAACATTTGTTTACCTTCAGCTGTTAATAGTAAGATAATCCAAATTTTGAGTGTCATTTGTTTGTAGATGCTTCTCAATATGCTAATGGAGCTGTGCTGAAACGGTCGGATGCTTGTAATAACTTGTCGCGGATTTTTCTAGAACTTTAAGAGATTATGAAAAAAATTATCCCATTACGGAGTTAGAGTGTTTGCCCATTGTTGATAGCTTTGAAAAAAATTTTCATTATTTACACGGGACCAAATTCACTGTTCATACTGATCATGCTGCCCTAGTTTAGCTAGAATGTTAAAAACCCTAGAGGTAGATTATTTAGATGGTCGTTAAAGTTGAGCATGTTCAGGTATGAAGTAAAATATCAAAAGGGTTCAACCAATTATGAAGCTGACATGTTATCCAGGTACCCCGTGTCTCAGCATCTCCAACATTATGTGCACTTATTGGACATAAATGAAATTAAGCATTATCAGAACATGGATAATGTTTCAGATAGTAAATTTTCAGAAATTAATGATGTAATAGTGTATAAGAAGAATGGTATTAACAAAATTGTTGTTCCTATGTCATTAAGATTAAAAATTTTACAAAAAAGCTTATAGAGAACAGCTCACTTCTACCCGCACTTGGGTGTATATAATTTGAAGTGGCACTCTAAATGAATTTGATACAAACAAAGTTTATACATGAAACAATGTTTATTGAATTCGTTGCACATATAGACTTTGCTTTTACAACAATAAGCATACGTACTACTCGTACGGAACATATATTAGCATTCAATAAAAATTCACTTTGCAATACTCACAAACTAGAGAGTCAAACCAGCAGTTCTGCCACGTAAACTTTTGGCCCCCTAAGCACTAGCGCCGGTTAACACCTGGAGCTGCTTACCTCGTAGCTCCCTCTCGCTTATCTATCAACTTTAACAACCTCTCTTTCTAATCAAGCTGCATGGTATTTATACCAAGCGGGTATGCCGAAATTAGCATATCTCAAGCAGCTTCTTTAATTTATTCACTCAAAAGTTCGATTCTGGTGAATTGAATCTTATGTATACCTTACAAACTCATGAAGAGTTTGGACACCCTGGAATTCAAAAAATGATTAACTTAATTTCTCCTCAATATTAATGGCGATTTATAACTAATGATATTTCTAGCTATGTTAAACATTATCACACCTGAAAACTTAACAAGAAACCCAGACAGAAGCGTTATGGATTAATGCAGGAAGTTCCCCCTACTGAAAAACATTTTGAGTGCCTATCATTAGATACTGTTGGTGGATTTAATTATTATAACTCTACAAAAAAATACCTACATATAATTATTGACCATGCCACTAGATACATTTGGGCTTTCCCTTCTAAAAGCGTTACTACAGAAACTTATGCGAACTGTCTGAAACAACTTTTTCAAGTACATGTCCCTGAAAAACTATTAACAGATCGTAATGCTGCTTTTACTTCTTCCAAATTTACCGTAATTTCGCACGTAAGCGCCGCACCCACCGTAAGCGCCGCAGGGACTGATATTTCCTTTTAAAAAAACGAAATCGGGGTAAGCGCCGCACCGGCTTAAACGCCGCGCATAAACTTTTCTTAATTACCGTACCGCAACCAAGTACTGAGACACCAGCAGAGATTTTAGGTTATTTCTGTAATAAACTAATACATTTTAATGTAATAAATTCAATATAGGGCTTATTTTAACGAGTTCTGTTAATAAATTATACTTTAACACTATAGAAGCTTTTATAGAAGTTCCGAATGACACCCCATACCCTATAAGCGGCGTAGACAGTAATTTTGGACCGCTAAGATTTACTTTATCTAAAACTGCTTTCCTTAATTAACGTACCGCAACCAAGTACTGAGACACCAGCAGAGATTTTAGGTTATTTCTGTAATAAACTAATACATTTTAATGCAATAAATTCAATATACGGCTTTTTTTAACGAGTTCTCTTAATAAATTATACTTTAACATTATAGAAGCTTTTATAGAAGTGCCGAATGACACCCCATACCCTATAAGCGGCGTAGACAGTAATTTTGGACCGCTAAAATTTGCTTTATCTAAAACTGTTTTTTTTTGTAATGAAATATCACGTATCACTACACGTTTACCATAGTACAATGCAATAAAGGAATAAAATCTAAAAGGGTACACAAACACATTTTTATTTCACAGAAACACATGATAAAATATTAAAAATAAAAACATAAACTTAATCATCGAACATCAAAATTGGTAAAATACATAAAGCATACAAGAATGAATAAAAGTAATAAAGACTTTAGGTAATACTAATAATGATCAAGAGGAAAATATAAGATACACACGTAATATTTACCGATCAATCAAAACCTTCAAAGTTCTCATCTTTCATATCGGAATTAAAAAGAGACAAAATTTTTGGATCATCTTTCGTCCCTGAGTAGTCTGGATCTTTCTCGTTGGAAGAATTGTCGCCGTCGCCGGCATTGGGAACAATTATTTCTGCCTTTCTGAAACTGGACATTGTCTTACTGGAGACACCTTTCCATGCATGAGAGACTCACTTCGTGACTTCTACAAAAGTTCCCTTTCACATAGTTCCGCGTTTTGTGTACGAATGTAGACCTTCAACCATCCACGATTCCCAGAGACTTCGCATTCGGTATTTGAATGCTTAGTTTACAGCCAAATCAAGTGGTTGAATTAATTTTGTAAAACCTCTGAGAATTATCGCTAAACGTCTCTGAGAATTATCGCATTTACGTATGCCCCGCGGCGCTTACGTGCGAAATTACGGTAGATTATTTTTGGAGCAGAATGGCGTGAAACAACTTTTGACTTTGGCCCACCATCCACAGACGAATTGCAAGGTTGAGCGTGTAAATCAATCTATTGTAACTCGCTTAAAGTGTAAAGTTAATGCTTCTTCAACTAAAGTACCCTGGACCAAATTATTAGAACAAGTTGTTAATGAATACAATAGTACGCCCCACTCTGTGACCAAAATCTCCCTTGCTATTTGCTTTTTGGCACCCTGCCTTACCCACCACCAACTGATCACTATAATTATTATCCTCCTGTGGATCAGGCTCGTCTTTTGGCAAAAGAAAGAACTATTAATTACCATAACAAAACTAAAATTAGATATGACGCTCGTTTTTTGGCATTCAAATTTAAACCTGGTGATCAAGTAATTTATGAGGAATATAACTATCTAAATACACGTAAATTAAGTCAACCTTTTTCTGGCCCTTTCACAATTATTAGACAATATTCAGATGTAAATTATGAAATAGATAAACCAAATTACCAAGCTGGTCGAGCAACTGAAATTGTATATGTTTCTAAACTAAGATATTATCATTCGCCTGACCTTTTTAAAATGCATCATGAAGCCTAATCCCATGCTTGGACAGATTTTTAATTACTATTATGCTCCTAATACAACAGTAAATAAATCCAATTTAAATAACCTATTCTCTTAAATTGAACTAAAAACCACAAAATTAAAGAATTATAGTAAAAATTGATAATCCACCTGAAAGAATTGAATCATACCTGAATAGTGACAAACTTCATGACCCCTGAGATCCTTTTCCTTTTTTATTTTAAATTTTTTTGGGTGCCTAACACCTCTTGACTCCATTTTTTGATGGTTAAACTTTCCTTGTTGTCTACATAAATTAGAAAAACTAAAAAAAAACCTATCTTTTAAACTTCCTCTTAGAAAACCTATTATGTGTGAACTTCTGGATCTCATGGGTGAAACCACTGGAAATGACAACACTACTTCTTTCATCTTTCAGTAAATTCTCTCCTTCTTGAATACTCTATCATATCACCCACCTCTACCCGCGCGTTGGAAGTCATTCCAGCTGTTTAGAATCTTTTTTATTTTTTTTGCTTCACGTATTCAGTCACTTGAAGTGCTGAGAAATAAATACTTGAAATAATGACTAAAGACAGGCCTTGGGGTGACCGCTCCTTTTGCCCTCCCAGTTCCTATTCATACTTCCATAGACATGACAAATGTCCACCTTCCCTATTTCCCATCTTCGTGCTAAACAAGAGGTTGTTTTGGCTGCATGTCCTATGGGAGAATAACGGTTGGTCCACAGTACGGCCACTTACACTTTTACACAAACAACAACACACCCCTCATCCCTTAGTAGTAGAGTTATGAAAGAATTTGAACCTAAGGCAGTTGAGGGATACACACACAAACACTAACACCTTTACAAAAACAACCAAAGGTGATATATTGTGTTACTTAATAAGAAATTTTTGCATTTTTACATTCCATTTTATATTAAAATTTTATTGAATATTGTAGTGTTACCATGGCCAACATAAAAAAACAGTTGTGTATTTAAATCTTCATATCATTTTAATTTGTGAATTATTACTTACTTTTTATGTTCTAATGATAAACCTTCACATGCCAATGGTATAGAAAGGACTATACGAAGGTTGAAAATGTTATAGTATATTAATCATATCAACATTTAGTGTTCCTATATTTTTGTGTTGTAACGATTTTGAAATATTGCCATGCTCACCCTAACGAGTGGGTTAAGTGTACTGATATTTTAATTTTTTTTATTCCTTTAGTGATATTTTTAAATTTCTTGACCTGGGCAGACACACAAAGATGAAAGTAATACAAAATTTATATTTCAACACCTGAGTCAAAATTACTATTCAAAACTTTAGTCAAAATTACTCTTTTGTCTACGCATTTCTCGCCTGATGGAGAACCTTGCTGAGGGAGCCAGCCCCTCAAGCAAGTCTTTTCTGGAGGGGGGAAATTGAAATAAATTTCAAATCCTTTCCATCACTGACACGGTTTTTCCAAATTCTTCATCCTGACGCAATAGAACACCGTCCCTCTTTCTTGATTTCTACCTAAATCCAACCCGAAGTAATTTATTAGTTTTTACCCTAAGGCACGTGCGGCCAAAACCTTATATAATCGTTATATAAGTCGAAAGTTCTGGAAGCCGGGCGTGATCTTGTCACCGTGGTGTGGTGGGGTCATGTGCCAGCTTCTGGCCAATAAAAGGTTCAATATGCCTCTACCTTGGAGCTCTGAGCGTTGATTTTGGGGCCTTTGTGTGTTCTGCCACGGTACTGTCAAGATGGAATTTATGGGCGCGATGCGTCCCTTTGTCTTTTTATTTTATCCTATGCTGTTCCGACAGCCTCAGGGCAGTGTTGAAATATGATAATCCGTTAATAAATTGAACTGTGACTTTTATGAAGTGTAATTAAAACCTCAAAGTAATCCAAAATAAAACGACGATTCAATCAACATTTGAATGCCTGTGTTCCTCGCCTGGACTTTCGATTTGAATTCTCAGCCGCCTGACTCCGGTTCGACCACACGCATTGCCTAAACCGTTCGACGACTACTTTCCAAGACTCTACGATTATATACAACTCTGAAGCTGCTCGACATAAAACATAACATATATACACTGAAGTGCCACTGAATTAGGGATACCTACCTAGTAACGAGTTGGGCCTCCTCTGGCCTTGATAACGACTGCCACATGACGAGGCATAGATTCAACAAGTTTCTGGAAACGTTCCACGGGAAAGGCTTGCCGGATTGGCTAAAGCTGTCCATAATTCAGTAAGGTTCTTTGGTGCTGTGTGATGGTCTTTCACGCCTTGTTCCAAAACCTCACAAAGATGCTCAATAGGATTTAAGTCTGGGCTTCTAGGTGGCCAATTCATGACAGAGAAGTCAGAGGAATGCTCATCCAACCAGCCAGTATCCAACCGGAACTTGTGAGAGGTACAGTTGTCTTGATGGAAAACTCCATTACCATGCGGATAACAGATCAACATAAACGGATGGAGGTGATCACCCAGCAACTCTACGTACCGAATTGCATTGAGGGAGGTTGGTACACGCACCAAAGATCCCAAACTGTGCCACGAAAAAACACCCCAGACCATGATTGAGCCACCATGCCCTTGTACAGCCAGGCATGCAGGATCCATGGAATCGAGACTCATCACTCCATGCTACTCGTTTCCAGTCCTGTACACTCCAGTCTCTGTGCTCTCTTGCCCAGGCAAGACGTGCAGCCCGATGGCGAGTATAGAGCAATGGTACTCTCGTAGGTCGACGGCTCCCGAAACCCATACGGTGAAGCGAGCATTGCACAGTCCGTTTACTGACTGTACGACTGGCACCGTCATTAAACTGGGTGGTAATTTGAGCTAATGTTTGGCTTCGCTGGCTACGTACAATACGCCTGAGCCGTCTCTCACCACGCACTGTCAAGGCTAATTGTCCTTTGCAGTTTGCCCGATCGCTAGTTTTTTTTTCCACCATCCATGTATTCTTGGTATACTCTTGACACTGTCGACCTTGAAAATCCTAGCTGTCTGACGATTTCGGAAATTGAATGGCCCATGCGTCGCGCACCTACGATTTGTCTGCGATCGAAGGCGCCTAAATCAGGCAGTTTACCCATACTGGCAATTCCAACAACTAATTCAGAACAACCCCAGTACGCGCTATATATGCAGTTACCACAGCACCCTCACTTGCGCATACATGATGCGCAGCGCTACACAATTTGCATAGGCTTTGCTATCCCTAATTCAGTGGCACTTCAGTGTATATACATATATGTACATATATATATATATATAAATGTATAAATAAATATATATATATATATATATATATATATATATATATATATATATATATATATATATATATATATATATATATATATATATATATATATATATATATATATATATACCCAACAAACACAGAGGCATCTGGCGGGGGCCGGAAGGTTCCGGCCAGCCGATTTCTCCACTGCCGGGCCGGCGCATTAGGTCAGTATCAGATCCATCACGGGGGTGTCCTCTCGCCCGCGACTACCCCGTTGAGTGCCGGGCCGCTTCCGGTAAGCATGGATCTATCGTGCATCCTACTGCAAACCGCGCGTTTGCAGACCTACCGCATGGACCTACCGCAAACCCTACAGCCGCGCGTAACCCGTTAATGCGGACACAAAGCCGCAGCGTAACCGAAGGTTGACGGGTCGGTTACTGGAGGAATAATTGGTGTCGACATACCGTCATCCACCCATCTCGTAACCAGCAACGTGCCGTCGATCCGGGAGACTTGCCGACACTCTACCGCAATCGGAAAAGGGACGCTTTGTCAAAGTTTTGCGTAGAATCCTTTTTTTCATATGCTTTTTATTTTTATTATTTAGGTTTTTTATAATCTTGATGAAAAAGATCTACCTTTTCACTTTCACTTTTTCTGCACTTTATATTACTAGTATTAATACCTTCTAATTTTACCTTATTCGTATGTATTTTTAGGCAGTACCAAATATTGATCCTTGCTATTACCTAAAAAAATTTATATGAATCACGAGTTTCCACCAATTTTTGCGATATTACATATTAGAACAAAACTTTATTTTGTTCCCTGTCATATTTACCCAAAACTGGAAGTCAACATATTAAAACCAATCTTTAAAGCTAAATCTATCTTTCCATTTGATCTTAGGTTCCTCATTTTTTCTTTTAATTGTTGAATAAGATATAGTAAGGAAAAATTTACTATGTTTTTATTCTTTCCATTCATATTGTTTTTTAATTTCATCCAAAGAAATACAACATATATCCATGCTTTTAATAACTAACCCCAAAAGTTTGTACTCTCCCCAGTAAAAATGTATTATAACAAATTTGATACATTTATTGGAATAATTTATGTTTAGTGTAATATGATGAGACCCATAATCAAACCTCAGTTTTCAGCTTATCAAAATTTGCTAAGAATAATTTATGTAAATTATTTTTTGTTTATGGTACTTTAAGTAGAGTTGGTAAATGTTCTTCAGATAAGCAAACTATATTTTCTATAGTTAACTTTGAGAAATTTCATTCCATTCTGTAGTTATAAGGAGTAATCCATGTTTGAAAAATATGAGTTAACTGATTATGTAGGATTTCTTTCAAAATGATTAAAAATGAAAACTGCATGCAGTTTACTTTTTTAATAAATCTTGCCAAGTCATATTTTTTTCATAGTTGAAAACTGACTTAGTTCAAGAAATATTTTATTTTGACACATCTTATAAATAAAAAAAATAAAATAAATTCTTTTATCAAAATTTCACTATAGAAAATAATTATACAAACACATGCTTTTAAATACAGAAAAGGAGTGCTGGTTTAAAATATAATAGTTTATTTAGAAGTACATAACATTTTTTAAACATTTTCTATTAATGCTGGAAAACTTCGCTATACCTCTGTTCCATCTTTGCAGCATCTGAAAAAAAAGAAAAGAAAAAAATCAGTCCATAAACTTAAGTGAAAGGAAAATTACTCCCGTCCCGTGATGCAATTTATGGATCAAAACAATGTTTTCATTCTAATTCATTCCTTGAGAACCTGAAATGAATCTTAAGGTAATCTCATGTGACCTGTATATACTTTAAAGACCACTGTATATCTTTTACACCATCCAAAAACAGAACAAGAAGAATAAAGAATTTATTGAAACATGTATAGGAGTAGCTTATGTTAGTAAGGCAAAAACTTCTCCAAGAATGAATAACGAATTATTCATTAAATTCAATTAGAAAATTAAAATTCTGAAACAGAGGTTTAAAAAAAACTTGATATAATACAGCACCCAAACATGGTTGCAGTTTTAAATCTGTCAGTTTATTGATAACTACTTGCATGAAGTGACTTCCTACCACATTTTTTATAAAACCAATTAATATTAATTGTTATTTCATTTACTTATCAAACACACATTTTGACATAATAAACCACAACTCACAATGGATGTCTTATCTGCAGTTTCATAAACAAACTTTGTCCATGAACAGATTTTATATTTCTAAATAAACCTTGGCATTTTATACTTTTATAATATAAACCTCTTTTTTGGCAAGAGTTAAAAAGACTATTTAACTAAAATCCCTGGACTGCACTTTCTCACTCACCTAAAACCTTAACAAGCTTCACAGTTAAAAAAGAATAAATAAGGAAATCAATATTCAATCCACAAATTATCGAGACCAAAGCTTATGAGAAAGTTCAGATTAGCGTATAAATTAAAAAACTAATTTGAAATTTTTAGTTGTTTAATAAATATTTTTATTGTTTTTTCATAGAAAAATTTAAATTATTTAAAAATAAATCTAAAAAAATATTAAAAACAGTGATTTTGGCCCCAAGTCCACTGCTGAAAATAAAAGTATATCTCGAGAATAAAAAAAAGTGGGTTCAGTGAGGTTAAACAAAAACTTAAGCAGGTTATGAATCCAAGTGAGCTTATGGTATTTGTCTTCCAATTCCGAAGCTTTGAAGCTAGATTTCAGTTTCAAAATTCAGTAAAGAAACCAATATTTTCTTATAATGCCATGATAAAAATTGAATGGTTTATCAAACCAAGAAGTATTAATAAGTAGAGTTCTTTATAAACTTGCTTATCACTAATATAAAAAGGGGAATAACCCCTTTACATATTACTTTTGGCCAAGTTCTTATTTATTTTCCACAGCATGATACCTAAAGACTTTCATAAAGTCTTTTGGTATCAGTCTTTAGGTATTCATAAAGTCTTTAGAAAACAAAGAGGTTACCAGTTATTGAGAACATTCTCACATTTTTAATAAAGATTTTACAAATGACACACACAGAATGCAAAATTTTACCTAAAGTTTTCATAAAAATCTAACATACATGATGTTATCTAAATAAAGGTTCTCATCCTTGTCAGATTCTACAAGATTTTAAAGTTGAAACTGAGAAATTAAATTCTATAAATGCATAATGACCAACAATTTAATAACTTAGGGAGGAAAAATGGAATAACCTTTTGCATATATTTATATACATATTATTATGCAATAACAAACAATAGAAGCAATTATAAACATTAATATTCACATGTATGCTCATATGTGAATGAGTTTTTTGCTTCTTTTATGCATGCATGCATACTTCATGATGGGGCATAAATCAGAATTATATGGTTTGTTGTGTTAAAAATATGCATATCAGATATCTGAACTATAAGTATAAAATCAATAAACTTCTGTTAGAATTTATAAAAATTATAGCATGAAATTGAATCTTCTTAGTTGAGATTGTGAAGTGTGTATAAATATCCATAATATGCTAAATTTTATGGTTCTTAATATTAAGCCCAAGTTAACATACAGGAAAAATGCTCTCAATGTCTATATTACCATTAAAAACATGAATAATGTATTTGGATAGCAGTCAAAATTATACCACCATTGACCTTTTTAAAAAAATTTTTTAGTATTTCAGATCTGGTACTATGAAATACATCAAATGTTCAAATGTTTTGGTTGTCTCGTGGATTTTGTAGGCATTCATGAAAAGAAAGTTATAATGTTTTATACAAACTGGTGAACAAAAAAGTTAGGTTAGAAAGAAATAGTAGAGGTTTTTTTTTACAAACAGATTAAGAACAGATTAAGAA
The DNA here is from genome assembly GCA_907164885.2 of Dolomedes plantarius. Classification (NCBI taxonomy): domain Eukaryota; kingdom Metazoa; phylum Arthropoda; class Arachnida; order Araneae; family Dolomedidae; genus Dolomedes; species Dolomedes plantarius. Next base: position 200,055,469 of record OU015497.1, read on the forward strand.
TTTATTGTCATATTAATCAGTCTTTTTTATGTTATTTTTTCCACCAATTTCATTGTACTTATTTATTTTAAAAACTTTTTTCATGCTAATAATTGTGTTGAAAAATATTTTTCTGTTAGCTAAGGGAACACTGCATTTATATATCAATAATAATTACAAATATCAATATATTCAATAGTTATACACAACATTATATATCAACAATTTTTAATATATATAATATAACCAATATTAGTTGCTTTTAACATTTTTTTAAGATGACATTTGACTATTTTTCAGGAAGAATTATAATTAATCTGTTATATAAACCTTCTACAGAAAACTGGAATTCCTAAACAATTTGACATGATTCAATTAAGGCTCTCCAAACAAATTACTGCTAAAAAGGCACTTATGTGTGCATGTTAATATGGGATAGTTGTTAATGTTGATTATAATCATGAATTTTACTTTTATATTTTGCTTTACTGTATATTTCTGATTATAATGAATCTCTTCTCTCTTTGTGAATATGCTTTCTCTGAATTTCAAAGGGGGAATTTATAATTTGAGTTGGGATGTTTGTTTATATGCTTATCAGTGATCTAATTCAGTGAATGAATAAAGTTTGGAGTAAAATATCAAGCATAGAAACAAATGTCAAGTACATTAAATAACTTATTATACATGGATCATAATTATATTGTGCTATAATCTAAAAAGTTATTAAAATTTAGATATCAAACTAATATTTCATTGATTTATCATACCATGAATATAACCATGAATTAATCATGAATAACCATAATTTTCCATGTAGAAAGGATTGTTAAATTAGTTACCGAGTTATACTTGTCCGTTCGTGGCACTTCTGCATTGATAAAAACAAAAATACATTCTAAAAACACATGCAATTTTTCAAAGGTTACCGATTACCAATTTGAAGAAACTAATTTTACTCTTTATATATATACTTTAGGCTAATAAGTTCACATTTATTTTGCACAGCATGACAACAAAATAATTTCCAAAAGACCTTTAGAGACGAATAGCTTATAGATAGTTATTGAGACCATTCTCAGATTTATTATAACTCTTATCGTACAATATCTATTACAATAAAGCAATTTTTTGTATGTACATATTCTGATAATCTACAAATCTATATACTTATAAATATATAATTTAAAAACATAGAATGCAAATTAATAAGTTAACAAACAATTTATGTATCCAAATCGTCTATTTTGGAATAATTTTCACTGCCCTCATCTCTAATAACACTGATAAAAGGGATTTCAAACACAATACAAATTAGAAAATTAAATGCATGTGGCATCTATATTGACACAAATTTAAAATTCTAAAACGATCTAAATTTCCAAAATTTTGAAATAAATCTGAAATACAAACCTGTAGTTCGAAGACCATATTCATACTTGTTCTGGATTTCAAACATCGGGAGCCACTCTCAATGCAATAAGTCGGTGGATTCTTCAATCTTGAATTCCTAGGCGTTGGTGCTTGGCTCTGTCAACACCTTCTCTCAGACACATTCTTACCTGTTTTCTCATTAAATACTCCAGTGGTTCTTTGAATGAATTCAGGAATAAAATGGAGTTCACATATCTACAAAAATTAATAATTCTTGACAATATATTTACACTCAATTGCAAGAATATATGCACTCAGTTGCAAAAAGTATGCACCTTTATGTTATTCCTGAAGAGTGAAATTGTTTTATTTTATATCTTCAGAGAGAGTAGAAATATAATCTAAATATCAAAGCCAGTTCAAAATATTGATTAATAGCAATTGAAATTCAAAATGTTCCTTAACCCTCTAGCGACCTTCCCGGCCCAAACGGCCCAACAAGCAGATAACCAGGCCGCCGGCCAACGGCCGAATTTGTTGTCATCCCCCCGCATTGGGGGACCACCCGCAGAGTTTCTCACCACTCCCCCCCCTTCGGGATATCAGCGGACACTATTAGCGAAATTCCGACATCTCATGGGGAGTGTCGAAACAGGGAATGTTACCTATTCTGAGAAATGGTTTCCGGGTTTTCTGTTGGGTTTTTTTCAGATATAACTGTTATTCTTATTTTGAGGAGCAGTTAAGTTAGCAGTTTCTTGAGAGTTTCTTCATATTTTTCTGAGCTTTTTTTATTCAAAATGAGGAGAAGCCGTAAACCATTGACTCAAGACGAAATTAATGCCATTTTATTTGCGGACACCGATGAATCGGATATCGATTTAGACGAAGAAGATGGGTGGGGAGAAAGTAGTATGGTTGAGAATAATAATGATGGAAATTCTTTGGAAAATTCCGTTTTTGAAGAGGAAGAAAGCGATGAAACTTCCCTTCTGAATACATCACTTCCAACTGATGAAGACGTGCAAGTGTCATGGTCAGAGACTGTGAAAAACGAGGATATGACATTTTTGAAATTTTCAAATTTTTCTGGTCCTGTTCATGACTTACCCGTAGGCTCAACTCCTTTACAATTCTTAAGACTTTTTTTAACGAATGAAGTGATGGAATGTATGCGTGTTAATACGAACAAATACGCAGAATTTTGTGAAAAAAAGCGTGGAAGAAAGGATTTGTCCTGGAGTCCTGTGGAACAAATCAGCGAATTGTGGATATTTTTTGCAACAATGCTCATAATGAGCATTAATCATCTGCCTCGGATTTATGATTATTGGTCAATGAACCCGATTTTAGGAAATGAGGTGATCAAGAAGATCATAAGCAGGAACAGATTTCTGTCAATTAAACATTATTTTCACCTATCTGACAGGCAAAGTGAAAAAAATAGAGATGATGAAGAGTTCTCTTACACGCAGAAGGTTGAGCCTTTCATGTCCCAGATAAGGAAAAAATTCACAGACCATTTTAAGCCTTATAAAAACCTTTCCATTGACGAAGCAATCGTGAAATTCAAAGGAAGGCTTGGAATTATTCAATATATGCCAATGAAACCCGATAAGAGAGGACTGAAAATGTGGATGATGTGTACATCTCATTTGGGATATACCCTGAATTTTGATCTTTACAGCGGAAAAAAGGGGACAATGAAGCGGTCAAATAAAGGGCTTGGATATGATGTGGTCTCTCACTTGGTGAACGGATTAGAGAATAAAGGCCACCATCTATATTTTGATAGATTTTTTACAAGTGTTGACTTGGTAATTGACCTGAACAAGAAAGGTTTCGGAGCATGTGGAACAGTGATGACAAACAGAAGAAAGATGCCTCCACAACTTAAAAGCTCTGAAGGCAAACTGTCGGAACCTAATGACAGCAAATTCTATCAGTGTTCAGAATACCCTAATATATTATGTTCCACATGGCTCGACAAAAAGCAAATAATAATGCTATCGACGAATATAGAAAAACAAATTGTTCAAGCATCAAGGAGAAGAGGAGCCGAAAAGCATATTGTTCCCTGTCCCTCAACTTTCACAAATTATAATAAATATATGGGAGGTGTGGATTTAGCGGACCAACGTAGAAAATATTTTACAGTGGCAAGAAAGTCATCTAAGTGGTGGTTTTATCTATTTTCCTTTCTTTTTGACACGAGCATAAACAATGCATATATAATATATATGACCTCTAATTATCCAGTTCAGAAAAAAAAGTTTCAACTGTATGATTTTAAATTGAAAATTATAGAAGAACTTCTTGCTGAAATAAGTTGTAGTAAAAGAAAAAGAGAGTCAACAGAGAAATTTTCATTTGATGACCATACTCATAAGAGGCAGAAAATAAGTGGCCGTAAGCGCACTTGTTTCTCTTGTCGAAAAAACGGAATAAAAACAAACTCTGGAGGTTCAGTTGAGAGTACCTGGGAGTGCAGTATTTGCAAAACATGTTTGTGCAAGAACTGCTTCTCATAAATATAACCTTTCTCCCCACCCTGAAATTGTTCTTTTCGGGACAAAAAAAATGTCCTTATTAGGGCAAAAAAAAAAAAAAAAAAAAACGTCCTTTCAGGACGAAAAAATAAAATGTCCTTTTCTGGACAGTCCCTTTTTAGGGAAAAAAAACGCACCCAATGATGTACTGTTTCGTTTAATATAGTGAAACGCGTAACTGAGGGTACTATTAAAAAAAATTAAATCTCCTCTTTAAAAATCAAGAACATCGAGTTATATATCTTGGGTTTCTCATATCCAAGGCCATATTCCACAAAATAACCCTAAACATCCGGGGAAAAATAATGAATGGAGACAAATGAAGCAATACGTGTAACTAGTTTTTGTTATCTTAGTTGAAAAAGCGTAATTAAAACAAAGTTGAAAAAACGCAATTAATACAAAGTTGAAAACTGTACATTTAATTATTCGACGAGGTTGGAAAAAAACCTATCGATAAACAGTAAGAAATGTTAACACAAGAGTTGAAAAGTGAAAAAAATTATATTATTTACTGATCTACCTGATTCAAATTTTGAATTCTGTGCGTCGGGGGATACCAAAAATATCTAGTTTATGACTTGTTTCTTAAAAACTTAGTACACAGAAATTCCAAGAAAGTATGCAATAAAGTTTAAAATAATTTTTAAAATTATATATTAATTACTTTCATTGTCGATTTTGTTGAATTTCAAATGCATGTTAACGATGCATAGTTTCCGATTTCTCCCTTTATTTCATGGATCTTTTTTATAATTTATTCTTTGTTTCTGTCTCCCCCCCCCTCTTATATGAATAAAACTCATCAAATAAAAAATTAAAATAAAATAAAATCTGCATAAGCAAAACCTGAAAATACTTGTATAGATTACTAATAAATTGTACAAACAATCAAATCAATATAAAGATAATACTGCGATTTCCATTCCACGGAAACAGTGAAGCTATTTCATTTCACATCGTTTGAAAGATTCAACAATTCGATTCCACTGGAAACTTTCCCACGCAAACAGCGACAATTTCCTAAGAAAAGACCCTTTTTCCCCGCAGCCATAGAGGGAAGTCCGTGATCCCCCCCCCCCCCCGTACACAACGGCTATTTCCAGTACAATGCTTCCAGTACCTCCCAATGGGGGAAGGAAATCGCTGGAAATATTTCGGCCGTCTTGGTTGTTTAGCGTAACACCCAAATTTGGAGTCGGTCTTCAGAGGGTTAAATAAGCTTTTTATTTAATGAGATATTGAAAATAAAAAAATGGTCCAATATTTGCTATTGTTGCAATATTTACTTGACATGTGGATACTGATTAAACAATATTTTGATCTGGTTTTGAAATTTTGATTATATCTTTACTCTCGATAGGCATAAAATAAGGAAATTTTACCCAGTAGGAACAACATATATATAGCAATTGAGTGTACACATAGAACATTATTAATAGAATAAAAAAAATTATATTTTAAGGCTATTAAGATTATACATGAAAAATACCTATTAGTATTTAGTATTTAAATTTAAATATATAATTATACTAAATAGATTCTTTTAAATTATGATCACAAAAATTTTAAGAATATTTGTTCTTTATTTCTTTAAAATGTATAAAATGCACAATATTTTATAAAGATTACTCAAAACACAATTTGATAAGGAATTCAATGATCCTTTTGTATCCTTTTACAAGTTTATTTTTGGAATCTTTTATAATGTGGAATGTTTTTGAATCCATCTTTTAACATTTAGACGTGGATTATTTGTTGCCTATTGATACCTGTCAATAAGAACATTGTCAAATTTCCTATTAAATATATTTTACAATTTTTCACCATTGAATATTTAATATGCAGCAATCATGAGTAACTGATTTATCATCCAGTAGTAAAAAATGTTTAATTTAGATTAATATATTAAAAAATGTCATTATAATATTCTTTCCAATTTCTTTAAATAAATAAAATGGAAAATATTATACTGGAAATGAAAATACATTTTTATTTTTCAACTATGCAAATTTGGAATTGATATTTGTGCCATGTATTTTATACTTTCTAAAGGATATAAAAATCTAAATAGTGAGTACAAATTACAATTCTAAATATTAATTTAATTAGCAAATACTTATATAAATAAATATAAAATTTCAACTTATCCTGGAATTTTTCGTTACTTGGAAATTTTCTCTGGCTGAAATAAGCAGATAACAGAAGCAAAAACATGTGCAATCATCTTAGGCTCGGTGCACACGAGCGATCCGGTGCCGGTGTGAATTCGCATCGGTGCCGCAGGTTTCAATTCACACGAGAGGCGATCCCGTTGCGGTTTTGGCTGTTCTGTGGAATTCATGTGACAGACAGGTGGTGTACACGAGCGAACAATTAGAGAACGCGAGCTGTAACATTGAGGACACGAGAGTTGGAAGCGTACTCAAGAAAAAGAGTTGTGTTTTCGTACTTTGTTTATAAGTATTTAAAATACAGAAAAAGAAATTATTGGGTCCACCCACTGGTGAGTTCGAGGTTGTTAAAAGGGACATTTTCCTTATTATATGAAGACTTGTGTCATGACGAGGCAAAGATTTTTAATTACTTCCGAATGAGCAAACACTCTTTTGAAGAAGTGGTTCATTATACTTCAACTACAAACATTATTCTCCTGAGGTGTTATTAGCAATTGCTGATTCACAATATAACTTTTTGTACGTAGATATTGGCTCCTATGGCAAGGATTCGGATAATTTAATTTTCCAAACTAGCACTTTCAATAAAAAATTAGAAGCGGAGGCGTGAAAATACTAACAGGTAAACCCCTGCCTGGGATGGATCACCCAGTCCTGCCCTATGTGTTTGTTGGAGATGAAGCATTTTCCTTGTCAAAAAATGTTTTGAGACCGTACAGCGGTAAATTTTTGTCCCACAAAAAAAAACAACTACCGACTATCTCGATCTCGAAGATATGTCGAATGTTCGTTTGGAATTTTGAGCAACAAATGGCGAATACTACATAGGCCTCTAAACGTGAAACCTGGTTTTGCTATAAGCATCATCAAAACGTGTTGTGTCCTTCATAATTATGTTCTCAAAAGAGATTGATATAAATTTGAAGATACATTATGTATCGAAGGATTTTATGACAGCGGCCAAAATCAAGGATCCCATCAAAATCAAGGAGTGATCAATTTAAATCAGATCAGAAATACATGGGCGGACTATTTCATTAGTGATGTCGGAAAACTGCCATGGCAAAATGACTGCATTTAACAATAAAATCGAATGGAAAATGCGATATTTAAAAATAACAATAAATATTTAAAAATTTAATAAATGGAAATTAATAAAAGTTTAATAAATCAAAAAATATTTTTAATTTTTACTTTCTAGCATATTGTTTAGATTTGTGTATAATTTTAAATTAAGTTATATACTGCTATGCTCTGCTGTTTTTATCTAATTACATTTGAGAAAACATCAAAAATTAATACGAGACTGAAATATGACTAATGTAAATTTATCTGAAATATTGTAAACCTAATCGTCGTGATCCGTTAAATAAATGTCACCTGGCACCTCCAGGCATGCGTTCCTTTTTGTCAGCCTGACACCCCAGGCCTTGAATTGTCTCTTTGTGGTCTTTTCCTAAAAATTGACCCCTTTTTCCACTTAGGGAAGTGGCCCACCATTATGTATTTAACGGTCTGCTAGATTCCTTTAACAAAACACATCTGTACTGAATTTTCCAAAGGTAGGATTGAGTCTGCTTTCAGACTACAGCTCAGATTCAAAAAATTAGAATAATGAAAGAAAATATGGTCAAGGGAATTGCAAATCTAATTTATCAAATAAATAATCAATGATATCAAATATAAATTATCATAATACAAATCTGCATATTTTGTAGATTATAAAAATATGAACATATTACAATGAAATAGAAAATATATTTAAAACAGCAAGGGAAAAAAAATTCAAAACATTAGAATACTTCATAACATGGTTCAAAAAATTAGAATAATGTAAATATATTGTACACAATTTAATATATTGTAAATATATTAAATTGTGTATTTAATTTGTGTAATTAATTTGTGTACAATTTAATATATTTAATATATTATAAATATATTGTACTTTTCACATTTAATATCCCACAATTAACTAAACTTTTTAACTTCCTCTATTAAAAGTTCTGTGTCTACACTTTCAGCCATTTTGTTTTTGCGGCAAAATGTCGTCCGTGTGAATAGCGCAGTTGAAATGAAGGTACTTCTAAGCCGTTGTCGTTCGTGCGATGAAGCAGTACACGGGGTAGAAAAACCGGTCGTTGCGAGGCCGCAGCGACGCCAACGTCCGTGTGAATCTGTTACTTCAACTCTATGTACTTCTAATCGCAACTGCGGTGCCGCACCGGCGCCGCATCGCTCGTGTGCACCGAGCCTTAATGTTATGGTTACGAAAATTGCGCCATTCACCACCTCCAGAAATATACGTCACGCATTTTGAGGTCACGTGAGAGCCGGCTTTCCGCTGAGAGGTGTGATCTGTTACCTCTGCCTTCATTCACTGGTCGAGGGAGCTGCCATTCAAACTATATGACCCGCCTTTCTTCTCCGAAAAAAAAATCATGGCGGTGAGCGGTCAGTTTGAATTCAGTAATTAAAACAAAGAGGGGTTCAGCAAAAAAATAATTAAACGATCAGAAAATTATGTGAAAAGATTAGGAATGACACTTAATGAATACAGAGTAAGTTTTTAGGTGAAATAAAGATAAATTACAAAGATATTAAAATTATTAGGTTAACTTAGAAAATACTTATGAAGTGATAATATGCTTTGGTAGCTGAGGAATTTCTGTTCTGTTTTCATAAGCTTCTGGGGAGCTAAACACACAGACGACGACTTCCTCCCCGCCTTTTTAAAGTAAGTAAGTTTTTAAGTGAAATGAAGAGAAATTACAAAGATATTACAATTATTAGGTCAACTTAGAAAATACTTATGAAGTGATAAAGTTGTCAATACTTATGAAGTGAAAAAAGTTAGAAATCATCATGACAGGATCTCTGGGTCCCCTCTCCGAAGCTTTAGGGAATTTCTAATTGGGAATTTCTAATTTATAACGTAATTTTCAAGCTAAAACTTTACTACATTATTTATATTAATCATAGTAATTTAATAAATTAAACTCTAGCAAGTTCTAAATAATTAACTAATTCATGACTTAAATTTTAAAATACAATCTTTTAAAATTTATCTTAACCTTATTCTTTAATCTTAATTCCTACACAATCAATTTCAAATTTGCTATGTCTCATCTTTTTTTTTCTTTTTCTTTATTATTTATCATACTAGGCTGAATCAATCTCAAAATGAATAGAGTATCGCGTAATTGTCTTACCGAGCCTATAGCTCTGGGGTACTTCATGAGCTTAGACGGTCTATTGTCTATATCACAACACAGCTATAGTGTACATCGCGTTTAAAAATCAAAATCATACCCGTTTGAAATAAACGCTTGAAAAATAAGCAATCGCAAATATGTTTTGGTAGCTGAGACATTTCTCTTCTGTTTTCACAAGCTTCTGGCGAGCTGTAAACACGGACGATGACCTCCTCCCCCTCATTTTTATCATATTAATTGTACAGTAGCGTATTCTTATACACATTGGAATGAAAGAAAAACAAATTTTTAATTAACGGACCTTAGTTAAAAAAACATATCACACCTATTTAATTCTTGTATATTTTTCAAGTTTATTCTGTTTCCAGTTTATATTGTTGTTTTGTTTTGGTTCCTGATCCTTTGTAGTAGCAACAACATTCATGTTTTTCAAAAGTCCATAGTAATCAAACATTGTTTCCAGTTCTTATTTCACTGACATATTGAATTGTTTTTGTTTGTTTCAAATTTTGGCATTAATGTATTTTTATTTTCATCGATGCATCTTTTGCAGAAGTGCCACGAACGGACAATGATGACTCGCTAACTAATTTAACAATCCTTTCTACTGTTTATGTGTGACATGGAAAGTTATTGAAATCAATAAGTTGATCAGATTCTTTTCCTTCCTTTATAAACTGCTTTAGTTTTTCATCAGAAATATGCCTCTTCATAGGAGGTTCTGTTACTTTAACATCATTCCATCTAATCATATCAATATAATTCTTGGCATCAAAGTTTATACGTTGAATTAAAAACTTCCCTTCATTTGCATTGCTTGCTTTTAGAATCCGGCGTAATCCAAGCACTCTTACATGACTGCCTTCATCTGATATCATACACAAAAAGAGGAGATTGTCTGAAGCAGATTTCTGGCACTGGAAAAGGTATAAAAGATAGCATAATGGCATTATTATCAGGTTAGATGCCTGAATTAGATTGATGGGAACAGATTTTAAAACTTAACAAAATAATATTTATTCAATCTCCGAACATCACCTTTCGGTTATACAGCAGCAAGCGAAGTGTTCGCGAGCATCGAGAAAATTCTCGGGATACAATACTGCCACGCCACCTATCGGTGTCGTGCAACATAAAATGACACTGAATGGTGGTGCCATCTATTATACAGTAAATGAATGAAATGCACTTATAAATTAAATGAAATAAGTTATCACTACAATAGTATCCCTCCAGTGATGAACTTGTGAAGGAACGACAAAATGTTAAAAATAAGTATTAAATATACAATGATTAAAAAAAAAATATCTTTCACATACATTGTTCTTTGGGAGATACCTGATGCAAACTTACTAGACAAATAAAATGAAAAAAAAATAATATATATGGCATATAAATTCGACATATTAATATGTAAAGAAAACAGTCTGGGTAATATCTGAATGTAATAAACATTTCACTTGTATATACCATAATTAATATATATCCCTGAATACAAAATTCTGCAAAGGTTAAAGAGAAATAATTTACTTTACAAAATATGAATATGTATATACCTGTCAAAATTTGAATGTAATATATATGATGCAATTTTCAAAATGTTTACAAAAATTAAATATATGTGATGCAATTTTCAAATGTTTTACAAAATGAATATATACAAAATGTTTTAACCAATTTCTGTTATTAACCTCTTATTAAATTTTACACGTCTACCAGATTTAGTTACTTGAGTTTTTACAGTCTCAGGATTTTCTGGTGATTTCTTTTCGTTTGGTTGGGTTTCAGGGTAATCAGTCTCAGGTAAGTCATTAAATAGAAAAGCTGGCTTGACTCTATCAAGTGAGACACAACTTTTCTTCCCATTTAAGTCTATGGTGATGTTTTTGGTCTCTCGTGAAAGTACTGCATGAGGACCAGTGTAGGGTTGTGACAAGGGTGGACTGACTTTATCCACTCTTAGAAATACATGAGAGCAAGTGTTTAATTCTGGGTGCACAAAAACCTTGGATTTCACATGATGGGATGTAGGGATGGGTTTGATGTGATTCATCCTTTCCCGCAATTGTTGGATGAAATTGTTTTGTGAAATTTTATTCGGTGAAGATTCTGTACACAAATCTGCTGGAAGTTTGAGTGAAACACCATACACTAAGTCAGCGCTGGATGCATTTATATCTGTTTTCACAGCAGCTCTCAGTCCAAGTAAGATGGCAGGTAAGCATTCAGTCCATCTAGGATTTTCATGAGCCTTTATAGCACTCTTTAGGACACGGTGGAAACGTTCCACTAAACCATTCGACTGAGGGTGGAAAGCAGTTGTTCTAATTCTGGTCGTGCCAAGCATATTTGTCAACTCTCGAAAGAGATGGGACTCAAATTGTCGACCTTGGTCTGTTGTTATTGTGGAAGGACATCCAAAACGACAGATCCAACCACTGAACAGAGCACGACATACAGTTTCTGCAGTAATATCAGCAATAGGCACTACCTCAGGCCATCTTGTAAATCTATCGATGATTGTCAGACAGTAGGTCTGCCCTTCTGATGGAGGTAAGGGACCTATCAAATCGATGTGGATGTGAGAAAATCTTGCATCAGGTGATGCGAAAGTGCCTAAAGGTGTCTTGGTGTGCCTGATCACTTTTGATCGCTGGCATGCAATGCAGCTTTTCACCCATTCCTTAAGATGTTTCTTCATCTGAGGCCAAACATACCTGGATGAAATTAGTTGTGTAGTTGCTGCTACACCTGGATGTGCAAGGTTATGAAAGTGTTCAAAAAGAGTTCTGCGAAAATTTTCTGGTACAAATGGTCGAGGTACATCTGTAGAGACATCACATAAAAGTTTGGTATTTGTCACTGGACTGGGGATGTATTTAAATTGTAAAGAAGTACAATTTTCAGTCTGCAATTTTTTAAATTCAGGATCAATTCTTTGGGCATCTGCGAAAGCATTGAAATCTAGAAAAAATGAATTGGAGATAGGGCTGATTTCTACTCTAGATAGAGCATCAGCTACTGTATTGTTGATTCCACTAGTATGGCGAATGTCAGTGCTGAATTGTGATATGTAGTCAAGATGCCGCCACTGACGAGGGCTGCATTTCTCAGGTTTCTGTTTAAAAGCATAGATGACAGGCTTTTGGTCCGTGTATATTGTGAAGCTGCGACCTTCTAGCATATGTTGAAATCGCTTTACAGCTGTGTATATTGCCAACAGTTCTCGGTCGTAAGTAGAGAATTTCTGCTGACTTTTTGAAAGCTTCACAGACATAAATGCAATTGGCTCCCATCTGTTTTCATGCACTTGCATAAGAGAACCGCCAACAGCAAAATCGCTGGCATCAACCCATACGCTTAATTTTGCACCTGGAATAGGATGGTGAAGTAGAGTTGCTTCTGCTAAAGCACTTTTTGCATCATTAAATGCTTGTTCAGCCTCCTCATTCCATTGAAGTGTATCCTGGGGATTATTGCGAGTGGGTCTTTTAGATTTCTTTTTATTTTTAATTCCCTCTAACAGTTTATTTAAAGGTGCTAAAATGTGTGCTGCCTTTTTGTATAAACCGCCGATAGAAATTTAGAAGCCCTAAGAATCGTCTCAATTGTGTTAGTGTATTTGGTTTTGGAAATTTTAATATGCAGTCCACTCTATCTGTTAAGGGTTCAATTCCAAATTCAGAAACTTTATAGCCTAAGAATTGAATTAATGACACGCCAAAAATACATTTAGAGGGTTTTAAACTGAGTCCATATTTTTGTAAACGCTCAAATACAATGCGGAGATGCTCGATATGCTCCTCTGGAGATTTTGAAGCGACTAAAATGTCATCAACAAAGGCATAAACAAAATGAAGTCCACGAGTTACCTCATCAATGAACCTTTGAAACGTTGCTGCAGCATTGCAGAGGCCAAATTGCATTCGAGTACTCTCAAATAATCCAAAAGGTGTTATTATGGCACTCTTATGGATATTTGCTGGGTTGATTGGAATTTGGTGATAAGCCTTAATCAGATCTATGTGCGAAAATATTTTTGTACCATGTAAGTTAGACGTAAAGTCCAAAATGTTTGGAACTGAATAGTTGTCTTTAATTGTTTGAGCATTAAGTGCTCGGTAATCTCCAACTGGTCTCCATTCAGCGCTGTCTTTCTTCGGCACCATGTGCAAAGGTGATGCGAAATTGCTTTTAGAAGGACGCATGTGACCTAGTTCGATCATGGTTTGAATTTCGTCCTTAGCAATGCGCAGACGGTCAGGTGCGAGACGGCGTGCTTTTGCTGTTACAGGAGGACCAGTTGTTTGTATATAATGCACAACCGAATGTTTAACTTCTTGGTCTGGACGAGGGGGGGTAGTGATTTCGGGGAAATCCAATAATAATTTATGATAAACACTATCGCCTGGTACAGTTTTAATTGAATGAATCGCACTGTTCTTTAGTATGCAGGGCGAGGTAATATTAGTTTGGCAGTCAATTAAATTTTTGGAGGTTAAGTTAGGCATTAGATTAAAATTATATAAAAAATCAGCACCAATTATTGGGTTGGAAACATTCCCAACTAAAAATGTCCATTTGAAAATTTTCCTAAGACCAATATCTAAAGAAAGGGTTTGAGTTGTATAGACCTGAATTGGCGAGGTGTTAGCTGCCGAAAATGTCATTTGTAATGCGTTTCTTTTTTGTAACCTTGAAGCAGGGATGATGGAAACATCACTTCCTGTGTCAATCAAAAAATTAACATTGGTACGCCGATCGCGCAAGAACAGGCGACGAGAGTTTAATGGCAAGGTGGTAGTCGCCTCTACACCCGGCCGTCGTCGTTTTTTTCAAAATTGCACGGGGGAACGCATTTCTTGGCATTATGGCCAAACTTATGGTGATACCAACAGTTAGCGAAAGTTTTGGATCGTGATTTACTACGAGCACGCGACGCACTGTTGCGATGAGGACTGCGACCTCTACGCAACGAAATTTCATTTATCCGCGTATTAATTTTTTTGATTTCCTCAAGCAATCGGTCTTCAATGGAATGAACTGAGGAAACAGAACAAGCACTTACCGGCATAGGTGTCACTTCCATCACTCTGTCAGCGATGTCCGCTGCCTTTTCTAGGCTTAACGGTGTTACTGCTGCGATGATTGACTGTACGGGCGTCGGCAAATGTTGTAGAAAAAGTTCCATCATTAATTCCTCCGGCACGTTGTAAGATTCGGCGCGCCGCCGCATGACGCGTAGCAGTTCGCTAGGTCTGCGATCTCCCAGCTGTTCACCGACGAGAAGTTTCCGGATTTCTTGATGGGATGACTCACCGCTTCTTCTTATCAGCTCCCTTTTCAACACACCGTAAGGGTCGGTCTTGTCAGGGTTGACGATAACGTCCCGTACCACGGTAGCTGCTTCCGGTGGTAAATTAGATGCTATGTAATTGAACTTTGTCTTGCTTTCCGATATAGCTTTCGGAGTGCCTAATTCGAACGTAGCTTCGCACATCAGGAACCATAGTGAAGGATCAGCGAAATTCTAGACCGGTATTTTCACTGCTCCGACTTCTTGCGTCATAGTTGAAGACTGGTGAGCACGTGGTCAGCGAAAATATTGTCTTTCGATATAGGCGAAAATAAATCCAGGCGTCCGTTATTTCATTTGGGCATATTGCCAGGTCACCATTATTATCAGGTTAGATGCCTGAATTAGATTGATGGGAACAGATTTTAAAACTTAACAAAATAATATTTATTCAATCTCCGAACATCACCTTTCGGTTATACAGCAGCAAGCGAAGTGTTCGCGAGCATCGAGAAAATTCTCGGGATACAATACTGCCACGCCACCAATCGGTGTCGTGCAACATAAAATGACACTGAATGGTGGTGCCATCTATAATACAGTAAATGAATGAAATGCACTTATAAATTAAATGAAATAAGTTATCACTACAGCATTTTCAACGGCA
Organism: Dolomedes plantarius; assembly: GCA_907164885.2. Taxonomy (NCBI): domain Eukaryota; kingdom Metazoa; phylum Arthropoda; class Arachnida; order Araneae; family Dolomedidae; genus Dolomedes; species Dolomedes plantarius. The sequence goes on from OU015497.1 coordinate 200,070,726, forward strand.
ACAACCAACACTTAACATTACTGCAATTGGATGTGATGGAACTGCGGTGAACACTGGATTGAATAATGGTGTGATTCCTTTAGTGGAAAAAGAATTGGAAGGCCACTGCAGTGGTTGATTCGTCTATTTCATGGAAATTAACTGACCCTACATCCTAACTAAAGATCCAAATGAATTTTGGAGGTGAAATAGGTAAACAACTAGAAAACTGCTATGAACTTCCAGTGATTGAGTTTTCACCTATTGAAAATGACATTCCATTACTAGAAATTAAGGATGATTTACGTGTGGACCCAAAATATTTTTTTAGAAATGTGTAATGTAATCTCTGTTAGGAGGTGCTCTTCTGATTTGTACATGAGAAAACTAGGAACACTTTGTCATTCAAGATAGCTTACATTAGCAAACCGAATACTTCGCTTGTATGTGGGAACAGAATGTCCTGCAAAAAATCTCCGAAAACTGACTGAGTACATTTTGAAAGTTTATGCACCTGTTTGGTTTAACATAAAGCTGAAACCATCTTGTATCCATGGATCAAAGTAACTGTGGAAACTTGTAAGATATTCACGTTACCTCCATCAGACTTTTAAAAATTTAATTGACCCAGTTATTCAAAGAAATGCATACTTTGCTGCTTCTGAAAATCTTCTCCTATGTATGATATCAGATGATCGCAGTCACGTAAGAGAGCTTGGATTACGCTGGATTCTAAAAGCAAGGGCTAAAAATTAAGGGGGCATCAGAAAGTTTTTAATTCAACGTATAAATTTATAAACGATACCAAGGATTATATTGATATGATTGAACGGAATGATGTTAAAGTAACAGAACCTCCGACGATGAGGCATATTTCTGATGACAAACTAAAGCAATTTATAAAGGAAGCAAAAGAATCTGATCGTGAAATTCAACGTATTGACGTCAATAATTTTACATGTCACACACAAGCAGAAATAAAAGATTGTTAAATTCGATACCGAGGCATCCTTGTCCGTTCGTGGCACTTCTGCAAGAGATGCACTGATAAAAAGAAAAATACAATCTTAAAAGATAATGCCAATATTAAAAAAAAATTAATTCAATGTGTCAGTGAAATAAGTAATGGAAACCATGTGTGATTACTATGGACTTTTGAAAAACAGGAATTTTTTTTTTTTCAAAATAACGTTTTGCTTTTAAAGTCATTAATCACCATTAATATTTTTCTAAATAAGTGTGATTTGTTTATTTTAACTAATGTAAGTTAATTAAAAATTGTTTTTCTTTCATTCAATTGTGTATTATAAGATATGCTAATGTAAAATTGATATGACGAAAATCGCGAAATTCTACAAAATTAGTTGTTCTGTAATGGCATCCAGTGGCGTAGCTAGGGGGGTGCGGTGGGTGCGGTCCGCATCGGGCGGCACATATTTTGGGGCGGCATATTTTTATTTAGTACTAGCTGAATACCCGTGCTTCGCTACGGATTACATTCAAATTAAACACAACGGTCAAAGTATGAAATTAATGCCAAAAAACAAAACAAAAATATATTTATAAAAAATTTGTATAGACAAAATAATGTAAAAGATAATATTCAAATTAAATCTAATAGACCATACTAAAGAATATAGCACAGTTAACATAGTACAGTTTGAGGAACATTTCTTTTACTGTATTTTAATATTTTTTTCGATAATATCCAATCGTCTGCCGCATTAGAAAGAAAAAAAATTATATATATTATTTCTCTTTGTGTAAAATTAATTTAAAGTACCACAAAGAGAAAAGAAATTAAGTTATCAACATTTAATAAATTAAATTTTAAAAATTAATCTTTAAAAATTCACCAAAAATCAGAAAATGAAGGTAAAGATTCGAAAGAGATTTTATTTTAAAGGAATTTTTATGATCTTTCTCTTGATATAAATTTTATAACCCTGAAATTATTGTTTTCAATGCAAAAATAAAAAAAGTTACTAAAACAGCTTAAAAATTTAATTTAAAAAAATCTAAGAAGAAATTTTCAAAAATCTTTCTTAGTGCACCCCTACTCTATAGGAAGAATCGCCATGCAAAATTTCAGCCCTTTAGGTCCAGCGGTTTGGTCTGTGCGTTATCTGTAAGTCAGTCACTGAATCGTGTCCGGGGCCACCGATCAGTGACTGACACCGATCAGTGATAGGCGTGCCGATTTTGGTACCATTCGGCCCCATAGTCTCCCTCTCAGCGAGGACAAACGCGGAAGCTGTCGAAATAAGCAACTTTTGGGGCAAAATCATTAAAACATTAATTAAAAAACTCCGGGGCCCCATTTTCAAAAAATAATATGCCTATGTTTTAATCTGAACTATCAATTATATCTATACAAAATTTCAGCTCAATGAAAGCAATACCTTTTCACTTATAAAGGAACAAACATAGGCCTATTCGAAATAACCAATAAATTTCACAGTTGCTATGAAACACACTGATTTTTGAATAAAGTTCAATAATTCAAGTTCGATTTACGCAAATTGTGCATAAAATTGTACATAAATTCCAAAAACATAAAGTTTATAAGTTAAATAAAATTCTGTAATATTATACCAATAAATTTCCAGTTGATAGCTAATAAATCATAAATCTTTTTTTAGCTTAAATGTCTAATAAAAAGAATAGTCCCAAATGTAATTTTCTTCAAGAAACCCTTAAACATTGCCAATTTCAAAGATCCTTTTTCTATTTATCAATACCTCCTCCCGTTCTAAGGAGCGATTTCGAAAAACGGACCCCGTAAGATACAGGGTGTTACTATGGTTACTTGACTGCAGTTGACAAAGGAAAATTTGCAAGGTACATTGTAATGTATAAAAGTTGTACATTACCCTCCACATACAAAATCTGCTCTCTCTCTTTATATATTACGTTAGTCATTAATTAAAGTTAATTTTTTAAAAGAAAGGGGTTAAGAGACAAAAATAAAAAAAATAAAAAAAGGATTTTAAGTAAAGAATTTTTTTTTAAAAATAATATTTAAATTTTTTAAAAATAATATTCCTAAAATAATATTCAAATTAATATTACGTTAGTTAATAATTAAAGTTAATTTTTTAAAAGAAAAAGGCGTGCCGGAGAACGACTAGGTTCGATCCGCTAACGTCTGAACAGAAGCCCACAGCGATAGCACCACGATAAGAATCGTTGAAGTCTTTGGCACAAAAAGCGGTAGAGGACAGTAGCGGTAACAATGGAGATTGTTAGGATTAAGCCCGTAACTTTATTTCTACTGATCAGATATACATAATATATAGCCTATGTCCATCTGGAATAACGTACCTTTCAAACAGTGAAAGAATTTTTCAAATAGGTGCAGTGGTTCTGGAGATTACCCTCCACATACAAAATCCGCTCTCTCTTTATATATAAGTATACATATAGATTAGTTGTAAAAAACCACTTGTTCAATTCATAAGTTTACTATTCGATTTCTACGAATTATGAATTACTATATGATTTCGAATATTTTTCATCATCGTCAAGCCAATGTAGGGTTGAAAATATTATCTCTAAAAATTTTGCTCGGATACAGACATCAATGGTGCCGACGTCGAGTAGAAGTTCTATGTACTACTCCGTGCTCGATGTTTATTGAGAGTACCACCGTTAGCATGGAGATGACGCGGCCTCCTTTATTACTGCCTAATTTAATGGTAAAAAAGTTTCCCACCCATAGTTTGTCTCAATTACAATTATTTATTTATGTTTATTAATTTATAAAAACCACCAATTGATTGACTTAGAAAGGGCGGCAAATTGGAGACCACCCCGGGCGGCAAACGCTCTAGCTACGCCACTGATGGCATCTAACAATTAGAAATTCTTAGAATTGTAAGTTTCCTGTAAAAAATCATATTTTGAATATTTTAATTACAAAAAATATATATATTAGTATTTTAATATACTATAAAATAAATTTTTAAAAAATAAAAATTTCATCACTTTTTCATAAAAATATTCATTTTGAACCCCTTTGCGGTACTTAAAAATATTTTAGTAAAGCAATAAAATTTTATTTTATATTCTTTATTCTAATCCCAAGAAGCAACCCCAGGACACCCCAGAATGTCCATAGTTAAAGTCCCACTTTCAAAAGGCTGCAAAAAAAGAACACCTGGTCAGAATGACTTCAAATTTGAACTGAATATACTGGAAGAAGAGGGAAACGATTTGCCATAATAAAAAAAATTTCAAAATGTTAGCGCCATTTATTGATACATTTTGTAACTTTTTTTATTATACTAAATCATTTCCCAATTCTTTCAGTATAATCAGTTCAAATTTGAAGTCATTCTGACCAGTGGTTCTTTTTTTGCAGCCTTTTGAAAGTGGGACTTTTATTATGGACACCCTGTATATATATATATATATATATATATATATATATATATATATATATATATATATATATATATATATATATATATATATGTATATATATATATATATTTATATATATATATATATTTATATTTATATATATATTTATATTTATATCTATATCTATCTATCTATCTATCTATCTATATATATATATATATATATATATATATATATATATATATATATATATATATATATATATATATATATATATATATATATATTGTAACGTCCTCGGTGGAAAAAGAAGACACACGAGAGACTATTAAATGACACAGAGCTTGTATTAATCACATAAAACTGTACACTATGTACAAGACAGAGAGTCTAGGCTCCTCTGTATATGAGAGGTTCTATAGGAACCAAAATATCGTTTACAATAACTGAGATGTATCTCTCCACTTGTAAAACCGGGAGCCGAGAGAGGAATTTTCAGGCCTTCGGTCCGCACAGCGCCCTATCGGCCCTGCTTGTCGACGGACAGATGCGAGGCTAAATAATCAGCTACCTCTCTCTTTGCTTCCCCAAAAAACTCTCTGCGTCTCTTTTCAGCCAGCTGGCCGGCGGGAGGGGGGTTGCAGGAGCCACCCCCGATCGTTTCTTGGGAACGGGAAGAATTCGTAAAGGGATGGGATTTGGTTGGGTGGCCTTTTTCCCCGAAAAGGGCCAAGACGTAACAGTCTTTTCTTCCCCCTCCAATAAGTTATCTTGCAGTGCTGGAAGAAAACTGCGCTCACAAACAGAAGAAAACTGCCCATGAAGATATTCACGGTAAAAGCACTTAGCATTAAACATAAGGCAAGTGACCCACTAAAACATAATGGTACTAGTACTTTTACCATGCGAAACACATTATTAAGAAATAAAAAAAATATATATATTTATACACTCCACTTAACCTACAATTAACTTACTCCACTCTATATATATATATTCAAGAACAATTTTTACTCTTTTAAACATAAAAAAAAACACAGTACACAATATTATTACAATTAATTCCTAAATTAATTTGTACATTCATAGGCATAAATTTTAGCGCGTCGATTGACATTGACATGAATCTAATAAACTGCTGACCGGCTCAGACTGTCCGCGGTTTTGTTCAATCTACCAGGCCAATGTACAATCTCAAAGGAATACGGTTGCATTGCAAGAGACCAACGCATCAATCTTGGATTATTTCCCGAGTTTGTTTTCAACCACGTCAATGGGTTGTGGTTACTACCGTAAATTTTTGCCCATCTAGATAATAATAATACAACCCTAATAATAAACACGGCACCCGCTTTTCCCGTAATGCCATAAAGGTTACGAACATCGTTCAACCCTTGGTTCAGCCTGGAACACTCTACTGGCTCTAAAATTCCACTTGATAATTTTTGCTTTTTAAGTGCCTGATAATCCAAAATTCTATTCTTTTCAACCAGACCAAGCTGCCAAAATGCTTTCCATTTTATAGGAGTTAGCGAAAACTGCCCAAAATTTAAATTTCTCCTACTACCAGGACCCATTAATCGGTTTAGCAATTTTCCCGGTGGTACAAACCATTTCTTTTCTGGAACTTTACGTCGTGCCCGACTCCCTTTCAATATTCCCCTTCCTACAATGTACTTCCGTAATCCAACAGAATAATTTCGTAGTTTATCCCTTCCGCAGCTATTCTCCGCAAACTTTAAATTTCTGCCACTACAGGGGCTCACCATTCGGCTCCGTAACTTTCCCGGTGGTACAATCCACTTCTTAGTTATGTCCGTGAGTCGTTTCCGACTCCTCAGTAAAAATCCCTTTTTTCCAGAGTACATATTCGTTAAGGCACGAGTCGGGAAACCCTTCTCTTTAAGCACCTGTACTCTAAATTTCTCAATCGCAAGCGGACAATTCTGGGTCGTAAAAGACGTTACTTTCCCCAATTTTTCGCTTCCTCTAAACTCCCTTTCGTTGACAGTATTCTGAACCAACAAATGCTGAAGTTTAACTACACTCTGCTTTCCACACTGGTCCCTAATTGAGTGGGGAACCCGTTTGTCATCACTGCTTTCGATTTTCCTGCGGAATTTGCACGAGACGACTCCTACAGATAAGAAAGCCTCATCTCTGGACTCAACATAATAGCTGTTCGTCTTTAATTGACTCGCGTCCCCTGTCTCCGCATAATATCCCGTGGTCATTATCTGAACCTCGTTTTCCCCCCTCTCTGGACACAACAATCCAGTTTTCACCTCTTGCAAATGAGCGAGCGAAAAACCCTCTATGCTCTGGGGCAAAGTGGCTCCTAAACTATTGAGGTTTCCGGTTTCGGGGTTACTTTCAGGAAAACTAGCTGCAAGGTCCCCTTTGTTGTTGTCGCAAACGGAAAAGTTCGCCCTTTCGACTAATGCAGAATCACTCTCCTCGGGAAAAATCAATTTAGAGTTTTCGCCTAATCGGGAATCATTTCCCTTTCCCTCCATAACTTTACAGGGTAACTCAGTTTGCTGATTTACGGTTTTGGTTTTTTCGGTCAAGTCCGTAAAAGACAACTTATCGTTTCCGTCGCTAATATTAGCCGAAACGGTTTTAAAGCAACTACTATTATTTGCCTGCTCCTCACTAGAAGAAGACTTCATGTGTGTTTCTCGGAACTTTTGCAAGTGCATTCTTAAAAACATTAATTCTTCCGCTTTCTGCTTCCGAACCGAATCACAAACAGAGTATTTGGACTCATATTCCAGGTCATGCTCAACTCTTTTTAGCACCCACTTATAGCTTAATCTGAATGATCCGGGGTCCGATTCAAATTGCTCGAACATTTTAGAGATTACCTCTTTAAAACAAGGATCCGAGGAATTTTCTGTCCCTATCCTCAATTTTGCCAGTTCAAAATCTCTGTCCTCCTGACGTTGTTTTTCTAACAATTCCTCCTGACGTTTTTGCTCTAATTGGTCCCGAAAAGCTTCCAGACGTCCCTGAATTATTTCTTCATAAAATTCGGGCTATTTTTAATGAGAGAGATTAATTGAATAGATCTTTTATCTACCTGTTCAATCCCTAGTTCTTGCGCGAGATGGGCCAATTCGTGGTGCCGTGCTTTATTTAAGAAAGCCATCTCAAATTTAAAAATACCCAGAAACCAAACAAAACTTGCTCTTTAAAATTCACAAATTAATTTAAAAGACCGAACTGTGTTACACAACATACCCTCAAAATTTACTTAATAGTAATTTGATAAAACAGATTTTAGAAAAAACCACAAAAATAACTCAGTTAAAAATTAAAGAATAACTTTTAAACATAACTTTCAAAATAACTTTAAAACTCTTAAACTAGCAGTTAAAACACAATCAAATATCCTATTCTTATCATTTCACACAATAAAAAAAATAAAAAGAACTATCAGGTTTTAAATTTTCAAATGGCCTAAAACAGTTAAACATAACTTTCAATTTTGAACTGCAATAAGTTTAGAACACAAAAAAAAAACACAAAATTTCGTATTCAAAATTTAAAAAATGGTCACTGCCTTAATGATTAGCTAAGCGCTTACCCCGTTTTGCAGAACACATCAGCAGGACACATCACTTCCCCGGAACCAGGAGACAGTTCTTGAAAAGTTCATAGAAAAAGTTCATAGAAAACACCTTCATCAGACGTACAGTTCTTTGAAGAAATTCGGCTACACGCAGGAACCAGGACTGGTTGCGTCCTAAACACGTTCGAACTGAACACAAAATGAGATCTTGGCGTGATTTGCACGTATCTCCCGAGATGAAAATCTCGATTTCCAGAGAGGTAATACTCTCAAACAGGACAGCGTCCTAAACACCTGTAGACAGGAGAGCTTGACGTGATTTGCTCTATCTCGACGTGGCGCCTCCAATTACAACTCTGTAACGTCCTCGGTGGAAAAAGAAGACACACGAGAGACTATTAAATGACACAGAGGTTGTATTAATCACATAAAACTGTACACTATGTACAAGACAGAGAGTCTAGGCTCCTCTGCATATGAGAGGTTCTATAGGAACCAAAATATCGTTTACAATAACTGAGATGTATCTCTCCACTTGTAAAACCGGGAGCCGAGAGAGGAATTTTCAGGCCTTCGGTCCGCACAGCGCCCTATCGGCCCTGCTTGTCGACGGACAGATGCGAGGCTAAATAATCAGCTACCTCTCTCTTTGCTTCCCCAAAAAACTCTCTGCGTCTCTTTTCAGCCAGCTGGCCGGCGGGAGGGGGGTTGCAGGAGCCACCCCCGATCGTTTCTTGGAAACGGGAAGAATTCGTAAAGGGATGGGCTTTGGTTGGGTGGCCTTTTTCCCCGAAAAGGGCCAAGACGTAACAATATATATATATATATATATATATATATATATATATATATATGTAGCTGTTTTTCCGGCGTTGCCCAGGTATTTATTAATCTAAACTTTTTACTACTCAGGAAATGGAATGAATTCTACCAATAGTTTAAAATCTAAGTAATTTTATTTACGGGTATTTAAAAGTATATGTACAGTATACAAATAATAAAATAAAATTACGAATTCACTCTATTATTTAACTCAAAAAATGATTATCAGCAACACTTTTCGTTTCCTATATTAAATTCAGTGACTCCAAAAACAATGGATTTGAAACTAATTTCGGACATTTTGGACATTTCATTTCTGAATTTGCACTTAAACGGCATCAGTTGTGTCACTATTCGTCTCAGTGACCCCGAAAACTATGGATTCGACACTATTCTCGGTCATTTTGGACATTTTATATTCTCTCCCCACCTCCCCTCCAACATTGATGGGGGGGGGGTGCTGAATCCTCACTTTAACGCACAGGGATTGCCACTGTTACTCTCAGCGACCCCGAAAACTATGGGTTCGACACTACTCTCGGTCATTTTGGAGATTTTATATTCCCCCTTCTTCCCCCCTCGTCTCCCCTATGCTAATGGGGAGAGGTGAACTTGCCCTTAAACGACATCGGGAGTTTCACTATTAATCTTAGGAGCCCGAAAACTATGGATTCGACACTACTCTCGGTCATTTTGGAGATTTTATATTCCCCCTTCTTCCCCCTCTTCCCCCCTATGCTAATGGGGGGGGCTGAACTAGCCCTTAAAAAACATCGGGAGTTTCACTATTAATCTTAGGAGCCCGAAATATATGAATTCGACAGTGATATCAGTCGTTTTTGATTATTTTTACATGTGCCCTCTGCCCCCCTAGGGTGCTAGGGGTGTCTTATTGTGAATCTAAACCATTCTCGAATCAACTTAATCGCACTCACAAGACTTCATAAAAATCGGTCCAGCCGTTTAGGAGTTCCGTGACATAGACACAGACAGAAGAAATATATATATATACATAAATATATATATATATATATATATATATATATATATATATATATATATATATATATATATATATATATATATATATATATATATACATATATATACATGTAATTATTTATATATATATATATATATACAGAGGCTGTTCACACATTTTTTAGACAATGTATATTGTATTCACAAAACTAAATTACATAAAATTCTTGTGTTTTAAATGTTCTATTTGACATCCCTTATTCTGAACTATCTTTCGACACCGCAATTTCCAGGATAATAAAGCCTTTTGAAGTGTCAGAAGAGGTATTCTATCCCATTCCTCCTGAACAGCTTTACAGAATCCTGTAAGGGTTTTGGGACGACGTTTGGATATTGCAGATTTTAAAAGTCCGAAAGCACAAAAATTCATAGGTGATACATCGGGAGATTTAGTAGGGATATCAGTGAAGGGTATGGCCTTGATACCAGTTTTTTGTTCCATTTCTTTTAGGAAATTTACAGTGGATTTTGGTGTGTGACTGCTAGCTTTGTCCTGATGGAGTCTCACAGATTGATGGCACTGTGGGTAAAACGATGGTATTTCATTCAGAAAAATTGGCGATAAAATATGTTCCTGATAGTATTTGGAGTTAATCTTGACATTTTTTCCATTCTCTTTATTTTTAACTTGCCATTATAAGAAAAACCAGCAACAATCATGAATCCCTTAGAAAAACTTTCTTTCGATTCTTTGAACCATGTACTTAAATTTTTTTCTCCCCTTTTATGATAATAAATGGCTCTTTTTTTGTTGCAATCATTTAAATACACCCATGATTCATCTATTGTGACAATTGTTTTCCATTTCTCTTTGGATAAGTGTTTCTCATATAGAATTCTGTGTGTCCTGCGTTCAGCGATATGATTTGTAAGAAGACGATGCACATTGCGTTTTTTCGCTTTCTTAAGATTTAAATCAACGTTTATCATTTTGTTTACAGTGGAAACCGAGCATTTTAATGATTTTGCAACTGTCCTTTGACTAGGGGGATTTTCTTTTAACATTAAACAACGTACCTTTGCAATAGACGAAGATGTCCGTTCTTTCGTTGGATACTTGTTTGGAATTTTTGTCCCACTTGAGGCTCCAATTTGACTTTTTTTTCCTTTCTTGTTGACGATATTACCTATCGACTCTTTAGATATCACAAAACCATGACTCTCACATCGTTTTTGGATAACGGAGTATGCATATTTCTCTTCGGAAAGACCATAAATGTAGTCTTCGAACCACTGCATTGTTAAAAACGCCATTTTGAATAAAAACAAAACTTTCAAGCCGAAGACGATAATTTTGACTTCTAAAAACATAGTACAATTGCAATTATTTCTTTTGCAGCAACAGATTTTTTATTACCGCTTACCAAATTCGTCTAAAAAATGTGCGAACAGTCTCTGTATATATATCTATATATATAAAAATGGATGTATGTGTGTATGTGTGTGTTTGTTCCAGCATCACTCTGGAACGCCTGGAGCAATTTCAACCAAACTTGGTACACATATCACTTACAATCTGGAAAGACACACTAAAGGGGGTAATACTCCCCTAGCACCCATAGGGGGGCATGGGGCACATGTAAAAATAATCGAAAACGACTGATATTAGTGTCGAATCCATAGTTTTTGGGGTCGCTGAGATTAATGGTGACACTTTCGATGCCGGCTATGTGCAAGTTAAGCCCCCCCCCCCCATCAGCATTGGGGGAGGGGGGAGAAGGAAGAAGGAATGAATATAAAATGTCCAAAATACCGATAGTAGTGTCAAAACCATTGTTTACAGGGTCGCTGAGACGAATAGTGACATTTCCGATGCCGGTTAAGCGCAAGTTCAGCTCCCCTCATCAGCAATGGGGAGGGGGGTGGAGCAAAGAAAGGGTGAATATAAAATGCCCAATATACCGAGAGTAGTGTCGAAACCATAGTTGATTTAAAATGGTGGGAGATATTCACACTTTCTTTATACCCCTGAAGGGGTAATTTATATTCACATTTTCTTACCCCCACCTCACCCAACATTGTTGATGGGGGCTGCACTCTCACTAAAATGGCATCGGAAGTGTCCCTATTCATCCCAACACCATTGAGGGGGGAGAAGGGGTAGAAATAAAATGTCCAAAATTACCGAGAGTAGTGTCGAATCCAGTTTTTGTGTCCCTGAGAGGAATAGGGCCCTCCCGATGCCGTTTAAGTGCAAGTACAGCCTCCCATCATCATTGGTGGAGTGGGGGGTGGGAGAAGGGGTAAAGCAAAGTCCAAATTGACCGAGATTAGTGTCGAATCCATAGTTTTCGGAGTCACTGAGAGGACTATAGGAAACTAAAAATGTTGTTTATAATCAAGATTTAAGTTAAATTAATAATAGTGTGAATGTGTAATTTTACTTTATCATTTTTATACTGTACATACTTATAAATACCTGAAAATTAAATTACTTTGATTATACACTATAGGTAGAATCCATTCTTTTTCCTGTGTAATAGAAAATTGGTATTAATAAATACCCGGGCAACGCCGGGTAAATAGCTAGTATATATATATATATATATATATATATATATATATATATATATATATATATATATATGGGAATTGTGTTATCCCAGGGCTCCAGCTATATGTCGCCGTGTACGCTATGCGACGACAGCGCTATTAGGTTTTCGAGAGATGAACGGGGAGAAAAGTATTTGAGAGGACAGACTGAGATTTGGTCCCGACCTGGTAAGAGGTGCTGAAAGCAGCAGACGGCTGCGAAGGGAGAGACAGTCTCGAAGGGGGCATGACGTTAGCTCCGGACAAGCAGCAGACGGCGGCTTAGTCAATCCTATCTCGGCAGACGGCCGAATGCTTTAACCCATTTAGATTGTGGAGGCCTGGTGCGGCTTGACGTGTAATTTTATATGTAACGTATCTCTAGATATGTAAATAGTTTATATGTGTCAATATATAGTTTGTGTGTTGAAGCAGTGACTCTGTCTTTAATTGAGTACTGTATTACTCTGAGTGTAAGAGAGTCTAGTTCCGCCGTGCAGTAAGCGGAAAGGTTTCTATAAAACTGAGAACAACAACCCCTAGACACCGACCACAGTTTCTAGTAAAAGTGGGGACTCGCACGAAACCGAGTTCCTACAAATAGTGGGCGCCCGGCCGGGATCGGATCAAAATTGTACAAAAGTGAAAGGCCCAGATCGGATCAAAATTCTACAAAAGTGAATGATCGGGATCGGATCAAAATTCTACAAACGTGAAAGATCGGGATCATATATAGATTCTACTAAAAGTGTGAAGAAGGAAGGGACGACCAAGTGCGGTGAGTGACACCCATGGAAGCGACGTTGTGGAGTTTAAAGTGTTTTGAACGCGAGTGACAAACTTGTGAAAGTGAAGTGCCATCGAACGGTATGAACCGTTAAGTGAGATAATTGTGACATTTGCGTAATTTAAGATTGCGAAACAGAGTTGAAATTGTGCCCCGGATTGAACGGATAAAACATAGAATCTGACGTAAGTGGAAAAAAAAATTCTGAGATGGCGTATCTGGAGCATGCCAGAATGGTAGACCTGGTGACTCTAGTCTACGAACTGGGCCTAGAGGTCCCGGATAAACCAGAGGTTGAGCAATTAATCGCCCTGATTAAAACATCGGATTGTGACGATGTTTACATTGAGAATCTGCTTATTTCGGTTGTGGAAGAGAGGAAAGAGCGAGACAAAATGGCAGCCGAAGAGATGGAGTTTCAACGAAAGATGGCTGAGATTGAACGTGAACTGCAAATACTAAGAGTAGGACGACAGTTAGCGCCAAAAACAATCTCGAATAGTGTGTCTGTACTCAGTATGGACAAAAGTGCAGATAATTATTTGTGCAGCCAAGAGAGATATTTTCGTGTATCTGATGTTGTTTTCACGAGTGTGATTCAAGAAAGTGAGCCCGAAATTCGCCCAAGCCAGCAGCCGGAATATGTGAATCCCATAGCCTTATCTCACTTTAGAGAGAACGGAGAATTGTTTTCTTCAAAGTTCAGTGAACTTTCGACACCCACTCCCAACGAAAACGGCGATGCCCTGCTGAAATGTGACACCGAGAGAGCCGTGTCCGAATTTACGAGCGAGGGAGAAAGTTCTTCAGTTACCCCCCCCCCCGAAAGTTGAGGGAGAAGAGAGCGTTGAGATGCAGAAAAGGCTTGTACATTTTCTAGTGCCTGCAATGAAAGAGGTCGTCGAACTTACGACACAACCCCGAGTGTCCCAGGGTACGGAAAAGATTTCTTTAGGGGTAAACGATAGTCCCTATGTTTTGAAAACTGAGAAGGAAGAAAAAAGTGATTCTTGTGAGCCACGATGTGACCGTAGCGCAATGGCAAAAGATTTTGAATTGCCACTAAATTTTAGTGGAAGAGTAATTCGTAAAGAATGGAAACGCCGTAGTGAAAAAGCTACAGTATTAGAAATGCAAGGAACTTTGAGTGACGGATCTTCGGAAATGGTAGTGAAATTTTGCTCTGAGTCTGCAAAATCCGTCCCAGACTCGAAAGTGTTGAACCGATATACTCAACAGTACAAAATTTTCATCGTTATCATACTTCAAACTTCTTCAGATTTTGGTAACCCACCTGTAAAGGAGTGTTCAGCTTGTGATCGTGAAGTATGTGGGAAGAAAGTGCCATCAGTTGTGTTTGGTGATCAAATGTGTTTGGTATCAAGTGTTGGATGTCAAGTGTGTTTAGTGATAGTCAAGTCCAAGTGTACGCCAATTAAGTGTCGTAAAGGAAGATATGGCATTCAAGTGTTTTGTTTGGCCCTAATGGTAGCCCTAAGTGTCACCGATATACGAAAGACGAAGTGTTTTGTTTGTGAGTGCATGTTTAATAGTGCTATGATTCAAGTGACAAGGTACGCATTTAAACACAAACTTGGTGTGACAGAGTGTTTCATTGGTGTTTTGAACAAGTGTTAGGGTTAGAGACTAATTGTGCATCGTAATTTAAACGTGGTGTACCTGTGTTTTTTGTTTAAGTATTACAGTGAACTGTAGTCCACTGGCTCCGACTAGACTTTCAGAAAAGAGCCATGACCGACTGTAAGCAACGCATTACTTTCTTTTTATTTCATTGTTTTGTTTTGTTTGTGCTATTATGTACTAAAACTGATGATAGTAAGGCATAACGCTGCCGAGGACGTCAGCATAGTCAGGACAGCCGAGTTATGGGAATTGTGTTATCCCAGGGCTCCAGCTATATGTCGCCGTGTACGCTATGCGACGACAGCGCTATTAGGTTTTCGAGAGATGAACGGGGAGAAAAGTATTTGAGAGGACAGACTGAGATTTGGTCCCGACCTGGTAAGAGGTGCTGAAAGCAGCAGACGGCTGCGAAGGGAGAGACAGTCTCGAAGGGGGCATGACGTTAGCTCCGGACAAGCAGCAGACGGCGGCTTAGTCAATCCTATCTCGGCAGACGGCCGAATGCTTTAACCCATTTAGATTGTGGAGGCCTGGTGCGGCTTGACGTGTAATTTTATATGTAACGTATCTCTAGATATGTAAATAGTTTATATGTGTCAATATATAGTTTGTGTGTTGAAGCAGTGACTCTGTCTTTAATTGAGTACTGTATTACTCTGAGTGTAAGAGAGTCTAGTTCCGCCGTGCAGTAAGCGGAAAGGTTTCTATAAGACTGAGAATAACAACCCCTAGACACCGACCACAGTTTCTAGTAAAAGTGGGGACTCGCACGAGAATGAGTTCCTACATATATATATATATATATATATATATATATATATATATATATATAATGATATCGGCTAACGTGCACGGTAAACTTTAACTTAAACTATGTAGAGGAGATGAAACACAAACATGTTGTAGACGTAGCCAGAGTGTCAGGAGATGAAGACCATTTCACGAGAGCCGTTGACACATCGGGGAGGAAAACCACACACTGGAGAGACATTGGAAGGACGCACACAACAGATATGCGACGCATATTAATTTATTTCGGATTCTAATGTAAACAAATATGATTCAGAAGAACACAGGTATCTTGACAACTGGACACACACAATAGCAACGCCACCGGTCCCTGCCGGGGCGCATTCAGAACGCAGATTTTACATCATATCGGACAGCAGCGGAGCAGCGCGTAAACAGGACAAGACATCGACAGACAGTAAAAAGCACGCCGTAAAGTTTTTCAGAAGGTTATAAAGTGTAGGGGTACTGACCGCGGGGAAATAATTTTATTGGCTAGAATTGAGCATCCGACTTGATTACATAAGGACCGCATGATGTTCCGAAAAGCGCTCGGAGTCGAAAACATCACGTGGTGATGAATCATGTTTACAAATATCTGTAACGCGCGTGTACTAAGGGGTAATATGGTTGGTTAGTTTGTTAATTCCTAGGTCGCAATTTGAAGAAAGAGACTGTACTTTATTGAGAAGAAACAAGGATAATTTAGAATACGCGTCAAGTAAAAAAGGTGGGGCGGAACAGTTTATAAGGATGGGGCGTTATTATTACAATATCCTCCCCTTCCGGAAAAAGACTTGCGAGAGGGGCCGGGTCTAGGTTCCTCGAGCAAGGCTTTCCTTAAGGTGAGTACAGTTTACGAAATTTAGAAGATCAGTTTAAAATTTAAGCGTGTAAATTTTTCGAAATAGTATTTTCTATGTCAGCCTAAATTTACAAATTAAAGAGGGTAAATTTTTCGAAATATTATTGTGATTATCCGCATACTGTACTTAACATATTAAAACACAATAGAGAATACACATTACATAAATTCACTACACAAAATATAACAAAGCAGTATACAACATAATTTTTTTTCCTTAAAGATTGTGGACATCAATATTGAACAAGGAGGTTTCGAAAATTTCATAATATGGAAAAAATATAAAACAATTTATAATATAAAATATTAATAAGTCAAATATTAAACGTGATAATGTGGAAGAATTTACGTTGTAATATCTTAACTCTTAACATCTCTTGGCAGAAGTATGATAAAGTCTTAAGGAAATGTGAAGCTCAGACGTTAGTTTATTACGCTGGTGTTCTATCCTGATTAAACTATATCATACCCGTCCTTAGAAAATATATGGGAGTATTTATGCAACAAAAGAATTAAGTTCATAAATTCACTCTATTGACAATCTGGAAATTCTCAATCTTTTTCTCGAGGTCAGAGGAATATGGTCCAATTCAGTTGGTGCATTATTTTCATTTAAATTTTGCAAGAATATTTAGATGTACTCTAACACACGGGAACATGGTACGTGGTTAACAAAATAACAATCTTCATTTCAAATTGAACTTCAATATTCCCTATCAGTTGCAATAATTTAATTTTAATATTCAATATCCAATATCCAAAACAATATAATATCCACAAAAATACCCTTCTATAAAATGACACTGATAAACCAAAATTTCTTTACAATACCTGTTATCTTTAATTTCTAATGTAAACACTAATTTCTATTAAGTAACCTTAAATTATGTTATTTTTATTCTTTGAATATTAGTAATTTCGTATGAATCCTCCTGTTGTATAACTTCTACATATTCATATCTTTATTCAACATATTTAAACATATCTCTCTTTAAACTTTTTTTTCTATTTATTTATTCTCTATTCTTTCTATTTTGAGAATTTTCTGGAGTGGGCGAACATTTATTAGCAGACGGGTGTGAAAAATCATCCGTGGCTTATTATGGTACCCTAGGAGCTATTAGAAGGACGCTCCGTTTGTATGAGAAACTACGCCTTGAATTTCTACCTTTTACACCAGAAAATCTCTTATAGTACTTACATTCTTGACTAACCTTCAACATAATATATTCACGAGGATTCAAAACCATACTTTAATACTTCAATATAATAAAACAAAATCTTAAACTCTTATGATTTCTAAAATATTTTACAAAGATGAGAAAATATTCATGTGGATAATAATTCAAATGCAAATATTTAAAAATTCAAATGCAAAAAACACTGATTAAAACCTGGAAGAGAAATGAGGAAAGAAAATACTCTACTTATGTTTACAGAAGCTCCGACTTATTATATTTAATTATCACTTATTATTGGGGCGAGAAAGGACAAAGGAAAGCATTAAAAATTGAAAAACAATTACAATTCCGCAAAACACCCGATTCATGTTTAACGAAGCTATGGATGACTAAACGATATTTATTGCTCTCCACTCCCGAGTAACGTGACCTTCAACCTATGTTTATAGTAGAGTTGACCTACTTTACTCCGTATTTTACTAGAGATTTAAAACTGCGTGTGAAACACAGATACTTAAAAGAACGATCTGCTCTTTTAGGTTCGAAAGGGATAATACCAATATTAAATTTCTAAAGAAAAGCATGATTAAATTTACGTTTATATATGATTTAGCTAACCCTTACAGTATCAACATAACTTAAACCATTTGTACACATTAATTATAATTTCACATACATAATTTATGCACTTTATCAAATTTTTCATTATAACTTTTACTGAAGGATCATTAATTAATCATAAAAGCAACTATGTAAAAAATTTACACACTTTTATAGAAAATTGGTCTTAGCTTTAAGAGGCCCAATTTAATTATATATTTATTTTTGTTTATTTATTTATTTTAATAATTTTTTTTTCTTCTTCGGCATAACACAAATTTAATTTGATGGAAATCTGTCACCGATAATTGCATAATTTCAGCAAATCGAACATTTCGTAGAGGAAGAAGTGGGAAAATGTCGGCTCCGGAACAACTTGTTGACGCAGGAGAAAACAATTTTCTTCTGTTTGCAGCACGACAAGGGGTAATGAAGGACAAAAATTGCAAATATTAGAGATACATACTGGCACAAGATTCTTTTAAAGGAACGGAATGCACTAAAGGAACAAAATGCACAAATCACTGAATTTTGAAGCATCCCCGTTGTAGACAATCTGCGATGAAAAATGTAGTGGCTCACACCGGAAACAAGACAGACGTCAAAAATAAATCGGTGGTGAAGAACGCGTAATTATTTTACACTGGACACAAATTTTGGTGGCGACGAGATGATCTAGGACGTAAAGTGTTGGGATACCCGCAAAGGAGCACGTATCCTACCGACTCGTATAATGATATCGGCTAACGCGCACGGTAAACTTTAACTTAAACTATTTAGAGGAGATGAAACACAAACATGTTGTAGACGTAGCCAGAGTGTCAGGAGATGAAGACCATTTCACGAGAGCCGTTGACACATCGGGGAGGAAAACCACACACTGGAGAGGCATTGGAAGGACGCACACAACAGATATGCGACGCATATTAATTTATTCCGGATTCTAATGTAGACAAATATTATTCAGAAAACACAGGTATCTTGACAACTGGACACACACAATAGCAACGCCACCGGTCCCTGCCGGGGCGCATTCAGAACGCAGATTTTACATCATATCGGACAGCAGCGGAGCAGCGCGTAAACAGGACAAGACATCGACAGACAGTAAAAAGCACGCCGTAAAGTTTTACAGCAGGTTATAAAGTGTAGGGGTACTGACCGCGGGGAAATAATTTTATTGGCTAGAATTGAGCATCTGACTTGATTACATAAGGACCGCATGATGTTCCGAAAAGCGCTCCGAGGCGAAAACATCACGTGGTGATGAATCATGTTTACAAATATCTTTAACGCGCGTGTACTAAGGGGTAATATGGATGGTTAGTTCGTTAATTCCTAGGTCGCAATTTGAAGAAAGAGACTGTACTTTATTGAGAAGAAACAAGGATAATTTAGAATACGCGTTAAGTAAAATAGGTAGGGAGGAACTGTTTATAAGGATGGGGCGTTATTATTACACACACACACACACACACACACACACACATATATATATATATATATATATATATATATATATATATATATATATATATATACATATATATAACATTTAAAAACCCCATACCACTTTAAATTCTAAATTATTCTAAATTATTCTAAATTTCCTTGGGCGTACGAGCTAATTTCGCTTTCAATTCTAAGTTCTAAAAGCCCTCGGGCGAGAAATATTAAATGGCGACTAGATTACTCTAAAACCAAACATGCGTAGCGTCAGTTGTAAAATTATATAATCTTTGCGCACATTACATAAAACCCCATGTGACTTGTCGACAGCAGCAAATCCCTAATCGCTATCATGATCACATGACAGAGGCTATATAAGCCGTACTACCAAGGTACAGGTTTTTTTCGGATTTTGTAACTGTCTTGGGGAGACGTACTCTCCTCCTAATAAAGTTTTGTGATGAACTTGCATGGTCGTCTATTCTTCGAGCCATGATTTACCACCTTCCAAAGTGACATGCTGGATACCAGTCTTCTCTCTCCTTGGATTGTCCAGTATGTTACACACATATACACTGCTGGCCACCCAAATTGCAACACCAAGAAAGACAAGAGATATCACAACAAAATTTATTTTATAGATAACATGTTGACCAAGTATCAAACGATTAAATTTATAGACTTCTGTGAAGTGTGGTTCCTGCCAAAATCAGTAGCCAGAGTAGCTGCCATTGTTGGAGATCACCGCTGCCACACGCCTCGGCATTGATTCAAAGAGACTTTGGATGAGTTTTTGGGGTACAGCAGACCAAGCAGCTTCCACACGTTGCCAAAGTTGATCTGCTGTGGCAGGTGGGGATGGAATCTGGGTCAATCGTAGAGCAACCATGGACCACATGTTTTCTACCGGCGAAAGATCCGGAGAGCGAGGCGGCCAGGGAAGCAATTCAATCTGGCGATTGACGAAGAACCGTTGGACAATGCGTGCCCCGTGTGGTCGAGCATTATCCTGTTGAAATATGGCTGTGGGCAAGCCCTGAAGGTAAGAAAGAACAACTGGCTCCAACACCTCGGAGATGTAGCGCTGGCTGTTTAAAGTACCGGCAATGCGTACTAGAGGTGTGCGAGAGTGATATCCAATACCGCCCCATACCATAATACCCGGTGCAGGACCAGTGTGGCGGTGCATAACGCAGCTGTTCAGCATCCTCTCTTCACGGTGTCTCCAGACTCGAATGCGACCATCGTGGTGTTGCAGACAGAAGCGTGACTCGTCAGTAAAGACAATTTCATTCCAATCTGCCGTCCACATCCTTCTGTCATCGCACCATTGGCGGCGGAGACGTCTGTGGTTCTGCTTCAAGGGTAGACAAAGCAATGGACGTCTTGCGGACAGACCACTCTGCTGTAAACGGCGTCGAATGGTACGCGCAGACATTGGATGATGCGTCACAGACTGCATGTGCTGTGCTATGGTTCGTGATGTGACTGAGCGATCCGTCACTGCCATGCGCAAAATTTGTCTGTCATCACGTGAAGTGGTGCGCTGAGGTGGATGCGATCGAACACGCCGGTCCGTCGTACCCTCCTGCATCCAACGATCACATATCCCCATTACAGTTGTTTGGTTTCGTCCAACACGACTACCGATTTCCCTGAAAGATAATCCACAATCTCGGTAGGCCACTATCCTTCCTCTGTCGAACTCGGATACTTGATCAAATGATGATCGCTGTTTTCGACGAGGCATAATTGATCGTTTTTTTTAAAAAAACCACAAGAAAAACACAATTGCCGAACTTGAAATCGTCGAAATCTCCAAACCTTAAATAGCGCTTTGAAGTGGCGCCACAGGCGCGCGTGATGTGCGTCTGCGCTGAAATTCTAATCATTTGCATATCTCACCTCCGCTAATGCATGTTGTAAATTTCATGTTATTTGCATGTTTCCTTCAGGGTGTTGCATTTACAGTGGCCAGCAGTGTATATATATATACAGAGGCTGTTCACACATTTTTTAGACGATGTATATTGTATTCAAAAAACTAAATTGCATAAAATTCTTGTGTTTTAAATGTTCTATTTGACATCCCTTATTCTGAACTATCTTTCGACACAACAATTTCCAGGATAATAATGCCTTTTGAAGTGTCAGAAGAGGTATTCTATCCCATTCCTCCTGAACAGCTTTCCAGAGTCCTGTAAGGGTTTTGGGACGACGTTTGGATAATGCAGATTTTAAAAGTCCGAAAGCACAAAAATCCATAGGTGATACATCGGAAGATTTAGTAGGGATATCAGTGAAGGGTATGGCCTTGATACCAGTTTTTTGTTCCATTTCTTATAGGAAATTTACAGTGGATTTTGATGTGTGACTGCTAGCTTTGTCCTGATGGAGTCTCACAGATTGATGGCATTGTGGGTAAAGATATGGTATTTCATTCAGAAAAATTGGCGATAAAATATGTTCCTGATAGTATTTATAGTTAATCTTGACATTTTTTCCCACTCTCTTTATTTTTAACTTGCCATTATAAGAAAAACCAGCAACAATCATGAATCCCTTAGAAAAACTTTCTTTCGATTCATTGAACCATGTACTTAATTTTTTTTCTCCCCTTTTATGATAATAAATGGCTCTTTTTTTGTTGCAATCATTTAAATACACCCATGATTCATCTATTGTGACAATTTTTTCCATTTTTCTTTGGTAAAGTGTTTCTCATATAGAATTCTGCAGCGTGTCTTGCGTTCAGCGATATGATTTGGAAGAAAACGATGCACTTTGCGTTTTTTCGCTTTCTTAAGATTTAAATCAACGTTTATCATTTTGTTTACAGTGGACACCGAACATTTTAATGATTTTGCAACTGTCCTTTGACTAGGGGGATTTTCTTTTAACATTAAACAACGTACCTTTGCAATAGTCGAAGATGTCCGTTTTTTCCTTGGATACTTGTTTGGAATTTTTGTCCCACTTGAGGCTGCAATTTGACGTTTTTTTCCTTTCTTGTTGACGATATTACCTATCGACGCTTTAGATATCACAACACCATGACTCTCACATCGTTTTTGGATAACGGAGTATGCATATTTCTCTTCGGAAAGAGCATAAATGTAGCCTTAGAACCACTGATTTGTTAAAAACGTCATTTTGAATAAAAACAAAACTTTCAAGCCGCAGACGATAATTTTGACTTTTAAAAACATTGTAAAATTGCAATTATTTCTTTTGCAGCAAACGATTTTTTATTACCGCTTACCAAAATCATCTAAAAAATGTGCGAACAGCCTCTGTATATATATATATATATATATATATATATATATATAGAAAAAAGATTCATAACCTTCTTAAAATATTAGATATTTTTACCGAATATTAGCTGTTTTTCAATTCGATGTTATAATTAAAAATGTTCTAATAATCCGAGTTTATTATTAAAAAAAAGTCTTTCTTCTTGGAAAAACATGTTTACCGCTGATTTTTCAATCCGACTTGCACAATCTAACTAATGTGCTATGTATACAATCTAACTAATGTACTATAATTATTCTAAATATATTAAGCCAAAATAAAATATATAAACTAAAGAAAATCAGATTAAAAAATTATACAAATTACTCACGTGCAAAAATCTTTTGCAGTCTATTTCAATAAATAAGAATAAATTCAAATTTAACAATCTAATTCAATCTATTTCAATTTATTATAAATATATTTTATATTCATGTATTACGCTATATACATGTATATATATGCTATGTATAAATATAGTAAGCAAAAATAAAATACATAAACTAAAGAAAATCAGATAAAAAATCATACAAATTACTCACGTGCAAAAATACAATAATACACAGAAATTAAAAACACTATCAGCGTAATAGAATGCTTTACATAAAATCGGAATGAACAAAAGAACAATTTTATCAAATCAATATTCAGTTAAACACAATCAATGTGACGTCACACCGTTTAAATAAGAAAGCTAATAACCGTTATAAAAGTACTATTAAAAGCAAATATTAAACAGAAATTAAAACACTGTCATCGAATAGAATGCTTTACGAAAATTCCCATGAAAACCACATCTGAGCACATGAAAGCCACGTGTTTTGGCATTTTAGAAATATTCATTTCTACCGTACACAATTTTGAACATATCACTACGCATGGATCGAGTTTGCAACTTTCCGAAAATACTAAATTTGACATTATTTCAATATCTGGTTAAAATATATATATTATGTGGTTAAAATATAAATAAATATATTAAAATAATAATATAATAAGAAACTGTTTTATTGTGAAGAAGATTGTCTGATTCAATTTTCCTTAAATTAACAACGATGAATGAATCACGGTGAATGAATGACTCGTGTTTACATTTTCAAGTTATGAGTATATAAAATGAATACTTGTATTACAGTCGTCTAAAAATCGAAATAAAGTTGATTTTTGTCGATATTACGTTGTTTTAATTAAAATTATTTAGGATTAGATAGCAAATATTTTTGAACTTTACTTTTAACTTGTTAAGCCTAAGTCATAAAACAAAATGGATGCCATAGGCTGATATATTTATGAAGCGGTCGCTCCTCAAGCGTTACATGGCAGATCCATACACAGAACACGGCAACTATTAGGAGAATATATATACATACTTTTATATATATATATATATATATATATATATATATATATATTCATATACATATGAATACATAGAATCAATAATATTGCATCCCAATTATCTTACGTAGTCTATATCAGTATATTTTCCCCTCGTGGATTTAATATCAGACGTATGTAAAATGAAATGTTGTACAGTCAGGTATTCAAACACACAGTAATCTATAACCTTCTGCAATAAGGCTTTTTTAATGTTGCTACATATATTTCCTTTTATTAATGAAAATATTTTTATTAAAATGTTTTATTACTGAAAATTATTTTTTTATTAAAAGGATTATCTTATTATTAACACCTGAAGCTAAACAAATGTTAGTTTGGCAGTCAGCAGACACGGGGACGGGCTAGTCTCGCGAACCGAGCATAGCAGGATATCGCGACTGGTACCGATATACGCGGACGGCCGAGACGCGTGCACTGATGCTATACTCATCTTTCAAAACTTTAAACTTTTTAAATTATTCATTTAAAACCGCCGAACTGAATGGAAGAAGAGAGCTGAAACAGCTGACATTCCGGGTGGGCCAGCTCCTTTCTGTTTCGCAAATTTCCACTATTTTCATGCATACAAAATTCAACTTTTCCGTCCTCCAATCGACAATTTTTTTATTTCCATGTGTTTTACAACTCTTCATCTTTAAGGATACCCACATTTTGATAAATTTAAAAAAGGTTTTTTATTGCAAACGAAGCTTTTTCCCCAAAGCAGTTTTCCAAATTTTATGAAATCGATAATTTTGATGGACAAATATTTCGGTTCTCTGCATTTATTAATGCCAATTTTACGATTTATCGGCATTTGCTAGATGTTCAGCTTCCAAAATATACCAAATACTTCCAATGAAAAAAAGTTTTCATTCTAAAAGAGCGTACTTTCAAAACTCACTTTTAACTGAATGCCGAGTTCGAAATTTTTCAACTTATTATTTTACTCACTAATAATTCCAGCAAGTTCGTGAAATTTGTTTCTAATTAATGAGCGACTGATAGGATTCTTCCACCACCAATTTTGAATTCGTCAAAACTGTCTTTCTATTTTTTAAAGCACTTTTTCCACCCTAGAATAATATTTATATTCGGCCTTACCGCAATATATCTGACATCTTGCTCACCGACGTGTGTGCTTTCGTGGCGTACTGCTATCGCGCTGACCTGGTAAACCCTACGTTGTGGGTTCGGCCCTATGGGTGCCGCATTTTCCAATTTTCCCTATCTTTGTGTTTTTGTTTTCCCCAGCGGAACTCTGCAATCATCTCATTACGAATTGTTTGACCATGCACAGGGCCTTTTTTTTCTTATATTATGCGAACTTTCCATCTTGTTTGCTGAGGGCCATTTTTTCCGTAACTTTATAATTAATTTCAACGTACTTTCTTTAAATATTTTAATTCTTCTTTGTAATCTTAATTTATATAAGGGAGTCCTGGACACATTTTAGAAAAATTGTTATTTATTGAGTTAAAATTTTGAATTTTTTTGTGATGGTCAACTATATAATTTGTAAACAAAATCACATCATAAAATTTCTCAAAAATTAAAAAAAAATTTTTTAATTTCAAATTTGTAATAAAAGTGGGGTAATTTAAAATCTTTATAACTCGAAATATTATTTGTCGAATTTCAAAATTTTTTCATTTAATTAAACAGAAATATATAAGTTTTAATTCAGCATTTTTAAAAATATTAATATTTAAAGAAATTAAAAATAATTAGATTAAAAATTACAAAAAAAATTATGTAACTTATTTTTAAGAAATCATATTTTCAAAAATAAATTTTTTTTTCAAATTTGCTGAATCAAAATTAAAGTATAATAATTGAAAAAGACATGTTCCAAGTTTTAACCATTTATCTTTAACGGTTCTTCACTTATAACAATTTAAAGACGAGAAATGGCGAAAAAAAACCACCATACAAAAAACGCACTTACAGGTTTAAACAACGATTGGCTACTATCAGAATGTTGCAAAAAAAATAATAATTTATCCTGTTTTAATTAAGATAGAAACAAGATTTAAACGTCATTTTAAGCGTAAGAGAAAAAAAAATTTAATGCAATAAATTAATTTTTTTTAAGATTTGAACAATTTTGTGTTCTGGACCCCCTTAATCTTAATATATTTCTAATTTTTAAATTTATCTTACCCTTCTACTTTTTGAAAGTTTTAAACTTAATTTTTATATTAATGCAACTGGTAACTTTAAACTTAATTTAATTTAATAATTTTTTCTATTGAGCACATATACATTGATAATAAGCATCTTGCACAGGAGTTAAAGTCAATAGACCCAGGAACTCTACTCTTCAAAAGAAATTCTGCTCAGTTGCCAAAATGAAAAATTATTAGTTGAGAACGAGTCATTTAATAATTGAAATCCAGAAATAATTTTAGTTTTAGGAAATGAGAAGTTAAAGCCTTTAGAATTTTTTCGAATTCAATGAATTTCTTTTTTGTATAAAAAGCAAAATTTGAAAACGGAAATTTGAAAAAATTATTTCAAAAGCCAAAAACTGAAATTTGAGAAAGAAAATTTTAAATTGTTATTTCGTTTTTTAAAAATTCTAAAATATTTTTAAAAGTGATTAAAAGGTTTTTAATCATTAAGAAATGAAACTATTTCATTTTAAATCGAAAAAACAACACATCGGGTTGCTACTCAGCTAGTCTTACTGTTAACAGCTGAAGGTAAACAAATGTTAGTTTGTCAGTCAGCAGACACGGGGAAGGGCTAATCTCGCGAACCGAACATAGCAGGATATCACGACTGGTACCGATATACGCACACGGCCGAGACGCGTGCACTGATGCTATCCTGAACTTTCAAACCTTTAAACTTTTTTAATTATTCAATTAAAACCGCAGAACTCCATAGAAGAGGAGATCAGAAACAGCTGACATTCCGGGTGGGCCAGCTCCTTTCCGTTTCACAAATTTCCACTATATTCATGCATGCAAAATTCAACTTTTCCGTCCTCCAGTCGACAATTTTTTTATTTCCATGTATTTTACAACTCTTCATCTTTCAGGATATACACATTTTTATAAATTTAAAAATGTTTTTAAACTGCTTTTTTCTGAAAGCAGTTTTCCGAATTTCACGAAATCGACAATTTTGATGGACAAATATTTCGGTTTTCTTCACCTATTAATGTCAATTTTACGATTTATCGGCATTTGCTAGTGTTATGGAATATTTATATGTTACGGGATATTATTTAATATGTTACCGAAAAAAATGGGATACGGAATATCAATTGTGGAAGATAACCAAAGATTAAGAATTATTACTGGGAAACTAATTGATATTGTGAATTAATAACTAGGTTGGGTGACTTACACTACACTTACATTACTATTGAGGGGAGTAGATAAACTGATGCATGTAAATTAAATTAGATGCAACAGGATTACAAAGTAACCTGAAGCATGCGGCCATGTGCCAAAATTAGACAAATGTTAACGTGCATAACAAGAAAAACTATGAAAATAATAAACCATGAAATTGCCCAAGATGGCAAACCGTATAGTGGAAAACTTTATGCGTTGTGTATATTAGAGTAAGTGATAGATCTACATACCTAGAATAAAATACATAGCCTGCACAGTTTACAAAGAAAAGAATGGCCTGACTCACAGAATAGTTAAAAGAAATAGATTTATTAAAATTAGCATTTAAAAAAAACACACAAGGTAATATCGGTATGGTCAAATGGTAATGATAAAAAAAATGCTCACATTAAACACATTATTACGGTCACTTTACTCCCCACATGGGGAATTCTTAGGCCTAGCCTAGGAACGGTACTTTGACACCCATCACGAGAGAGAAGAAAAAAGGTCACTGACTCTCTCTGCTGGAACCTGTCCTAGCGACTACCGTAGCGCCCACTTGGCGCGATGGTTAGCTTGGGCCAACGCCAAATGCTGCCATATTACTGGGTTGATCGCCACTCAGGCTATTTTACAATAATCACCCTATTTATAGTTACAAAAAAAGGGGGCTTGCATTACTAAGAATCTAATTAATAAAGTTACGAATAACTATTCGTGACATCCTCCCCATTAACGAGAGAAAAAAAAATACTTCCTACAGACCTGTAGTTAGGTTGCGCAGGCCTAACCACAAGTTGGCAAGAACAAGTTTAAATTAATCTGTTATAAAACAAAAGCTAGTACTTTTGGTTGTTTGGCCCAGTACAGTCAAGATACAGAAATCTTCTTAGGTATACTGTATAAAAATAGGTGTGTGAGTATTCCACAAAAACTTTTGCTCGACATATGAGCATATTACAAATATTGAACAAAATTTTGACAACGGTCAAAATACATTATACATAAGCCTTACTCAATTAAAATTTGAACACACCATGCAGTGACAGTAAAATGTTTGCATGATATTAAAAGTTAGGGAGTTGCTGCAGAAACCTAGTGTGACAATAGTCAACACAACAAGGTCAGTCAATTACATGACATGTTAACCATAAAGCAGAACAGTGCTGCACTCCATAAATGAACAGGTGAAGTGAGTACCCGTGCACTGGCACACACTAATGGAGCAAACAAATTGGTTAACTTAAGGTATTCTTAATTACCAGAATGCATTTAAGCATTTACAGCATTTCTCTATGTATCTCCCATAATAAAGATAGGTGGCCAGCCTACTTATTAAATTATTGTGAATCAAGGTCACAAAAATGTGCAATATTGGCACAGAGTATTGGCTCATAGGTAAGGCAAAAAGACAAATTGATTTAAAAGAATGTTTCATACAAAATTGTCCATCAAGGGATTAAAAATTAAACATATGTACTTAAAAAAAACAATTGACCATACACATAAATAATAATAGAAATGACCATACACATAAATAATGAGAGCAATTGTGCCTGTACAAAATTATGTAAAGCAAACAAGACAAACAGAAAGGCACATAATGAGTGTGTAGATATCCAGTTGCACATAATAATAATTGTAACCTGAGTGATTATCATCTGGTGAGTAACAGGAACTATTAAGTAGCTTAACAATAAAAGGACTTGTGAGGATTATGAGGAGACAATCTTCCCACGGGGACGCAAGTTGTATCTCTGGGGTGGCGAGACAACAGGTACCACAGGAACATCATCACTTATATCTGCTACATGTTGACTTTGGTCAGCTGGAAGCGTTTCACGCTGCTCAACCACAGGAGAGACATCAGGATCCTGTTCTTGGATAGTAGATTCTGGAAGAGGTGAGACCAAAGGACTCGAACAATAATTATCGCACAAGTTAACATTAGTTTGTCTGGGTGGAGCCCAGAAAAGAAGGTTTATGTGCCTCCTTAGTAGAGGTGCATTAGGATTTTCACATTCTTGAATAAGCATAACAATTTTAGAAATAACCTTTTTTACAACATATGGACCCTTATATTTTGAATTGAATTTATTTGGCGACTTAAGGTATACTGTGTCACCAACAGAAAACTTACGTAGATGTCTTTTGGCACAAACACATTATTTTCAAATGGGCCTAGGATATCCATGGATACTATCTGCAAAGGCCTTTCAGGAATGGGACTAGCCTGAAGTGGAGCTTTATGTATGTTTAAATTCTTGGTGGTAGCACAAGTTGAACAATTTCTGATAAATTGCATGACCTTCTGAAACAGACCAGGAAAGAAATATCTTTTGGCAATAAGCTGGAATGTTTTAGCAACACCTAAATGAATAGTGTGAGCAATTCCAATGGCCTTATTAAGTAAGGACTCAGGTAGACAAATCCTCTCCCCATGGTGACCATCCTTTGTAGTCATGAGGACCATAGAGTCTTTGTCGATTACAAACTGTCTGTCATCAGAACTTCCATGATTTATAATCTTATTATAAATGGGACCAAGCTTTTTATCTTTAATTTGTGCAGACAATACCTCCCCTGGTGTTATTTCATTTAATAGACTATGTTGCACAGTTGTCAACCTTAAGATCTTTTCAAAAACTATTTGCTTATTCAGTGTGCCCTGGTTATCATTTACACTATTATCAATATAAAACACATTATTAGATTTACATAAAAAAGATGGTAAAAACTTGTGAGTTTCTTCTTTACCATGACCATACCTATTAACAGGCTCAACCAAGGAATTATTTACAGACTTATGATTACCAGATTGCACCACATTACAATTAGAGCTATTATTCACAGTATGAGTATTAATGGATTCATGATTTATACAAGGCAAAATTTCATTTGATTGTAAGATTTCAGGATGAGAATCAAGTGTTTGAGTGACAACATTAGGTTCTCTGGATAAATAATCAGGCATAAAATTTTGTTTACCAGGTATATGGGAAAAAGTGAAAGTGTACTCACTTAAAGTCATTAACCACCTAGTTATGAGGTTGGCAGGAGAACTAGTCTTCCTGTAATGCTTAAGAGGTTTGGAGTCAGACAAAATATGGAAATGACGGTTATAAAGGTAGTGTCGAAATGCTTCACAAGCTTTCACAATTGCCATTAACTCCAGTTTAATTGCTGGATAATTAGATTCGGCTTTATTCAAAGTCTTGCTGAAGTATGAGATTGGGTGGAACTGGTTATTTACTTTCTGAAGCAAAACAGCAGAAATTGCTTGCTTAGAAGCATCAGTATTGATATAAAAACTGGCACTCCAGTCTGGCTGGATAACAAAAGGTGCCTTGAAAAAATGGCTTGGAGCTGTTGAAAAGCCTGTAGTTCTTCAGGATCCCATTTGAGGGGAACAGATGGTGAAGTCATCACATTTAATGGTACATGAGCTGAGCATATTTAGGTATTAAATGTCGATAATATCCACATAACCCAATAAAGCGTTTAAGATGTTTCTTGGTTTTAGGAGGTTCAAAAGCAGTGATTTTTTGGATATTGGCAGACACTGGAAAAATTTTACCATGAGCTATTTTGAAACCTAGATAATTAATTTCTTCTGTGTGAAAAGTACATTTCTGAGGACAAGCAGTTAAGTTATATTTAATGAACAGATTGAATAAGGTTTTAAGCTTAAGAGAAGTTTCCTCAAAAGAATTACTACAAATGACAATATCATCTTGGTATGCAAACACACCAGACAATTTGGATTCTTCTATTACAGAATCAATTAGTGCCTGGAAAATTGAAGCTGCAGTCTTCAACCCAAACACCAATCTTTTGTAACGAAAGGATCCCCACATTGTAGTGAAGGTTAACTTATCATGATATTCCTGAGGTAAATTAATTTGATGATAAGCATTCTTAAGATCAACAGAAGAAAAATATTTAAACTGAGCCATGGCTGAGATTATATCCTGGATTTTAGGTAGAGGGTAAGACGAGTTCTGGATAATTTGGTTAATTAGTCTCAGATCTAAAGCTAATCTGAAAGCAACATGACCAGAAGAGTCAGGCTTCTTCTTGACCAGAAGCATGGGACAAGCCCACTCAGATACACACCTCTCTATGATTCCAGCTGCCTGAAGTTCCTCTAATTGCCTCTTTGCTTCAGTTTGCAAAGATTGGGGAATTGGGAATGGGAGAGTTTTGACAGGGAAATCATGAGAAAAGATCAATTTAGGAATTATTTTATCGGTGTGACCAAGAGTGCTGAGAGATGCAGAAAAAGCTGCAAAATTATCACTTAACATGGTGGACAGAGATTGTCTTTGACACTGTGATAAATGATTTAAATCAAAATTAGTAACAGAAAATTCTTTACGTCTAGCCTCTAACATTTCACCAGATGGTTGAATTACATTAACTGATTCATAAGTATCATTAGTATTATACATGAGATTACATTGTTCAGAAGTATTTGAATTTGTGCATAACAACGAACACTCATGTTTGTTTAAATTAGATACATGATCATTTTCAATCAGTGCATCCTGCAGTCTGCCAACTGCCATATTTTTATTGAGATGTACTGAGGCATTAGACACATTAGTTATACATATAAAAAAATTGAAATCTTTGCCTTGATTAATATACTCATGAACTGATGGATATACAATAATATTATTATGGTTTGAAGGTTCAAACATAAAGTAGTTGTTGACATTATCAATACTATGTATCTTAGCACCCACCTGTACATATTTACTTTCATTAGGTGGTACAATGATTTTTTGAATTAATTTTACAGTATTATCAGGTAATGTATTAGGTAAGCTGGTCACAATACAGTTTTTTACACAATGTACAGAATTACTACATTTATTTCCACAGTTAGCATTGTTATTAATTTCAGACACCACATTTTGTTGATTTTCGGGTAATAAAGGTACAGTAATATCATTAATTTTTACAGATTTATCAAGAGTATCTAAGATAACCCTATTAGCATTGATGAAGTCATAGCCAAGCAAGAATGAAAATTGTTTGTCCTGAATATCAGTGACAAAGAAAGACTGTTTGAAAAATTTGTTTTGAATTTTAAATGTTAAGATTATACAAGCAGAGAAATGGATTTTAGAGTTAAGTGTTGATATGACAACACTTCTAGAAATATTTTTATAATGTAAACTGTCCTTGTTTTTGTAAAAGAACTCACTATCGATCAAAGAGATGGAAGATCCTGTGTCAATTAATGCATTACAGTTAAAATTGTTAATTTTTAATTCAATTAATGGAAGTACAGGATTTCTGGTTGACACATTAAAATTAAGATGCAAGGTATTATCATTATTAGAAGCTTCACTAAACTCAGTCTGTGTATTAGCATGACTCTGCATTCTAATTACACAGTTGGTTTGAGTAGCAACAGTTTTAGCTATTATAGGTTCACTCTGAGGATTTACATTATAGTCAACGGAGGCATTAACTGATGGATGAGGCAAAAGTTGAGAACTGACACCATCAGGTACATCAGCTCTCATTGAGTTTACAGAATTACCATTATAGGAAGCAGCATTTGGATTAAGATCAGACATATAATTACTGCGATTATGACTTCTATATGAATTAGGTCTGCCATTATTATTTACCTTATTTCTACGAGGGTGCTTATTTGACTGATTTTGCAAGGCATGCTTTAGTTTGAAACAATTCTTGGCAGTATGCCCTGCCTTCTCACAAAATTGACAGACCATTCTCTGCTTAGGCTTGAACTTACTATTATTAGCATTATTATGACGTACCCTGTTATTATATTTATAGCTCACATTATTTTTTACATAATTACATTTTTGTGGGCTTACACTAGAAACTATCTGCGAGTCATTTTTCGTACACTGGGAACTTGATCCCTGGTCTAAAACCTTAAGTTTTTGTTTCAGAGCTGACATTTCCTGCTTTAACAAAAAAACTTCAGCACTACTATCCACTGCTTCAGAATTTGAAGCACCAGTTATATGAGAGTCAATGGATTGAAGTGTTTGAGCTCTCCTTACAGCAATAGAAAACTCCTTTACATCCTCTTTTAAAAGCTGAGTTTTAATTGAAGAGGGTAAAGCAGCCATCAATTGTACAAATTTCAAAGAATCAATGGTATTCCTATCCTTGATTTGTGGATAGAGTTTTGTTATGTGCTGAGACAGTCTATACGAAAAGTTTTTTATTGATTCACCTGGTAGCAAATTTAACGTCACACATGCATAATTAGTGCACTCCTCCTTATTCAGAAAAAAATCACTGAGTTCATTAAGCACTACGTTTGGGTCATCAGACTGCAACAGGTCTTGGTATGAGCTCACAAACTTTAATGCAGCACCGATCAGTTTGGATTTTATAAATGCAGCGGTGTGCGTTGCCGACCATTTATTTAAGTCAGAGACTTGAGTTACTTGATGTTTAAACAAATTAAATGTTTCATGGTCGCCATCCCATGGAGCAATATTAATTTGAAAAGGATGTGAATTAGCCATCATACTATTATTTGATCTAGGCATAAGGCTAAACAAGTAATGACTAACACAGGCGAGGGAATAAAAATAAGTCAGCAGTGAAAGAAACAAAAAAAAACGGTAGGTTTAGCTTTCTTCAAGTAATATTTTAAATATTAAAATAACACATAATAAGACAAATAAAAATGATAGGTGACATGTGCATATACTTATGAAAAATACGACACTTACTAGTTACAAGCAAAATAGATTCGAAATGCATACCTAACTACACACACTATAATAAATATGAATTCAATAAATAGGTAAAATGACTCACAGATACTAAAACACTGGTTGAGCGTGTTAACAAAATTTAAGAAACATTTCCAATTTAGTATAGATACAAATTTACACAAAACTAAAAAAAATAACATACTATGCTTGAGTCAGGGAACCACACCAAACATAAATTACTATTTGCAATTAACTCAGAGCTGGTAACGCGGCTCCATATGTTATGGAATATTTATATGTTACGGGATATTATTTAATATGTTACCGAAAAAAATGGGATACGGAATATCAATTGTGGAAGATAACCAAAGATTAAGAATTATTACTGGGAAACTAATTGATATTGTGAATTAATAACTAGGTTGGGTGACTTACACTACACTTACATTACTATTGAGGGGAGTAGATAAACTGATGCATGTAAATTAAATTAGATGCAACAGGATTACAAAGTAACCTGAAGCATGCGGCCATGTGCCAAAATTAGACAAATGTTAACGTGCATAACAAGAAAAACTATGAAAATAATAAACCATGAAATTGCCCAAGATGGCAAACCGTATAGTGGAAAACTTTATGCGTTGTGTATATTAGAGTAAGTGATAGATCTACATACCTAGAATAAAATACATAGCCTGCACAGTTTACAAAGAAAAGAATGGCCTGACTCACAGAATAGTTAAAAGAAATAGATTTATTAAAATTAGCATTTAAAAAACACACACAAGGTAATATCGGTATGGTCAAATGGTAATGATAAAAAAAATACTTACATTAAACACATTATTACGGTCACTTTACTCCCCACATGGGGAATTCTTAGGCCTAGCCTAGGAACGGTACTTTGACACCCATCACGAGAGAGAAGAAAAAAGGTCACTGACTCTCTCTGCTGGAACCTGTCCTAGCGACTACCGTAGCGCCCACTTGGCGCGATGGTTAGCTTGGGCCAACGCCAAAGGCTGCCATATTACTGGGTTGATCGCCACTCAGGCTATTTTACAATAATCACCCTATTTATAGTTACAAAAAAAGGGGGCTTGCATTACTAAGAATCTAATTAATAAAGTTACGAATAACTATTCGTGACAGCTAGATGTTCAGCTTCCAAAATAAATTTGGAACAATAAAATACATGCTCAATAAAATAAATTTTCATTCTAAAAGAGCGTACTTTCAAAACTCACTTTTAACTGAATGTCGAGTTCGTATTTTTTCGACTTATTATTTTACTCACTTGCAATTCCAGCAAGTTCGTGAAATTTGTTTCTAATTAATGAGCAACTGATAGGATTCTTCCACCACCAATTTTGAATTCGTCAGAAATGTCTTTCTATTTTTTAAAGCACTTTTTCCACCCGCGATTAATATTTACGTTCGGCCTTACCGAAATATATCTCACATCTTGCTCCCCTACCTGTGTGCTTTCGTGGCGTAGTGCTATTGCACTGACCTGGTAAACCCTACGTTGTGGGTTCGGTTCTAGGTGGTGCCGCATTTTCCAATTTTCCCTATCTTGGTGTTATTTGTTTCCCCCCCGCAGGACTCTGCTATCATCTTATTACGAATTGTTTGACCCTGCACAGGGCCGTTTTTTTCTTCTATTATGCGAACTTTCCATCTTGTTTCCTGAGGGCCATTTTTCCCGTAACTTTATAATTAATATCAACTTATTTTCTTTAAATTTTTTAATTCTTCATTTTAATCTTAATTTATTTAATCTTAATATACACTCATGGACAAAACAATTAGCGCACCAAGAAATAATTGCTGTATCGTAACGAAACTTGCAATGAAGGTACATGTCGGGGAGATATGCAAATGATTAGAAATGCAGCGTGATTGCGCATTACGTATAGCCGGTAGAGGGCGTTGAACATCGTACTCTGTGGAGTATAAAACAGGTAACCAAAGCTTGTTTGAGTGTGCGGAATCATTTACAAAGGAAGAGCTGAGATAGACATGTCATTACGCCGTGTTCGAAGACAATATAAGCAGTTGTCGCAGTTTGAGAGGGGGAGAATCGTCGGGATGATGGAAGCTGGGCGGTCAGCTAGGCGAGTAGCTCGTCAATTAGGCCGCTCTGATTGTGTTGTGAGGAGGTGTTGGGACCAGTGGACCCGAGAGATGTCATGTACACGAAGACCAGGCTCAGGACGCCCTCGACAGATCAGTCGTCGAGAAGACCGCCACATCGTAAGAAATGCACGCGTACAGCCAACTGCTTCATCGGCCGCCATCCAGGCACAGGTAGCACCTTCACTAGGGGCCTCTGTGTCTTCTCGAACCATAGGAAGGCGCCTGGCTGAAGGACAGTTGGTATCGCGGCGCCCATTACGTGTGCTGCCCTTGACGCCCACCCATCGACGCCTCCGTTTGGAGTTTTGCCGCGCACGAGGAAACTGGAATGCAGCGGAATGGAACCAGGTCGTCTTTAGCGACGAATCCAGATACAATCTCGGCAGTGATGACAATCGTGTTCGTGTGTGGAGAGCCCGTGGTGAACGCTTCAATCCTGCCTTTGCGGTACAGCGACACATCGCTCCCACAGCTGGTGTGATGGTATGGTGTGCCATTGCCTACAATACACGGTCACCCCTAGTATTGTTCCGTGGCACCATGACAGCTCAGCGGTATGTTCATGAAATCCTGCAACCACATGTGTTGCCACTCATGCAACGGCTCCCAGGAGCCATTTTTCAACAAGACAATGCTCGGCCTCATACGGCAAGGGTGTCACAAGACTGTCTCCGCACTGTTACTACCCTTCCTTGGCCTTCCCGATCCCCAGATTTGTCTCCAATCGAGCATATCTGGGATCATTTGGGACGACGAGTTGGGCATCCCACGAGTTTGAACGAACTAGAGGCAAGGTTACAGGAAATATGGAACGAAATGTCTCAAGACATCATACAGAACTTGTATGACTCAATGCCCTATCGTATCGCATCGTGCATTCGGCGCTAGAGGGGGTCCAACGGAGTATTAACTCCTCCGTTCTCCTGCCTTTTTCTCTGAAATAAATTATCCTTTTTCTTTGATTTTCTTATCATTTACTTATATCAAAGTAGTCATTACGTATGTAAAATTTCGTTTCATTTTGACGACTCCTTCTTGGTGCGCTAATTTTTTGTCCATGAGTGTATATATATATTTATATATATATATATATATATGACAAGACTCTGACGTAGCTGCAGAATAATTATAAATATGTCCACCGTACGGGCGAAATACATAAAAATGAAGACTCAAGGATCGCAGACACTCCATATCGATGTTGTGACGGACTGCATTATGATTCTCAAGACGTTCAGATTAATGTGCTAATAAGTTGGGCGTGAAGAACAAATCCGACATATATATATATATATATATATATATATATATATATATGTCGGATTTGTATATATATTCATTCGAGAGCGATAGAACTGGTAATCCTAATTTGATCTTTTCATATTTTTTAAAAATATTGAGAGGAGGAGCTTGCACATCTTCGAGATTTAAAAATAAGTAATATTTTTAACAATATCTGCTCAGTTTCCATATGTTTAATTTTAAAATATGGGCCGAGGTGGCCTTGTGGTATAGCGTGCTGGCTTTCGGTGCTGAGGGTACACGGATGGTGCTCCCATAATAAAATGGCCAGCAAAAAATTCGGTGAACAACAGGCGAATATCTGTTAGCGTACATGTTAAAAACATGCACTTCAACAATTCTTATAATTTATATTTAAATAGCAGAGTTTAAAATGTGCAGTAGAATTTATGTTAAAAAAGGTATACGTTAAAACCATTAAAGTTGCTCAAAATAACGTATAGACGACAAGACTTTTTAACAATAACTAAAAGTTTATTCATTTGAAAAACTAGTTAAGAATTAGATAAAAATAATAATATCAACATCTTTCTTTTTAATAATAATACTGGGGTTTTCTTTAGATCAGTTTTAAAACAAACATTATATTTTATCATACTGTGATGGACTATCACAAGAATTAATACATAACTAATACAAAACGTCTTACTCTAGACAGGCTTGATACTTCATCCCAATATTTCATCAGCTCAAGAACAAGCTTACGATAATGTGTGTATCCTTGATGCCGTGATGAGTTTTGTCGAAAGTGTTCGCCGCTTATATACACTCAACAAAAGCCGATATTGAAATATCGGGTTGATGTACATCACTTCACTTGAAAAAAGCTATCGGCTGGTAACTGAAGGTTTTTGTATTTAATTATATGACGTATGGCAGTTTGCCAGACATGACGTAATCTAAACGAAACTTACGTCGTTGATTCGGTTTAGTTATTAATTGAATCGCCTTTAACTTGAATCGGCTTAAAATGGAAATGCAGAATATGACGTCAAACTTCGGAAAGGCAAGTAATTAATGAATCTTCAAACTAACTATTGGTTCATATTGCTAACAAATGCCCCCCACTTGTCTTTTCGACACAAAATAAGCAACAGAATAAGATAAATCCATCACAGTTTACAAATCAGGTTTTCAAGTTATAAAAAAACTGTGCTTGCTTCTGTATTTACAATTGCTATCTGAAAAACCCAATATACACAATACTACAAATTGCAAACTACAATAAAAGGTTAAAACACATAATTACTAAGACAACACTACATTCAATCATGATCATATATCAATACATGCGTGTGCTCCCACTCATACAAGCTCATTCATACACATAAAACAAATAGGTTTCTCATTAAGAAAAAATATATTAATTAATGTATATCATATTAAAATTCTTAAAATTTTCTTTTAAAAATATTTAAGTTCAAAATATCATAAAGTAATACTGCATTGTATATTCATCAAATGAAACAATTCAAACAAATAGATACTGAGTATCCATCAAGTTTACATTAAACAAATTTACTTGATTAGTTTAAACAAATTTCATTAAACAAGTTTACATTAAAAACACTGCACTTTCAAAATTCAAAACACTTCAAAGGGTAACAATGTGATCATACAACTCCAGAGATTCATGAAAAAATTTCATCACATAAATGTCTCAGTTCGAACCTGGTGAGAGGTTTGGTGAATGTGTCAGCTAAAATTTTCTTACTCTTTATATATTTTATGTCAAAAATGTTTTGATAAACCAAGTCTCGGGCAAAAAACAACCGGACATCAATATGTTTACTCCTATGGTTTTCAACTGGGGATTTGACAAAATCTATGCAAGCGGTGTTATAAACATATAGAATCGACTTCAATTTCTTACCAAAAACTAACTTTCTGTCGTAACTTTCATCTAGGATTCTATCAAACCACATCAGTTCCTTCGTGGTCTCTGTCATAGCATAGAATTCTCTCTCCATAGTTGACAACGACACGCACTTCTCCTTAAAAGTCCTCCACATGACTGGAGCTTTTCCAAAAAAAACTATCTGTCCCCCCATAGATGTCCTGTCATCTTTATTGGCAGCAAAGTCCGCATCAGTGTAAACTACTATACTAGGTTCATTGCATGTAAGTTTAAGTTTATAATTGCGTGTGTGTATGACATAGCCCAAAAGTTTTATTAGACCGTCCCAGTGAAACCTACCAGGATTATTCTGGTACTGGCTAAAGATGTTAACGGCGTAACTTATGTCGGGCCTGGTTCTACTAGCAAGAAAAGATAGACAGCCTAATAAATTCCTATAAGCCTAATAAATAGAAATAAAAGCCTAATAAATTCCTAATATAAAAAATTCCTAATATAATAAAAAATAATAAAAGCCTAATAAATTCCTATAATTCCTATTTCAATATCTGATTGTGAACATTGTTTCTTTGAAAAGACTGTGCCTTTGCTGATTGGAAGTGAAGAAACAGGTATGAAGAAGCTACTAAACCTTTTACAAATATCGTCAATATAAATCGACTGGCTCAACAAAACTTCACCTCCCTTTACCTCAAACTCAACTCCCAACAGCTTTTTAGTCTTACCCAAAATTTTTAAGTCAAAATGTTTTTCCAACAATCCAATGGCCTTGTCTATTACTTTCTAGTCCTTTCCAAACAAAACTATGTCATCAACATACAAAAGCAAAATCAACACACAATTAAAGTCATATGCACAATTACACCAATTCAATTTGCTAAAACCAAGTTCTGTCAATAATTTATGAATCTCGAAAAACCATTCTCGACCACTCTGATGTAGTCCATAAATAGCTCTATCCAACTTACAAACTAAAGTCTCCATGCCTTTCACAGCAAAACCGGGTGGTTGAGACATGTAAATGTTATCCTTTAATGGCGCTATAGATAAGCTCCTTTTACGTCACACTGTCTGTGGATCCAACCCTGTAAAACTACTAAAAGTGAAAAAAAAAGAATTAGACTGAAATTAATGACTGGGCAAAAAGTTTCTTCGTAAGTCACTCCTTTTACTTGTTTAAAACCCTGTGCCACTAGTCTTGCCTTATACCTGGCCACTTTGCCTTTTTCGTCTCTTTTCAATGTGAAAATCCACCGGCATCCGATGACATCAGTAACTGGCGGTAACTTAACAAGGTGCCATACATGTCTTTCTGCCATGATTTTCATTTCTTCTCCCATGGCCTCTACCCATTGCTTGTGTTGTGGGGAGCTCAATGCTTGTTTATAAGTGTTGGGAATATGGATTTCATCTAGTCAGGAACTGGCATAGCTTGTGGAGGCGGTAACTGGTTTATCTGAAATTATTCCTTGATACGGATTTTCACCGGAAAAATCAAAAATGTGTTCCGTGTATTTCATACCATTCTTCTTACAATACTCTAAGGCATCATTTGTAGACCTAAGTCTAATGTTGGAACCTGCTTCATAATAGTATACATCTATACATTTACTCTTTGTTCGTGGGACCACTTTTCTTTCCCAATCGACGCGTTTTAGATCTTCGGCTGATAAGGGGCTTTCAATTTTATCACTGTGGGTTTCCCCAGAAACATTCCTTTCCAACAAATCCTCATCATCACTCTCAAGGGGTAGGTTATGACTTAACGGAATAATAGAAATATCCTTTTCTCCCTTATCTTCGGAGTGTGGTTCAGTGTTGAAATTCTCACTGGGGCCCATCGATGCTCCACTGTCGCTATCTGTACATTGCGGATCTTCACAAAATCTGACGCTTATGGTTTCTATCCCATTGTCGGTGTCAGGGAACCATATCCTATAACCTTTGGTGTTAAAGGCATATCCTATCATAACCCCCTTCCTCGCCTTGGCGTCCAACTTTGCTATATGCTGTCTTGGTACACCAACATATGCGATGGACCCAAACGGCTTCAAGTGGTTTACTGATGGTTTATATCCACCAAATAGTTCAAAGGGAGTTTTCCCTAAACCTTTATGGACGACCCTGTTCCAGTCATACGTGAAACTTAAAACTGCATCAGGCAAAGATTTTGTTTCTAATCCACTATCTGCTAACAAGCATTTTGCCCCATTTGATACCGTTTGATTATATCTCTCTGCCGTACAATTCTGCTCTGGCATATATGTGTTCGTAAGCTCGTGTTTTACACCATGTTCATTGCAAAATGCTGTGAAATTGTTGTTTATGAATTCTGTTCCATTATCCGTACGGATACATTTCACCTTCCGTCCTAGGAACCTCTCTGCACGAGCAATATAATTTCTAAAGATTCTAAATACGTCAGATTTTTCACGCATAGGGCACACAGAGGATTTACCCGAAAAATCATCTATAATTGATAAAAAATACTTCTCACCGTTCCGACCAATAGTACTGCAAGGACCCCAAACATCCATATAGATCAAATCATTGGGGTGTTTAGAACGTCTAAAATTTATAGGTTTAAAACTTACCCTCTTAAATTTATTGAGTGTACAGGTTTCGCAGACGAAATTATGCCCCTGAAATCTTTCTAAACCCTTTATGGCATGTTTCCTAATTGTGTCTCTGATTACATATGGACTAATATGTGCCAACCTTCGATGTATTAACTCATCGTCAACTTTTCTTGACACACATGCTCTGTAATTTTCCTTCTGCTAGCTATCCGGGGATTTTTAGGAGAAACTTGATACAAACCATTTTTTAATTTAGCACAAAACATAGTTTTTCCATACCGGTTTTTAACTCTTACACCACTCTGATCACCTTCGAATCTAAGACCTTGGCTGTCCAAAACAGAACCTGAAATCAAATTCAATTTAAGGTTAGGTGAGTACATAACATTATATAAATGAAAAATTCTGGAACCAAACTGAAGCTGAATAGTCCCTTTACCAATGATCGGGAAAGTCACACCTTCGATAGCTACCGATAATTTATCGTCTTGTATTTCTTCAAAGTTCTTGAACCAGTCCTTTACCTTACAGAAATGATGACTAGCTGCAGTATCGACAGTCCACAAGTTTGAAGACTCTTCGAAATTGCTGACATAAGCTTGCACGAAATTAGCTGACTGAGAAGTCACCTTCTTAAAAGGTCGTCTTGATCTTGACTTATGACGTACAGGACTCATACCACGTGCGGGAAATCGACTTTGAATTGGTGTACTTTTCTGGTAATGTGACGTATTCCATGTCGAAACAAGTTGTTTAGGTTGGTACACAGGAATTGGATCTTTAAATGAGCAATTTTTATTAATGTGCCCCACTTGATTACACCCGTAACATATCACACCCTTCTGAAACATGTTGTTGCGTGTTACTGCAGACTATTCCTTAACCTCATGTGCTTTACTACGGACTTGTTCCCGTACGGTTAATCTATCTTCCTCTGCCACTAACTCCACAAGAATATCCTTAAATTTAAACTTTTCATCTGGCCACCGTAATATGGACTGTGATATACTGTCATATTCTTCTAGTAAGTAGCGTAGCAACTGAAAACTGACGTAAAGTTCATTAATAGGGTGATTTATTCCACTTAATGTTTCGACAATTCTTGCCAAACGTGCTGCAAATAAGCTGATTTTTTCATGCGGTTGAATTCGATTGGAAAATAACTCGGAAATCAGCTGCATATGTCGTGACCTATTATCAGGCTCTAAAAATAATTTTAACTTAAGCCATGCCTCACGAGCATTTTCTATTCCTTCTATAATTTTTCTAAATTCAGGAGAAATATTCAAATAAATTAAGGAAACCGCTACACCAGCACGGAGATTATAATCTTTAATATCGCGATACGTGATTTCAGATCTAGGATGCTCTGCATGTGTAACTATACTTTTCACGGCACCGGCATCTTTAATTAATATACCTTTGGCGGTATCGGCATCTTTACTTTCTGTAACTACCTTTCCATGCTCAAATTCCATTATAGGTAATAGTTCAGTACCTGCTACTATACCCCAGCATCCCATTTCCATAAGGATGTACTTCATATCTTCGACCCAATTGCCGTAATTATTTGCATTGAGTTTTTCTATCTGGACCTGCATTTTCAATTATCTTCACAAAATACACATTAATAAAAAAAACTTCACTTGTCGTCTATATTTACTATCATTAATACTAAATTTAATGCCCCCCCCATCTTCGGGACCACTGGTATACTCAACTACTTTTCAAAATACAATCTTTAAAAGTTTAAAAACATTTCAGGCTTTTATTCAGTATTTTTCATGGTCGTATTCCTTCAATAACTCCACTAGCCCATAACCATTTATTGTTAGCGTACATGTTAAAAACATGCACGTCAACAATTCTTATAATTTATATTTAAATAGCAGAGTTTAAAATGTGCAGTAAAAGCTATGTTAAAAAAGGTATACGTTAAAACCATTAAAGTTGCTCAAAATAATGTATAGACGACAAGACTTTTTAACAATAACTAAAAGTTTATTCATTTGAAAAACTAGTTAAGAATTAGATAAAAACAACAGTATCAAAATCTTTCTTCTTACTAATAATACTGGGGTTTTCTATAGATCAGTTTTAAAGCAAACATTATATTTTATCATACTGTGATGGACTATCACAAGAATTAATACATAACTAATACAAAACGTCTTACTCTAGACAGGCTTGATACTTCATCCCAATATTTCATCAGCTCAAGAACAAGCTTACGATAATGTGTGTATCCTTGATGCCGTGATGAGTTTTCTCGAAAGTGTTCGCCGCTTATATAAACTCAACAAAAGCCGATATTCAAATATCGGGTTGATGTACATCACTTCACTTGAAAAAAGCTATCGGCTGGTAACTGAAGGTTTTTGTGTTTAATTATATGACGTATGGCAGTTTGCCAGACATGACGTAATCTAAACGAAACTTACTTCGTTGATTCGGTTTAGTTATTAATTGAATCGCCTTTAACTTGAATCGGCTTAAAATGGAAATGCAGAATATGACGTCAAACTTCGGAAAGGCAAGTAATTAATGAATCTTCAAACTAACTATTGGTTCATATTGCTAACAATATCTAACGACAAAGTGCCTCCACATTGGAAAAAAAATAAAAATATGAATTTTTTAAAAAAAGTTGGTACGGTTTGAG
This sequence comes from Dolomedes plantarius, assembly GCA_907164885.2. Taxonomy (NCBI): domain Eukaryota; kingdom Metazoa; phylum Arthropoda; class Arachnida; order Araneae; family Dolomedidae; genus Dolomedes; species Dolomedes plantarius. The sequence goes on from OU015497.1 coordinate 200,115,640, forward strand.
TGCAGTTTGTTTTCTGGTTTTCATACGGCAATTTTTATGCTACCTTATTTTTTGGACTATAAGACGCACCATGTTACATAAAAAAATCGATTTAATGTTGAGTGCGTCTGATGGTCTGAAGGTAACATTAAGATAAAATTTATATTCTATTATATATAGTACATATATTTATTATGTATACTATATGTTACATTTCATTGATATATATATGTATATATATATATATATATATATATAGTCAAAACATTAATTGAAAATAACAGGGGGCTTAAAAATAGCGAAATCTAATATGAAAATCATTGGTAAAACGCGTCGAGAAAAAATGTTTTTCCCCGTTTCGTTAGTTGACCTTCGATTTGCGATATTGAAGTTCCATGGAGGGAATTTATTTTTAGATAGATATACAGGGTTTGGCGCGAAAACAAAACCTTCTAGAATTTTCTAGATGGGGCTCTGCCCATGCGCCATAAGAGTAGACGCTTTAATGAAGACCTAGAATTACGCAGAACGCGGGATTAACTTGTTGACAGTGGACATACGTTAACCGGGTCCACGAATTTGAATATGGTGAGCGCTGAAACGTGCAGATCTTGGAGAAGTGGTTTACGTGAAATTTAACCAAATAAAATCTAATTAAATTGGACGATGCTGAGTACTTATTTTGAGTGTCTGCCTTCCCTTTGTGCCATGGACTGCTAAACGAAGAAGACTGCAATTGATATTTTATAGCAGGCGTAAATGAAACGCCTGTCAGGGGCCGACAGTGACGATATCTACAACAGGGTTATAAACAAAACCATTTGGATAGCACACAGGTGCGAAGAATAATTACGACCTTATAAATAAATTAAATTACGTTGAAGAAAAATAACTATGGCAGAAGAAACAAGTGACAAGGACATTCAGAAAAAAATGGAACTTGATGACAGTCTCGTGCAACAAAATGGAACTGTATTAGCCTTGAATGTGAATGGACAGATATGTAAGAACTGTCAGTTTAAATTACCACTCAAGAATTGATGAGACATAAATGATAAAGCATGGACTTTATGTAGTTGAACTCTACTGACAGTTCCACGTTAATGACTGATAAAATTATTCTTTTGATTTAATTTAATAATAAATAAAAAAAATGTTCCTAAATAAGATTTTTAAAAGTGATATATTATTTTATGGTGATATTTTGTTAAAGTGATATTTTAGTTAAGTGATATGTTTAAATTGATATTTTGATTTTTTTAATTGTTTTGATTACAACTTTTGGGTACCCAATTTCTGTTATAAGAATTTACTATTGTCTATACAACATTTGGTAAAATTGAGTTGATGTAAATTGTATTTTTTAAAACCACTGCTCCAAGTCTTATTGAACAGATAGAAAGCTAATCCAGGGGTTGTTAGGGGGAAATTAGGAATTACTTAATGGGTTCTACTGAGATTTTTGTTGACTAGGGACTGCAGCCCTACTCAGCATTTTTCCATTTGGTTAATTTAATTATTTTTCTCTTCTGGAGCCTTGCCATAAAGAATTAGCTACTAGTTGTGTACACGTCTTTAGAGGGACGAGGGGGGAAGTTGTCAAAAGATTAATTGAAAATTACAGGGGGCTTAAAAATCACAAAATTGAATATGAAAATCATTGGTAAAACGCGTCGAGAAAAAAGGTTTTTCCCCGTTTCGTTAGTTGGCTTTCGATTCGCGATATTGAAGTTCCATGGAGGGAATTTATTTTTAGATAGATGTACAGGGTTTGACGCGAAAACAAAACCTTCTAGAATTTTCCAGGTGGTGCTCTGCGCATGCGCCATAAGAATAGACGCGTTAATGAAGACCTAGAATTACGCAGAACGGGGGATTAACTTGTTGACAATGGACATGCGTTAGCCGGGTCCACGAATTTGAAAATGGCGAGCGCTGAAACGTGCAGATCTTGAAGAAGTGGTTTACGTAAAATTGAACCGAATAAAATCTAATTAAATTGGACGATGCTGAGTTATATTTTGAGTGTCTTCCTTCCCTCTGTACCATGGACTGCTAAACGAAAAAGACTGCAATTGGTATTTTATAGCAGGTGTAAAACAAACGCCTGTCATATATATGTATATATATATATATATATATATATATATATATATATATATATATATATATATATATATATATATATATATATATATATACATATATATATACATATATATATACATATATATATATTATATATATATATATATATATATATATATATATATATATATATATATATATATATATATATATATATATATATATATATATATATACATATAATCTTTATTAACCTTCCAGCAGTAGCGCGTATGTGGGAGATACACTCAAGTTGAATTCGGCCTTATATCTTTAGGTCAGAGAGCGCTACGAACGCCAAAACTTGGCTATTCTACCTGCTCACTTTGACCTACTTTCAGTCACCGTCTGAATTTTGAGGCGTTAATTGGGTGCCGTATATCCGTCATTTGTATTTTAGATATACTAGTGACTGTAAGTGTAAGTTTTCGTTATATCTGCTTTTTTTTATAAGAAACCTTTAATCTTTTATTATTAAACATTATGGTTGTAACTTTTTCGTCTAATTGCTTTCAATGTGCCCCTGGGAAAGAATATGTTCACCGAAGAGCACCTACCTTTCTGCAATGTGAGCTAAAAATTAAAGTGTTGAAAATAAAACAGAACTAGGGTTTGAAGACGTGAAAGAAGCGACGTCAGGGGAAAAAAACATGCAAGCGCTGCCAAAAGGACAAGCGCACAAGGATCAGGAGATTCAGCTGTGAGATTTGCAAGAAATTTATGTTTGGAACACTCTAAGAACATTTGCCCAGACTGCAAAGCTGCGACTCAATGACTATAAAGTCTAATTTCTCCTTTTTTATATCTAAGTTTAAATTCTTTTTCTTTTATATTATGTTTATACCTTTATATTAAATATGTAAATAGTTCAGTAGGGTTATCCACAATTTCATTTATTTTAATTTCACGTCATTTCAACATTTCTTTGGTCATTTTACATTGTTTCCATGATTTATATTTAGATTATTTCTGTTTATTTAAATAAAGGAATAATCTCGTAATTTAAATACCATATAAAACGCGTAGGTATGCGGCACAAAAATCGGTGATATTTCTACATTCGGAATGGCAACGGCTGCAACTACCAGATGTAAACATGAGCGGCCGACCGCGTGTGTGTAGTGGTTTATTCTTTTACTAGAACTAGATAATTTATTCTTTTGTTCCATCGGTTTTTCTAAATGTATGTTAGAGGACAAACTTTTGACAAAACATGTTTAGACCTATGAAATCCAGTGTTTAGTCATGGACAGTTGTATGTAGGTTATCTAGAGTCCGTTCTTTTGATTCTGTCACTGTAGTATCTCCTATTTCTGAAATACTCAACTGTGTATATCAGAAGTTTGAGGAATATCATAATAAAATATTAATAATTGCATTATAATATCTTAATAGTAAGTAAGAGTTAATTGTCTACACATTTTTAGTTGCACTTGCTGAATTTTTGCTCCATTTTATAGGTGAAGAAATTTTCCCAACAATTTTTTATTTGGTATGATTAAGTGTAGATATCTGAATTGTGAACAATAGTACATATAGAGAGTGATGTAATCCACACTATATTTTAGTACTTGCGGAATTTTTACTCCATTTTATACGTGAAAAAAGCTTTTCCCAACAATTTCTTATTTGATGTCATGAAGAAGTGTAGATATCTTAATTTTGAAAAATATTACATACAGAGAGGAATGTCATTTTTAAAATCTTTGTTGTTGCGTTTCTCAGTCTTATCTTTAACTATGTTCTGAAGTAATGGAAATTCATATTTTTTTAATCACGATGTTTTAGAATCATCCTTATAGAGAATTTTGCAATGATTATAATTTTTTTGGCTGACATCGTACTACCACTTAACAACGTATATTTATGATGACGGGTAATAGTGACATTCCTTAGAGACGTTTCTTTCAGTTGAGTGTTTTTGCAAAAGAAAATATAAAACTAAAAGCGACCATGCTGGTCGCTCAGCGGCTAGTTTGTTTAAATAAGGCGTACTAACTAATTACCGCATAACTTCACTAATTACACTCTTAAAAATTTATATTTTACAGTAACGTATCTGGGAAATACACGCTACCTTTCAAGTTGGAATAGAGAGAGCGACTGCTGGAAGGTTAAGTAAGAAATAGAATTTTTTTTTATATACCTAACAAAACACAAAATATTCTTTTCTAAATATCCTCCCATACATTATATGTTCGTCTTATAGTAGGAAAATGCGATATTTTCATTCAATTTTACATTAAACTTTAATCCTATTTTCTGATTTCATTTTCGAGGGCTGCATAATAGGACACAGTCGAGCACATAGGTTAGCAGTGAAAAAAGAATCAGGTAATCGCCATGTGCAAAGAGAACTTCATTTACTACCCGAGTTCCCTGGTTAGCTAAGACTACACTAAGTTGCAGTAAAGTAGTAATTCACCAGTAGAGTTAAATAATGTTGTCTGGGTCTACAATCAATGAAAAAGTGTTTTGTTGAATTTTTCAATTGATAGTATTATATTTCGGTATAAATTTGCCGGTAAAAGTAAAACATGAAGTATGGAGCTATGCTATGAGATAAAGGTATATACATTAACTATGAGATACAGGAATAACCAAATGTCATATAGGATAAATATTAAATTGTTACTGCAAAAACATTCTAAATGAAAAATTACTTTTAAAAATTTAAGTGTAAAATCCAATAACCCAAGATAAAGCATCCGGTGAAATTTGAAACGCATTCCTTTTCTTATCCCTCGTGTTTTAATTAAGATTAATAAACCAGGAGAAAACTGTTTGCAAAGATAGAGATATGGTGCTAGAATTATAGTAAAAAATCTTATCAAAACAGGTTTGAAATTAATCTGATCAACAATGGTTTATCCAAAAATTCGTCACCTCCAATTTTACTAAGGAAATAAAAATAACTCGTTCGTTTAGAGATATTGTTTTAATAAAACTGATTTTGTAAAATAAAGCATTGACCAACAAAATTGAGTCGATTATAATCTACAATACAACCTGTTGATTTGTATATCAGAATTTATTCAGGATTCCCCTTTTGTTACAACATATTTTTATATACTTATAAAAAATCATTCAAATTGAAACAAATTTGAGATTAAAAATGCTAGATTATATCGCTTATTTTTAAAATAATACGGCAAAATATACAGAATACAAATATTGAACGCATCATAGATATATCACTAACATAAGTAAAATAAATATATACAGTGAACGCTCGTTAATTCGAACTCAAAGGTTTTCAGAAAAAAGTTCGAATTATCCGAAGTTCGAATTATCCGATGTTAAGAGAAAATATATAACTTTAAAAGTGTATCACTGAAGAAGAAAAATCTCCTAGTATGTATAACACCAGAAAATATATTATACTACGTTATCTAAAATTAAACATATTTAAAAGCAATACAAACTTACCTTAATCATAAAATGATGCAGAAGATTTGCAGTAGAAAGTAAATTTTAATTAAAAATATGAATTACACTTTTGGGACAAACTGTAAAATGGATGTTTGTTTTTGTTTATGATGCCTACGTTGTTCATCCAGCTTCTCGATTTGAAGTAAACATTTCAATTCATTTTCAGAGGAAGGTTCAGCCAGGCGATGGCCGAATGGCCAGGGCGCTGGCCTTTGGTTAGAAGTCTGTGGGATCGAGTCCCACAATTGGCATGGATGTTTGTAGCCATTCGAAATCGGCTTTAAGCAGTAGGTCCCAGTCTAATTAGCCCTCGTGTAGCAAACAATGACTGTAGCGCTCCAAAACCAAACCAAACCAGAGGAAGGTTCCATCTGAATAAATGCTTTCATAGTTTTAATAGAGTCCATTATGGCTTGATCATTAGGACACTGAACAGTCTCTGTATTCTCTTCTGATTTCGATTTGGTCTCCTCTATTTCATCTTCTTGGAAAGCCTTTATTATGTCATCGTCACTCAGTTTTCCACGTCTTCATCTACCCTTACATAAACAGAAAAAGTAACGTTATCACAGTTAACTTTTTTGAATTCAGAAAAATCTGTATCAATATCATCACATTCTTCGATGATTGTTCTCTTTGGCGTGCATGAATTTAGTATGATGAAATCAATTACTAATTATACTTAATTTAACATTATCCCATGCGGCATATAGATCATTTATAGCTGTCAGCAGAGTAATGTCGTAATTTTCACCACAATCTTAAGAAAAAATTAATTGTATTAAGAGTCTCTTACCAGGGCCTTTTTATCGCAAGGGCAAATCGGGACTTTGCCCAGGGCCCCCTGATACTAGGGGGGGCCCCAAAACCCCCTTGGTGTATGCACCTAGTACTTCTAATAGTATGTATTTTTATAAATGTCCGTAAGGGGGGCCCCCAAATAGCATATGCCCCGGGGCCCCCAGTGTTCATAATCGGGCCCTGTCTCTTACCATAATTTGTTTTAAGATTCTGGCTGATTCTTTGATCCATTGGTTGTAGCTTCGCAGTTGTGTTTGGCGGCAAATATTCAACCTGTATGGAACTCAGTTCTGGAAGTTTATTGTGGCAGGTTGCGTTATCCACAAATAAGATAATTTTACGCGTTTGCGTCGAAAACTGATTATCTATTCCTTTTAACCAGTTACGGAAGATGTCTTGTGTCCTCCATGCTTTTGTATTGGATACATAATCAACTGAAAGTGTTTTAATTCCTTTAAGACTTCGTGGATTCTTGGACTTTCCAATCACTAATAATTTAAGCTTTTCGCTTCCATCCCTATTAGCACAAATTATAGGTGTAATCCTCTCTTTACTGCTTTAACCTCCTACACAAGCATCCCCTTTAGAATGTAAGGTCTTGTCTGGCAAGAGTTTATACAAAAATGCAGTTTCATCCGCATTAAAAAAATCTTTCGGCAGGTAAGTAGAGAAAAGCCCTGGCAGTTTCGTATCGAAATTAGTGCATACGTCTTCGTTTACACTAGAGCTTTGGCCACATACAGTTTGATAAGAAATGTTGTGCCTTGACTTAAATCGAGAAAGCCATCCATTACTGTATTTAAAATCTTCAATACCCATTCGACTTGACAATTCATCAGCCTTCGTCTGCACTAGAGGTCCATTTATCGGAAAATTTCGAGATTAACATCCGGGAACCATAGCGGTAGAGCATTTTCTAGATCTTCTTGGGGTGCATTTCTCATGCGTTTCCTTCTTCTAGCAAATTTTGACTATCCCCATGAATCTAAAATTAACTCCTTGTTTTTCAAATAAGTTTACAAGGTATTTTTTCAATTCCATTGTCAGCTGCTGACATTGTTTTACATTTTCCATTCTCTACTTTCTTTAAAATTTCTACCTTTGTCTCCAAAGTTAGGGTTTTGTACCTTCTACATGTAGACATCCTCAATTTTTACACGTTTATACCACACACTGAGGAAGAAAAACTTGCCAGGTGATGGCCGAATGGCTAGGGTGCTGGCATTCGGTTCAAATTCTGTGAGTTCGATTCCCTCTTTTGGCATGGATGCTTGTAGCCGTTCGGAATCGGCTTTAAATTGTAGGTCCCGGTCTAATTAGCCCTCTTGTATCAAAAAGTTGACCGTTGTGCTCCAAACCAAACCAGGAAGAAAAACTAGATCACATTAACATGTCTGCACTGCAGGCATAACTGACGCAGCTCCCTAGAATCTGTAGTAAAGACTGGTTTTTCTGAAATTCGACGAAAACCGATACGAATAACGGAAAATCGCTTTGCCGTTAAGCACTGATGTCCCTAACGTTTAGCGGAAATGCAATAGTCTAGGAATGCAGGCATGTGCCTCTTTCCACAGAAAAGAAATACAGATGATTTTGACACACAAAATAATAATTACAGCGTGTATTTTCTCCGTTAAACGAGGAAAAAGAAATTTTTATGTCAAATATTTAGTTCGAATTAACCGAAGTGATAAAAATTTAGTTCGAATTAATCAGATATTTTAACATTAATTCTAATACAAGTTTTTGGGGACCTTTGAATTAGTTCGACTTAACCGAAAGTTCGATTTAACCGAGGTCGAATTAACGAGCGTCCACTGTATATACACTGCTGGCCACTGTAAATGCAACACCCTGAAGGAAACATCGCATTCGATCGCATCCACCTCAGCACACCACTTCACGTGATGACAGGCAAATTGTGCGCATGGCAGTGACGGATCGCTCAGTCACATCACGAACCATAGCACAGCACATGCAGTCTGTAACGCATCATCCAGTGTCTGCGCGTACCATTCGACGCCGTTTACAGCAGAGTGGTCTGTCCACAAGACGTCCATTGCTTTGTCTACCCTTGACGCAGAACCACAGACGTCTCCGCCGCCAATGGTGCGATGACAGAAGGATGTGGACGGCTGAATGGAATGAAATTGTCTTTACTGACGAGTCACGCTTCTGTCTGCAACACCACGATGGTCGCATTCGAGTCTGGAGACACCGTGAAGAGAGGATGCTGAACAGCTGCGTTATGCACCGCCACACTGGTCCTGCACCGGGTATTATGGTATGGGGCGGTATTGGATATCACTCTCACACACCTCTAGTACGCATTTCCGGTACTTTAAACAGCCAGCGCTACATCTCCGAGGTGTTGGAGCCAGTTGTCCTTCCTTACCTTCAGGGCTTGCCCACAGCCATATTTCAACAGGATAATGCGCGACCACACGTGGCACGCATTGTCCAATGGTTCTTCGTCAATCGCCAGATTGAATTGCTTCACTCGCCGCCTCGCTCTTCGGATCTTTCGCTTATAGAAAACATGTGGTCCATGGTTGCTCTACGATTGACCCAGATTCTATCCCCAGCTGCCACAGCAGATCAACTTTGGCAAAGTGTGGAAGCTGCTTGGTCTGCTGTACCCCAAGAACTCATCCAAAGTCTCTTTGAATCAATGCCAAGGCGTGTGGCAGCGGTGATCTCCAACAATGGCGGCTACTCTGGCTACTGATTTTGGCAGGAACCACACTTCACAGAAGTCTATAAATTTAATCATTTGATACTTAGTCAACATGTTATCTACAAAATAAATTTTGTTGTGATATCTCTTGTCTTTCTTGGTGTTGCAATTTGGGTGGCCAGCAGTGTATATATATAATATTAAAAAACTAGCAATTTCTAAAATCAACACTCTTAACTTTTAAAAACCATTAATTCCTCACTCTACTATTCAAAATTACCTACCCCTTTTTAATCTTATTAAATACTTAATTTTCCCTTGGGCATTCGTGTTAAATTCCATTGTTACAGCCTTCGGCAAAATCATTCAAGATGGCTGACTTTTTGACGAAATTAGACCCGACGCGGCGTCGGTCTAAAAAATTCAGATTTGCACATAAACAATCAGCTATTAAATCACGCCCTTTAGCCACGTGATGGAATGAAGTTTATATAAGTTCCAGCATACCTCGAACTGTAATTCGGATGTAAGAGCAGATTTTTGGCGTGGCACTGTTGCCTAGTAAACCGCCGTCATCGATGTCAAGAAATAGATAATAAACGTATTGTTTACATGAAAAGATTCCTATATTCTTGGTCACGACTACAGATTCCTGAGGTGTGACAGGTCGACTCTGGTCTCCGTTAACATGGGACTGTGTTGGCATGTTACATATATACACTGTTGGCCACTGTAAATGCAACACCCTGAAGGAAACATGCAAATAACGTGAAATTTACAACATGCATTAGCGGAGGTGAGATATGCAAAAGATTAGAATTTCAGCGCAGACGCACATCACGCGCGCCTGTGGCGCCACTTCAAAGCGCTATTTAAGGCTTGGAGATTTCGACAATTTCAAGTTCGGCAATTGTGTTTTTCTTGTGGTTTTTTCAAAAAAAAACGATCAATTATGCCTCGTTGAAAACAGCGATCATCTTTTGATCAACTATCCGAGTTCAACAGAGGAAGGATAGTGGCCTACCGAGATTGTGGATTATCTTTCAGGGAAATCGGTAGTCGTGTTGGGCGAAACCAAACAACTGTAATGCGGATATGTGATCGTTGGATGCAGGAGGGTACGACGGACCGGCGTGTTCGATCGCATCCACCTCAGCGCACCACTTCACGTGATGACAGGCAAATTGTGCGCATGGCAGTGACGGATCGCTCAGTCACATCACGAACCATAGCACAGCACATGCAGTCTGTAACGCATCATCCAGTGTCTGCGCGTACCATTCGACGCCGTTTACAGCAGAGTGGTATGTCCGCAAGACTTCCATTGCTTTGTCTACCCTTGACGCAGAACCACAGACGTCTCCGCCGCCAATGGTGCGATGACAGAAGGATGTGGACGGCAGAATGGAATGAAATTGTCTTTACTGACGAGTCACGCTTCTGTATGCAACACCACGATGGTCGCATTCGAGTCTGGAGACACCGTGAAGAGAGGATGCTGAACAGCTGCGTTATGCACCGCCACACTGGTCCTGCACCGGGTATTATGGTATGGGGCGGTATTGGATATCACTCTCGCACACCTCTAGTACGCATTGCCGGTACTTTAAACAGCCAGCGCTACATCTCCGAGGTGTTGGAGCCAGTTGTCCTTCCTTACCTTCAGGGCTTGCCCACAGCCATATTTCAACAGGATAATGCGCGACCACACGTGGCACGCATTGTCCAACGGTTCTTCGTCAATCGCCAGATTGAATTGCTTCCCTGGCCGCCTCGCTCTCCGGATCTTTCGCCGATAGAAAACATGTGGTCCATGGTTGCTCTACGATTGACCCAGATTCTATCCCCAGCTGCCACAGCAGATCAACTTTGGCAACGTGTGGAAGCTGCTTGGTCTGCTGTACCCCAAGAACTCATCCAAAGTATCTTTGAATCAATGCCGAGGCGTGTGGCAGCGGTGATCTCCAACAATGGCGGCTACTCTGGCTACTGATTTTGGCAGGAACCACACTTCACAGAAGTCTATAAATTTAATCATTTGATACTTGGTCAACATGTTATCTACAAAATAAATTTTGTTGTGATATCTCTTGTCTTTCTTGGTGCTGCAATTTGGGTGGCCATCAGTGTATATTACTTATATTTAATAATTTCCCATTCAGCACATTTTTTTAATTTCTCTTTTTATGAGGTTTTTTTCTCTAAAATACTGATATGGAAACTAATAATGAAAATTGTTTTGCTTTTTCAAATAAGAAATATTAAATTTCTATCTTTGTTGAAAACATTGCAAGTGGATCTGTCGAAATGTTTTAAGTGCAAAAATAATCAAAGGGCATAAATCAAGTCCTGGTATGGCCAAAAAGTTACTTATACACGATTCTTATTATGATTTAAATGCAAATATACTTTAATAATCAAATACTATGGTCTTCTGAATTCTTGGTCTCTACTTAGATATTTAATTTCTATTCACTCATTAAGCATTCATATCATACAAGGCTAAAGCGTTAGCGTACATTTTGCAAATTCCATAAAATCTTTTGCTCCATCTCTACTATTAAAGACACATTCTTCTGCAAAGATTGCTGTATATGCTCCTTCCCCGTTGCTTATCTTAGACAATAAGCAACGGGGAAGGAGCTTTTCGCTTACCCACTTCTCCCTGTTTATTGTTCTCATCATAGGAGAAAAATCAATGGATTTCCCCCACTTTATTGTAATATATTTGACAGCTTTGTTCCACAGCTTCATTTCAATAATTAACAGCTTTATTGCAATAATAAATCCTGACTTGCAATAACCACAGCTTAATTGCAGGTCATGAACTATTTACAAACCAGTCTCTCTAAGTTCATCAACTTATATTTTAATGTAGAAAAATAGTTCGAAGAGGATCCAAGTGAGACTCGGGAGCTTTAACTGCAATGTAAAATGCTTTCGGTCAAAATTCTTAATAACGTATTTCAAGTATACTCATCACATTACCTCCACTATTAACGACAATAACATGCATTCTTAAAGTGCCTAGAGGAACTGTGTTCTTCATATCCCTTCAGTTATTAACTTTAGGATAATTTACAACACTTTCATGCAAATCCGGAGTTTTAAGTCCAAAGATCATAGATAATGGAGAAATCCTTATTAATTAATGTATTTTGGGGCAAGTCTTTAAATGATTTATTAATCGATTACTCCCTCTGTTTATGTACGCTGTGTTCAGTATAAAATTTCGAGATATTAATTTATTTTCCCCGGGGTTATGGATTTTATACTGGAATCCTGAGATTCAGAAAAGGGTTCAGTATCAGAAACCTTATTAGTTACTCAACAATAACCCTCTTAGAATCCATAGTTGAAATTCCTTTTACTCTGCAAATAAGTGAGATTAAAAAAATCCTCCGAGTTTCCATTACTTAAAAAAAAGCATGAAAGGAAAATATCATGGTGTGAACATTCATTAGCCACACTCCATCATGAGGATTTGCTTCACTCGCACAATCTGTCAGTTATAGCTGTTGTACCTTAACAATCAGTCTCGAAGTGAACATATCTTGTTGAAGCAAATTTCTAACTCGAACTTGCAGTTGGTGTTTCAGCTAGTTGCCGGTAATGAGACGCATGAGTTTCAAGGACCTTTCCAACTCTCTAGGCTAGCGACTACGTTACTAAACACTGACCAAAATTATGCCTTTATGGAAACATTTGAATATAAAAAAGGGACTTTCACTGATTAAATGGCCAGAAAAATTATTTCAAAGCAAGAGGTACAATTTCTGAACAATATTCTGAGATTGCTCAAACCGGTTGTATCTATAGACTTGATTTTAATCTCGTTCGTTTCAGAATGAAAAAATACACAAAAACAGACACCCAACTCGAGACTTTTGTTAAAAACCTCTATCTTGAGAACTTTTGGAAAATTTTGTATTGAAATTTCACCCTTTTCCCATGGCCACACTTTGCTGGCCAATCAACTCGTCCTTCTACTAGACACGAACTATTTTTGTTCCACGCAGGACGAAAGATATAAAGATCAATACCTAAGTACAGTACACATACCAAAAAATGATAAAGTTTATTAGGTAACCCTGTAATCTGGGATGCTTGAAAGAGTTTTCTTAGAAATATCCCGAAAATTAAAAAATTTTAAATTTTAGCCACATCGGAATAGCTTTAATAACTTTTCAAATTTCACTAAAAAGAAAATGGAGCAAAATCGTTTGTGAGAGATATTTATTTCTCTTAGTAGGAAAAATATCCGAAACGATAAAAATCTTTAGGAGCGAAATCAAATCCATCCTAAAAGAAAGGTTTCATGTCGATAAATAAATAAAATTCCCTTGAACCAATTACATCGGAACTTTTTATTTTGGTCCATATCCATTACAAACCCTGGTCTGGAGACGTCCACGGAAGCTTGGGGATCCTGCCCTTACTATCGCATGCCACACAGACCCACAAAAAGGCGTTATAGTCTGAGGTGCCATTTCCTTTGATAGTCATTAGTGACACACTTACAGCACAGCGGTATGTAGACGACATTATTCCACCCGTTTTGTTGCCTTTCCTTTTGCGCCACCGCGGACTTTTCAACAAGGCAATGCCCGGCCTCGTACGGCACGTGTTGCTATGAATTGCCTTCAAGATTGCCGAACACTTCCTTTGCCACTCTGGTCGCCTAATCTCTCCCCCAGAGAACATTTGGGACGTGATGGGAAGGCTATGCAAACTCCCGAGATATTTCCGATTTAGCCCGACAGTTGGTGACAATTTAGCAAGAAATCACGCAGACCACCATCCGGACACTTTATCAGTCTATGGCATGCCGGGTGACACCTGTTGAATGCAAAGTCGGCATGACTAAAACAGTTGAAGATTATATTTTTAACACCTGATAATTCAAGCTTATATTCATTAGAATGACATACATATCCCAGTAACTTTAAAACAGCATCCCAATGCACCATACCCGGGTTTGACTAAAACTGAGAAAGAATATTAACTGCGTATAATGCGCCACTGAAGAAAATGACTGGTGTTATTACCAAAAGCAATTTGTAGTTTAGGCGGAGGACCTGGGTCCGACATAATTGAAGTTTTGGCTGCTTTAAACTCTGTCTTCTCACATTTGGATGCCCCTGTAACAGTAGTGGATTACATGGTTAACTGGAGTTACTCATTTTGTTCCATTTTAAAGGAATTAGGCTCTGGTTCATATGGTGCTTTTGGTAATAACACCAGTAATTTTCTTCAGTAACTAACTGACTGACTGACTTACTCACTAATGCATGCATGCATGTTACTAACTAATGCATGAATGCATGCATGCATGTTACTAACTAACTAACTAATGCATGAATGCATGCATGCATGCATGTTACTAACTAATGCATGAATGCATGTTACTAATAACTACTGCATGAATGCATGCATGCATGTTTCTAACTATCTAACTAACTAATGCATGAATGCATGCTGCATGTTACTAACTTTTCAATAAAAACTTTCATTCAAATCTAAATTTACAAGCAGATAACTGACGCACGCTAACTAACCAACTAACGCACGCACGCACCCTAACTAACCAACTAACACAAGCACGCATGCGCGTGTGTGCGTGTGTGCGTGCATTCCTATTTCAGCTTTTATTTTGTCCAATGATGAAAGGCTAAATCTAGCTGAATTCTGAGGACTAAGTTCTCCGTGCATGCGCGTGCGTGCGTTTCAATTTTCAGCTTTTTTTGGTCCAATGATAAAAGGCTAAATCTAGTTGAATTCTGAGGACCAATACTCCTTAGCGAAGCACGGATATTCAGCTAGTAGTATATTAAAATAATGTTTATTTTCTGTAAATAAAATATTCAAAATATGATATTTTGACAGAAAACTTGCATATTCTAAGTATTTCTAATTTTTAGATGCCATAACAGAACAACTGATTTTGTGGAATTTCGCGATTTTCATCATATTAATTATACAGTAACATATTCTTATAATACACATTGGAATGAAAGAAGAACAATTTTTAATTGACGGACCTTAGTTAAAATATACAAATCACGCTTATTTAGAAAAATATTAATGTAATGTCTATTAAGGCAAAACGTTATTTTGAAAAAAATATTCATATTTTTCAAATCTTTTAGAATCCGGCGTAATCCAAGCTCTCTTACATGACTGCGATCGTCTAATATCATTCAAAGGAGGATATTTTCAGAAGCGGCAAAGTATGCATTTCTTTGAATGACAGGGTCAATTACATTTTTAAGAGTCTGATTGATGTTAACGTGAAAAGCTTACAAGTTTCCACAAGTGCTTCGGTCCACGGATACAAGATGGTTTCAGCTTTATGTTAAACCAAATTGGTGCATAAACTTTCAAAATATACTCAGTCAGTATTTGGAAATTTTTTGCAGGACATTCTGTTCCCACATACAAGCGAAGTATTCGGTTTGCTAATGTAAGCCATCATGAATGACAAAATTTTCCTGGTTTTCTCATGGACAAATCAGAAGAGCACTTTCCAACAGAGATTGCATTATACATTTCTAACAAATATTTTGGGTCCACACTTAAATCATCCTTAATTTCTAGTTATGGAATGTTATTTTCAATAGGTGAAAATTCAATCATTGGAAGTTCATAGCAGTTTTCTAGTTGTTTACCTATTTCTCCTCCAAATTCATTTGGACCTTTAGTTTTTCCATCTAGGAAACAAAATTGGTGACGTAGGGGCACTTCATTTAAATTATTGACGTCAACAACATTCCATGTCACACACAAGTAGTAGAAAGGATTGTTAAATTAGTTACCTGGTCATCCTTGTTCGTTCGTGGTACTTCTGCAAGAGATGCATTGATAAAAACAAAAATACATTCTCAAAAGATAATGCCAAAATATGAAACAAAAAACAATTCAATGTGTCAGTGAAATAAGTAATGGAAACCATGTGTGTTTAATATGGACTTTTGAAAAACATGAATATTTTTTTCAAAATAACGTTTTGCCTTAATAGACATTATATTCAAATTTTTCTAAATAAGTGTGATTTGTTTATTTTAACTAAGTTCCGTCAGTTAAAAATTGCTTTTCTTTCATTCCAATGTGTATTATAAGAATATGCTACGGTAAAATTAATATGATGAAAATCGCGAAATTCCACAAAATGAGTTGTTCTGTTATGGCATCTAAAAATTTGAAATGCTTAGAATATGCAAGTTTTCTGTCAAAATATCATATTTTGAATATTTTATTTGCAGAAAATATACATTATTTTAATATACTATAAAAGAAATTAACAAAAATACAAATATAATCATTTTTTCATAAAAATATCCAATTTGAAGCCCTTTGCGGCACTTGAAAATATTTTAGTAGAGCAAAAATATTTTATATTCTTAATTTTAATTTTAAAAGACAACTTTTGAAAACAAGAACATATTGAAATTCCGAAAAAAAAATGTTTCGTTCCACCGTGATGTCCGAGTGTTTTTTAAGTGCCTCGTCCTTAAGTGCCTTTATGTGTACTATTTTTATGAAGTAAAACGTATTATATAATCAGTTTAACAGGTCTCCTGACTAAAAGGAATGTTTAAATTACATATTTTGCTACTTTTTTGTACTACAAGTGTATTCAATTTCAAAAAAATTGCAAAATTTGTCAAAAATTTAATAAAAACCAAAAGTTTGCCCTTCTTGAGTCAATTGAAAATATGCACCAATTACGCTAATATTTAATTTCCGTCTTTATTTTGTTAAAAGGCAACTTTTGAAAACTAGAGCATATTGAAATTCAAAAAAAAGTTTTTTTTCGTTCCACCCTACCCTATATCTCTTCATAAGCAGAATAGTTTTAAAAGAAATATATCGTGCTTCAAAACACTACCTTAACTAACACTGACATCCCATTTATTTTTTTAATAAAACGTTGCGTCAAAAAATAAATCAATGAGGTTGCAACTGTTTTAATTAATGCATGCACAATTTTACATGTTCTCGTGCTTCACTATGAAGTGAGCAAGAAAATATATTTCAAGAATAGCAAGCATATTTTTTGTGCCTAAATAGGTCAACTGATGCCGTTAAAATAACCCTAGAAATCTGTATTTTTTCCCTATACTTTTGGAACCTCAAGCTGGGGCTTCCACAACTGTGCTACGACGCACTCAG
This sequence comes from Dolomedes plantarius, assembly GCA_907164885.2. Taxonomy (NCBI): domain Eukaryota; kingdom Metazoa; phylum Arthropoda; class Arachnida; order Araneae; family Dolomedidae; genus Dolomedes; species Dolomedes plantarius. Next base: position 200,132,828 of record OU015497.1, read on the forward strand.
GAATTCCCATTCGTAAGGCTACTGTGTACTAACACTACTGGATTCACTCGGCTCAATGTTAACCTATAGAGAAAATGTGTCTACTATTTACAGATACATAAATGTCGATAATCCAACAAAAAGGGGATTTTCAGATAGCCCGAACTTTTCTGCACTTTGCAACAAGATTTATTTTATATATTGCCTCCACCAAAGGAATTTAGGAGCATTTAAAACACACTAAATCAGATTTTTCCCTCAAATAACTTAAATTTAAAAATATTATTTGCAATTTTTAAAAACGAAAAATGCCCCAAGTTGTAAAATTTCTTTCTCTATTACGGAGAACAATTAAAAAAACAAACTCTTTCAATCCAAGTCGGCAATCCTTGGACACATTTTTCTCCGTAGGTTAACATTAAGGTGAGTGAATCCAATAGCGTTAGTACACAGCAGCTTTAAATGCCTTGCATTACTGATCTCGCCGACGGTTAGGTTATAACTGTGTAATCACCGTCTTATCCTTAGAGGCCGGACCACTCATTTGGGATATACCGCCGATGTTAGGAATTTTCAATTTTGGATGCCTTTTCCTTACAAGTACACGTTTTATTGTTCATCTGAAAATATTTTTACTTCCTTTCAAAGCATTTAAATTGTACTGAATAACTTTTAAAAGGAAGTTAAAAACATTGAAAATACAATTTACATATTGGAGGGGGTGTAATTATTTTTTTTACTCAAAGAAAAGTATTTTGAAAATGTTTCCTCTTCAACATAAATTTCATTTTAGGTATCCAACTGTGTTCTGAGCCGTTTTTTTTTTCAAAAACTGTACTTGAGAAAACTTCTGTCTATAACTATGCAACTTTTTACAAAATGGGAGATTTTTTGTCGAAATTGAGCATAAACGGCTCTAGTTCTACATAAATGGCTCTAGCTCTACAAAAAAAAAAAAATAAAGTTTCAGGTAGTCTCTTCTAACGAAACTACCGCGGGTTATTAACGTGGGATTGCTTATCGTTGCTTACCTCATTTTTTTTTGACGAATTTTGGTACTTTTCTGTTTAACTATTTTACTGCTACTGGGTTTGGCGCGCTGCCAAAATTATAATTCGCAACAACGCTGAAATTTTGCTTTCCGCAGGACCGTTATTGAGGAACGTAATCATACGTTAAAAGCTACGCATATAACATTAATTTCTTTTTATCATATGTACGTAAAACGATCGTGAGTGTAATGACCTAAAAGCTAATCGATATTTTGACATCTAAAAGATATATATGTAAGGGGGCGTCCATTAATTACGTGAGGCGATTTTAGCGAATTTTCGACCCACTCCCCCCCCCCCCCCCCCTAATCTCACGTGAGATTTTTTTAAATTTTTTAGTGTTTAAATTTTTTAGCCAAATTGAATGAGTTTGAGTCATAAAAATTGATAATAAGATTCTATATTCCTTGTAGAACTACCTCTGATTGACTAGATATGTGGTTTCTGATATATTTAACCTCATATAATTGAAAACATTGTACTTTCGTGCATTACATAAAATTTAGCGCATATTGTTTAACACGGAGCACAGAATAACTTCAGCTAGACCTTTAATGTTATGCTAATCAAGAATCGTTCTAAACATGTTTTCTAAAATTTTCTAATGAAGTTATCTGCTTTCTCATGCTCCTTAGAAATCTTCGTACTTTGGTTCCCATGGAAACAGAACCAAGGAGAAAGCCAATGGCAGGTTACAACAGGTAACATCGGTGTTGAACAGACCTCTCGGAAACAGCGGTTGGTTTACTTTGGTAAGTTTAAGCTATTAATTAAAAAATTAAATGTTGTCAAATATAGTTCAAAGGGTTTTTCAAGAAAACTGGTAATATTTGTTAATAACTGTTAATATATGTTAAGTAATTTTCGTTGAAAAAATTTTAAATTTCAGTAATTGCAGACTTTTAAATTATTAAAAGTCTGCAAATTATCAGGTTTGAAAGCAATGCCAATTTTTGGAAAAAAAATAGAAAAATCTTGAAAATCTAATTTTTTTAAACTTTTAGAATATAATTTACAAGTTAAACTTTAACAGTTCATAAAGCTATTGTCTAAATATCATTTTATTTCTCTCTGAGGAAATAACTTTTTCTACAATTTTTGAAACTGACGAGAAGTTTTTAATCTCAAAGTATACGTATAAGTTGAAAAATGAATTTAAAATTTGAGAGAAACTAAAATATAAAATTTCAGATATTTATGACATATGATGAAAATCGTGCCAAAAATTAATGATGTGCGAATGAAATTGAAACCATGATGAATTATTTTCTTCAAAAAAAATTTTAGGTTTAAGAAAAATAAATAAAAATCTTTAAAAAAATTATAATTGCTAACATAAAAACATTTTGCTTAAGTATTGAGTAAAAAAAATTATAATTGATAAAATTTGTTTTATGTGGAAAAAATAATTTTTACTTCTCTAAATAACAGATAAGTATTTTTATATTTTTAATAATTTTTAAATAATTGCTTTTACATTAAATATAAATGAAATATATATTAACTTTTAGTATTTAGTTATTAATTTATTGAAGAAAAATAAATGGCAAATAAAATATATTTTATCTTAAATTATAAATTTCCTGCTTGATTTGAGAGAAAATAATTGAAACTAAAAATGACAAATTATACTGTATCAGATAAGAAATGGACAATAATTTGCTTTTATAAAATTGAAGAACGCTTGTTTATAATAGCGATTGGGGTGGATTATGTCTAAACCATACTTTAACATAAATTGCATTTTTTTTTCGTAATATCTAGAGTTATAAAACAGAAGGAATATTTATTATTTTTGGATGTATCAGTTATAATTTAAATGAACCATGATTCAGTTTTCCTTTAGTTAAAAATAAAGTTTTGGAAATAATTTGTCTAAAATATTTAAAATAATGTCACACTTAAAACGTTGGGAAAAGAGTCAACTGAAAAATGATCTTATAAATTCATTAACTATTACAAATTTACTAAAGTTGAATTAGATATTTAAAATAATTACTAATTTAAGTTTAATAGACCCATTGCCGTAGGAGGAGCAAAGGGCTGTTCACATTGCGATACGTTCCTCTGTTGGCGCCAAGATTGTCGAAATGACCTATGATTGGTTTGACATATCATGTGGTCTTGCGTATAGCTCTGTGGTTAAACATTCCGGAAGCAATATGAACCAGGCTTGAAAAGTTTTCTCTACACATTATCGTTCCACAACAATTTTTATGGGAAAATCTCCGAAAAAACATGTTCCATGTTAAAAAGTTATATACATGTGACTGCATTTGTAGCTATTCATTTAAATATCTTACAGTTACTATTAAACTGCGCAAGCTGTTCAGCAGCACCACGATTAAGTCAGCTCTCGCTCTAGCGGTTACCTCGGTCCGGACAAAAAGATAAATTGCCGCCCCTTAAGAATATATATATATATATATATATATATATATATATATATATATATATATATACCGGGTGGCCATAATTAAACTGACAGTGCTCACAGTGTTCTGTAGCGCGATCTATTTGCGGGAATGACGCCACATTTTGTAGGAAGATTAAACAAGACGGGGGACGAAGGATTCTGCGAAAAAATAAATTAGTCCCAAAAGTCACCTCTAGGGGAATATTTGGGGCTGTGTAATAGAAAATAGAGTGTTAACAAATGCAAATCAATGCGGAAATTTCCTTTTATTTTGCATTCAAATGAGGTTCAATGAGGCTGCCGTTGTTGTGGACCACATATTGCATTCTGTGCACAGTGTGCACAACAACAGAAAGTAACATGTCTGCAGGAATCTCCCGTACAGTCCGTGATATGTTATCCTTCAACTTAGCCAGGTCCTGGACCACTCCTTAATAGACCTTGGACTTAAGGTAACCCCATAGCCAGAAGTCGCATGGGGTAAGATCAGGCAACCGAGGTGGCGATGTAGTTGGAAAGTAGCGGCTAATGACTCTTTCTGTTGTGAATTTCTGTCGTAGCAGCTGTTGCACCCGTACAGCAACGTGTGGAGGGGCTCCATCTTGCATGAAAATGATTTCCCCCAGGCATTGTCTTTGCTGAAGTGCCGGAATGACAAAGCTGTTCAACATGTGGCGATATTTCTCTCCGGTAACAGAACAGGTTTCCGGTCCTGTCGGGGTAATGTTCTCATAGAAGAATGGACCTACGATAAATTCCGCTGTGAACCCACACCAAACAGTTACCTTTGGTGAATGTAAGGGAATTTCTGTGACTGCATGTGGGGATTTGTCATCCCAAATTCGGCAGTTCTGGGTATTCACAGTTTCATGTAGGTAAAAGTGGGCCTCGTCTCCCCATAAGATTTTCCACGGCCAAGCATCATCCACCTCCATTCTGGCACGAAAGGTGAGAGCAAAAGTCAATCGCTTATCATGGTCGGGGTACAGTAACTCCTGTACACGGCTGATCTTATACGGATAGAAGTTGATAATCTTTCGTAAGATTTTCCATACCGTACTGTAAGGCATATCCATATTCGGAGCTAATCCACGAGCGCTAGAGGTGGCAGCAATATTGTCTGGTCCTCTGTCGACAATCGCCGTGGCAACTGCTTCGATTGTATCCTGTGGTACAGGTTTTCGTCCTCTGCCTGACTGAACCTTCAGAGAACCTGTTTTCTCAAACGTCGCAACCATTGCTTTTAGCCCATTAACTGACACAGGACCGTTACCTTTACGCATATTTTTGTGCGTTCTAAAAGCACGAAGAGCGGCTGACGCGTTGCACTGGTTGAGGTAAAAGAATTTGACCAGTAACGCACGCTCGACTAAAGACGGAGACATTGCACATAAACTTTCAATCCGATTGATTCGAAACGTAACACATTGCCTTTTAAAACCCAAGCAGCTGGCACTGTGCCAATGGATGTAACGTGAAATTTGAATAAAGAACTTCTTCTGCTCAGTGTACGTGATATTGCAGATCACGAGACTTTATCGGTGTTTATGTAGATTTTACGCTTTTTTAAAAGTGTTGCCATATTGCACTTGAACTAAATAAGAAAATGTGCATAATAAAAGGTAATTTTATTCCGTATTAATTTGCATTTGTTAACACTCTATTTTCTATTAAACAGCGCCAAATATTCCCCTAGCGGTGACTTTTGGAACTAATTTATTTTTTCGCGGAATCCTTCGTCCCCCGTCTTGTTTAATCTTCCTACAAAATGCGGCGTCATTCTCGCAAATAGATCGCGCTACAGAACACTTTGAGCACTGTCAGTTTAATTATGGACACCCGGTATATACATATATATATGTGACATACCGACCCCGTGGGAATGATGACCGGAGCCAGCATGTCACACCGGGGATAAACGTAGTCGTAGTCAAAAACACAATTCTCTTTTCACGTCTGCAAATACTTTTTATTTTTGAATTTTTTAACAACGATAACGGCGGTTCACTAGGCAACAGAAAACCGCAAAGTGCCTACCTCTACATGACGCAGGGTCTTTTATAGACTGTTTGAGGTCGCTCGTCATGTGATCGTGAATAGTAATACTAATTGGCTAGCTCTGACTCTGGTGTCAGAGGTGACGTATTATATGCGCAATTATTTGAGATTTTAGAGTCAAAAACACAATTCTCTTTTCACGTCTGCAAATACTTTTTATTTTTGAATTTTTTAACAACGATAACGGCGATATATATATATATATATATATATATATATATATATATCTTAAATAAGGTACATATTTTTTATCTATATATATAAAACAGTTCCGTAACTGACTGACTGGCATACGACGCACAGACCAAACCGGTCGACCTAAAGGGCTGAAATTTTGCATGGCTATTCTTCATATAGTTTAGGGGTGCACTAAAAAATATTTCTGAAAAATTCTTCTTGGATTTTTTAAAATTAAATTTTTAAGTTGTTTTAGTAACTTTTTTTAAGTTTGCATTTAAAATAATAATTTGAGGGTTATAAAATTTATATCACGAGAAAGATCATAAAAATTCCTGTAAAATGAAATCTTTTTCGAATCTTTACCTCCATTTTCTGATTTTTGGTGAATTTTTAAAGATTAATTTTTAGAATTCAATTTACTAAATGCTGATCACGTGATTTCTTTTTCTTTTTCTTTTACGTGAAATAAATTAATTTATCGTCATGTGCATGACAACGAAATAGACAAAATAATTTTTTTTCTTTTTTCAATGCGGCAGACGATTGGACATTATCCAAAAAAATATTAAAATACAATAAAAGATAAGTTCGCCAAACTGTACTACATTAAGTGTACTATATTGTTTAGTATGTTCTATTAGATTTAATTCGAATATTTTTTCTACATTATTTTATCTATAAAATATCCTGTTCATGGAGTATGTTCCTGTATTTTCATTTATGTTCATGGAGTATGTTCCTGTATTTTCATTTATTCATTTGTTTAATATGTTATGATTATTTGTCCGCTAGATGGCAGCACGATACCGCTGTCTTTATATTTTGTAAACGTTCTAAGATACTTTCGCTGTGGAGTTGGTAGCGTCTGTGTTCTGGCTCTGTGTTGTTTGTACGAAGTTCTTTGTGATGTGTTAATAAAGTTCATATAGCCGACCCGTTTGTGCGTCTGGGCTCGAATTTAGTTTTAGTGGAAAGAACATTTGGAGGCACCGGCGAGATGTTTTGATTCCACTGTTGAGATAAGTGGAAATTTTTTGTTTTGTTCTTAAGTTGTAAGAAAGTTTTTGATTTGTATTGATAAGTTCCGTAATGGAAAATGCAGAAATAATCAGGGCCAGAGGCCAGAAAAAGGCTTCTTTAACGAAGTTAAAACTCTATTTAGAATCTAAAGAACAGTTTGATGTACTGGATTTGACCGTACGGTTAGAACGTCTGGAAGTAGCATTTGATGAGTTTTCCAAATTAGATTTATTACTTCCAGTAGAACAATCGGAATTTTCTGAAATAGAAGATGTTTATTTAGAAATTAAAGTTATAATTCGTACAAAGATAGAAGCGATGGCTTCATTGGCCGAAATTCGGCAAAATAATTCGAATGTTGTTGTTCGAAGTGCTGTGAATAACGGAAACGGAACTGTTAAGTTACCTAAAATTACAATTCCATCCTTTACGGGAAATTATTTAGATTGGTTGAATTTTAAAGATTTATTTAAATCTACAGTGCATGATAACGATTCGTTATCAAAAATACATAAGTTCCAGTATTTAAAAGGTTTACTTTCGGGATCAGCCGCTGATTTAATCAAGCACCTACCGGTGTCGGAGACCAGTTACGATGAAGCTTGGGAAAAAATAGAGAAACGCTATGATAATAAAAAGCATATCTCTACCGCTTTAATCAATACCTTTCTGGAACAAAATAAGCTTTCCGAGCCGAATGGCGCGAAATTAAGAAAACTTGCTGACGTTGCGGATGAAGTTATTCGGGGTTTAAAGGCATTGCATGAAGGAGCTAATTCAAGAGATTTGTGGTTAATACACCTTTTGTTAGACAAGGTAGATTCCGAAACCCGAAAATTATGGGCTCAAGAAACGACAGAAATAGAATTTCCCACATTTGAATACTTTTTAGAATTCTTAAACAACCGATGTTCTTATTTAGATGTTTCGATTTGTCATAGCATAGTAAAAACGAAAGTGACTAACAACGTAACTAATGTTAAATCTAATTATTCGAGTAAATGTTTAAAATGTTCTGGAATGCATAGCATTTCGAAGTGTCATAAATTTAATGCTATGCCAATCTCTGTTCGAAAAGAATTCATACGAATGAATGCCTTGTGTTATCGATGTCTGAAAGGCTCGCATCAAATAAAAAATTGCTTTTCTAAATCTGTTTGTGAAGTATGTAAGAAATCATCCCACCATACTAGTTTACACGAATTCGCTTTCTATTCCCATACAACGAGTCTTAAAAATGAAACGCATAGTCCAGAACTGCAAGTCAATACTAACATCGCTTTGAACGCAGCTAAGGAAAAATTTGTTGGTTTGCTACCAACTGCAATTGTTTCAGTGAATGATGCACGAGGAAGAAAGGTGGATTGTACAATTCTATTAGATAGTGGCAGTCAATGTTCGTTCATTTCTGAAGCTTGTGCTAACAAATTAAATCTAAAAAGAGAAGATGCCCTGTTTTCAGTTTGTGGAATTGCTAATTCCTCTGCTGGCAATACAAGAGGTAGTGTAACGTTATCTCTGGAGTCAAGGCATAATCCTAACAGTATGCTCGTGATTGAAGCTTTCGTTTTGAATAAATTAACTTCAAATTTGTCAAGTAATTGTGTAAATACTAAGGATTTAGAATATTTAAAATCCATTGAACTAGCCGATCCCAAATTCGCTGAAGCGAAAAGTGTAGAGATAATAATTGGTGTAGATTATTTTTTTGAAGTTATGAAAGCCGGACAAATTACGGGTTCCGAAAATTCTCTTATCGCCCAGAATACAATGTTTGGTTGGGTTGTAGCGGGCAAGATGCCTTTAAACAGCTTGAAAAAGAACGCCCTATTTGGTATTCATGCTAATATTGACGTTGATGAAGTTTTAAAACGGTTCTGGGAAACTGAAGAGGTTCTTAAAATAAAAAAAGAAGTTTTAAGTGAAGAAGAAAGTTTCTGTGAAAAACACTTTAGTGAAAATTATGAAATCGATAAAAACGGACGGTTCGTCGTGAAACTTCCCTTTTTTAAATCAGAAGTTAAGTGGGGAAATTCTTATCAAGTTACATTGTCTCGTCTCCAGAGTATGGAAAGAAAATTTAATGGAAATCCGAATTTAGAGGAACAGTATAAATCCTTTATGAAAGAATATGAAGAGCTAGGACATATGAAGGTTTCGGAGGATGTCTCTTCAGAATTAGCCGTTAATGAAAAATATTTCTTACCTCACCACGCCATCTTAAAACCCAGTAGTACCACTACTAAGTTAAGGGTGGTTTTTGACGCAAGTTGTAGAACTAGCAATTGCAATTCTTTAAACGATGCACTAGGTGCAGGTGCTAAACAACAACCCGATTTATTTGAGACTTTATTGAATTTCAGGCTTTCCCCGATAGCATTTTGTTGCGATGTGGAGAAAATGTATCGCCAGATATTAATGTCTACTTCTGATCAAGCTTTTCAACGAATTCTGTGGAGATACAATAAATCCGATCCCATTCAAGAGTATAAGCTGCAAACTGTCACATATGGCCTAAAATGTGCGTCTTTTCTTGCAACCCGATGTTTAAAGCAAATTGCGAATGACGCTCGTCCTGTTTATCCTGAGGCTGCTTCTCTCATTGAAAATTCCTTTTATATGGACGACCTCTTGGGTGGTGCACGTAACGTAAGTGAAGCTGCTAGGGTATGCCAAGAAATTATTTTTCTTTTGGAAAATAGAGGTTTTCATTTAAGAAAATGGCAGTCTAATTCAAAGGAGCTCTTGAATGTGATTAAAACTGATAATGTCAATGAAGTGTTCGAATTGAAGGACGGTGAGCAATCCAAGGTTTTAGGATTATGTTGGAATCCTAAATCTGATTCTTTTATTTTTAAAGTTAATTTTTACTTCGAGAACGAAATTACTAAACGGAAGTTCTTGGCTCAATCTGCTAGGCTGTTCGACCCACTAGGATTATTGTCTCCATGCACCATTTCAATCAAAATCTTCTACCAACAACTTTGGTTGTTAAAGTTGGGATGGGACAGTCCCCTTCCGGCGAATTTCGAAGAAAGGTGGAAGAATTTCCAGAGAGAGTTCGATTGCCTCTCCGGAATCAAAATTCCCAGATGGATCCACACTAGAGGCTTAGAGATAATTATCCATGGATTTGCAGACGCTTCAGAGTTGGCCTATGCTGCGGTGCTGTACGCAGTACAAAAGGATATTGATGGTGATTCCAAGGTGACCCTCCTTGCAGCAAAAACTAAAGTTGCTCCACTAAAGCCAATTTCAATTCCTCGGCTGGAGCTGAACGGTGCTCGGCTGTTGGCTAAACTCTTCTCTACGATTTCACATATTCTAAAAGATTATACCATCACTTTCCACGCCTGGACAGATTCACGAGTGGTTTTGACATGGTTGTCTTCTCCCCCTAGGAAGTGGAAAACCTTCGTGGCCAACAGAACAGCCGAAATTATCGAACTAGTGCCCTCTGAACGCTGGCGGCACGTTCCATCGAAACAAAACCCAGCTGACATAGCCTCTAGAGGAGTTTCACCTAAAGCTCTACCAGACTGTAACCTTTGGTGGCATGGGCCTGACTGGTTGTCAATGAGTCCAGAAAATTGGCCTGTAGAGACACAAATGACTGACTTTTCTAGTGACTCTAAGGTTATGATCGAAAAGAAGAAAAATTCTATATTTTCTGCAAATATTTCTAATGTAAAACCGGATAATGTAATTGAAATATTATTTGATAATTGTTCTACACTAACTAAGATTGTTACTGTTTTAGCTTATTGTGTTCGCTTCATCACCCGTTGTAAGAGGCGAACGATCGATTCAGGTAAAGCAACTGAGTCAAAAGGTAAGGTTTCTCCTATTAATGCCATGGAGAGAATCCAAGCTTTAAACAAAATTATCTTGTATGTTCAAGGTGTGTATTTTGCTGAAGAATTAAAATGTATGAAAGATAATAGAGATTTACCGACGAAGAGTAAACTAAAAAATCTTCATCCTTTCATGGATCAAGATGGTCTGTTGCGGGTGGGAGGTCGGTTGAGACATTCACCTCTCCCTTTTAATGCAAAGCATCCCGTCATCTTGCCTGATAAACATACGCTTAGTGATTATTTGATAAAACAATTTCATATAACTTATTTGCATGCTAATCTTACCTTGTTATTGAATATTTTATTGCAGAATTATTGGATTGTTGGTGCTAGGAAACTAATCAAGAGTTATATTCATAAGTGTATTGTTTGTCATAGATATCGTTTTGCATCCAATAATCAATTGATGGGAGATCTTCCGCGACAACGTGTCATGCCTAATAGACCATTCTCGGTCTGTGGGGTAGACTTTGCTGGGCCTATTAATATGTTGAAATTTCGGGGTAGAGGTGCTAAAAGTATAAAAGGTTATGTTGCTTTATTCATTTGCTTTAGCACAAAGGCGATTCATCTAGAATGCGTCAGTGATTTGACCTCCGAGGCTTTTATTGCTGCCTTGAAGAGGTTTAGTTGTCGCAGAGGGTCCCCCCGTCACATTCATTGTGATAATGCCACTAATTTTTGTGGTGCTAAAAGGAAAATGTCTGAATTGTGTAAATTTGTGTCCGGTATCAGCAGGGATGAGAACATTTGTTATTTTCTCTCACAACAAGCTATTCAGTAGCATATGATACCTCCTGCAAGTCCTCATTTTGGTGGATTGTGGGAATCGGGTATCAAATCGGTAAAGTCCCATATGAAAAGAGTAATTGGTGACCATAAGTTAACCTTCGAAGAATTTGCCACTCTGTTTTGTCAGATTGAAGCAGTTTTGAATTCAAGACCATTGTCGCCTACCAACGATGAATTAGACAATTTAGAAGTGTTAACTCCCTCCCATTTTTTAATAGGTGAAGTAATTACTTCCCCTCCTGAGCAGGTTGACTCCCAATATCTGTCCTTACGTTCTCGCTGGGACCTTGTTCAAAAAATTAAAATGAACTTTTGGAAAAGGTGGCACCAGGACTATCTAAGCTCTCTTCAAAATCGTAACAAATGGCATATCACCAAATCAAATTTAAAGGTAGGTGACATGGTGTTGCTCAAGGAAGACAATACACCTCCATCCTGTTGGCCTCTTGGCAGAGTAAATGAAGTTCATCCAGGTTTAGATGGAACGGTGCGAGTTGTCACCCTTAAAACTTCTAAAGGTTATTTTAAAAGGCCTATCGTTAAACTCTCACCCCTACCGATGTGTCAAGAATAAATTCTTGAGGGTGGGAGTATGTTCATGGAGTATGTTCCTGTATTTTCATTTATTCATTTGTTTAATATGTTATGATTATTTGTCCGCTAGATGGCAGCACGATACCGCTGTCTTTATGTTTTGTAAACGTTCTAAGATACTTTCGCTGTGGAGTTGGTAGCGTCTGTGTTCTGGCTCTGTGTTGTTTGTACGAAGTTCTTTGTGATGTGTTAATAAAGTTCATATAGCCGACCCGTTTGTGCGTCTGGGCTCGAATTTAGTTTTAGTGGAAAGAACATTGTGTGAACATTTAGTGAAAGTACAAGGTAAGAATCATCAGTAAACACCAAATTTGGTCAACTATTACATTTAAAACTTTCAGAACGATTCGATTAACTAAAGTAACTCAACCATTTAAAATAAATAACATAAACAGATCCATGATTTCAAAAAGTTTAAATACAACCATTCTATAAAGGATTCTAAATATACAGATTACTTATTGTGTTCTAAAAATAGAGAAACAGCAAATACAATTACAGTAGTTAAATTTATTATTTGAGGAAAGCTTTGGCTGTTTTTATAGAAGTTTAACAAAGTATTTTATTTGTATCGTCAAAGTTATTGGTATCGTTAGCAATATTCTTAAAGCAATAGTAAGGTTTGGGGCAAAATTTAACTTTGTAATTAAGCTCAGTATATTGCTTAGGCTTTCTTTTTTCCCGAAAAGCGCAGATACTGCTGAAATTTCCTGTGCTAATTCTACCCCTAATGCTATTCTGTTTAAAGAAGTATATGCATGTTCAAACAAGTTCAAGCAGCGTCCTTTTCAAATTCTGTGTTCATTTTTCATTAGTGTAAATATTTTTGGCTTTTAGACATAAACAATATAAATGCGCTACGGACTGTAACTTTTAAGCGGACGAAAAATATCGATATATGAAATTTTCTATTAATTGGGTATTTAACGCATCAATTTTTTTTCTCACACAGCCAAAATGAAGCCCCTAAATTTGCCGGGTCGCCGTCCCTAGAGCGGGCGTTGATTAAGTGTTGGAGTAAAACAAAACCTTAACAACCAACAATTATTCACTGAATATTCGTTTTGAGTTTTACATTTGCGTTTAAAGTGGGGTATTTCACTCTCATTCTAGGACGAATATACCACGAATCTTGGTTTAAATCCTTTTCAACTTTCCATGAATCCGAAATTCAATCTTTATTAAGGGTTGGCTATTTACTCCTTGGGGAACAATCTCCTTTTATTTATTGGAGCATATGCTTTTATACGATTAATATTCAAAACATTAGGACATAGTTTTTGATTTCGGTATCTTCTATACAGCCTATACAAATTACAAAAACATGCACAAAGAATTTGTGTGGAATCAACAGGTGAAATAAGCAACTGAAAGTATATTTCAATACAGTCCCCACAGCAAACACTCAAACAAATTCTTATTCCCTGATAAATAATACTGTGAGATACCTGTTAGAATATCAGTATTCGCCAAATTTCAGGTAATATCAGATGGATACAAGCGGTATTCGAGACGTTTGACAGTAAACAAGTTAACTAACAAGTTTTTTTTTCCCAATGGCAAGCAATTAACAAAAACAACAAGATAAAAATACAAAATAAAAACAGGCAACAACAAGAAAAAAAGAGTAATACGAAGAAGGAAACAGGAACGTATCAGTTTCCCAATGCTCTCGCCTCTCAATATCAGCTATAGAGATCTCAAGCCGGCATTGCCTCATAGTTCTGGAGGTGGGAAATGTCCATAACTTGTGGTTTATCACAAATATCGCTATGTAGAATTTTCAGGTCGCTCAGATGTCATGACCAGTTAAAAACCGGATCATGGCTGCCGAATTCTCTCTTGGAAAACCTGGAATATATGCACTATTAACTCCCACAGCTTATTACAATTTCTGTCAATTAATTCTTGATAAAATAGGTCTTAACTAACAAGTAATAAGCATGAATAATAAGGAAATTAAAAAAAATAATCTTGTTTATTTACTATTATTAATAGGTAAACAAATGTTTACCTGTTTGTCACGATATAGTTGTACTAATTTTGTGAACATAATTTAGAGTGTTGCTCACGGAGATGGTGACTTTCGTAAATTCATCCCACAAGCATATTTAAAAGAAGGAATCGCTCCAATCTATACAATAACTAAATAGCTTTGATGATAAACCTATTTTTTTTTACTTTTCCAATATCAGGGCGTTGTTCTTAAGACTTAAAGTGTAACAATTTGTACTCTTAAAGGAATTTTTTTTTTTTACTCTAGAAAAATTCGTTTACTTGATTATATAAATCACAGATATATCTGTTCAATCTGTTCTAACTGTCAGATAAATTAGATTATATCCAAGAAATTTAGGACGTAATTTCTTAGTGGAAATTCATTGACACCCGTTCATTTAATGTTAGTCATGCCGATTTCATGATTTGTACATCTTAATGTATTCATATTTGATATTAACTTTTGTAACTACATTATGTTAGATCTCTATACCCCATTATATATAATGTCTTTCATTCTTGTATATTCGTATACGCGTTATGCTTACTATATAAAGTAAAAGGAAGTAATAATTATATCTCACTCATTTTAGTATAAGTAGTGCTTGAAGTATAATGACCCTTATATACACCGACTGTTTGTTCCTACCATTCCTAATTAAAATCATTTGTTCCACAGATACGGACGAAGGCAACATCACATGGAAACTTGCGTTGATGGAATTAGATATGGAAAAGCTCAACTTTATGATACACTACATACAAAATAATATGTTTGGCAAGTATGAGGTAATTGTCTGGAAAACTCACTTTCTAACTTCTATATACTTGATTATATAAGTATGATTCACAACAGCAGTGAATTTTGAAAAAAAAAGGAATTTTACAGCGGGAATTTTCCCCCATACTAATAAATACACTAACCTTACTGCTGATGACAAAAAACATTTATATGAGAGATTTTTAAACGTAGTAAATATGCATTTTTCACATTTGTTAAAGTATCCGAAAGATTCCCAAACCTTTTATATACTACGAAAATTTTTGCAACATGTTATTCTTAACCAGTAGTTGGTACCCATCAAAACGTGATGGCTGGTAGTAAATAAATGTTCTAATATACAAATTATACTCAACACATCATTGCCAAATGCCGAAAATCATAATATTAAGAATAGAGAAATACACTTTAAAAAATTACTGTTGAACCCAATAAAAAGAAATATGGTTACTCAACAGCACGAAATAAACCATCTCAGTCAGGTTTAATTCTATATCTCCCAAACATAATTAAAAATAAAAATGGCAAAGAGAGAGACAGAGCGATTCCTCGGAATAAACAAATTGACGTGTTTATGCGGCCTCGTGCTTAGTGAGTATCTAAAGCCAGATTTAAATATGTCACTGAACATGCGCAGAAAGCAATTTTTTAATTGTAAATTATCGCTGATTAATAGAAATTGTAGTTACAAGAACCAAATTTGACAAATCTATAGATTAAAATCTTTGGTTTAGAATGAAATAAATTGATGCAGCAATTTTCTCTCACGGACTGCCCAAAGAATCGGATTATCAACTTAAATATATAGATTTCTATCTTTTTACTTGTATTTTGGTATAATCCTGGAATGCTTAAAGCCACTTAAAAAGTTCTTTCAATCCGTAGAAAACTCGCTGGCTGCATGAGTGCCAATAACAGCGAGCACCCCTTTATCATTTACAGCTCCGATTAAAAAAATTAGAATAATGTAAAACAGAATAGGTTTAATATTGCTACAGTGTCAATTTGCATACTTTGTTCCGAAAAAAATATCAAAAATGTCTAAATATCTTCAGAACATTTATAAATATAACATAAATATTTATTTTTATTTGCTGTACTAATAATTAACTATTTAAAAAATATTAGAATTATTTAAAAAATTAGAATATCTGGACAACATGGTTAAAAAAATTAGAATATGCAACTATTTTCCTGTTGGTTTAGAGTTTAGAGAACAACTGCGGGACTAACATGTGCGGGATTATAAAATGTGTTCCGCGGAAAATGAAAAGTAGTTTGGCTTTTGATTTTAGTTCAGTATTTTTTTAATATGGAACGAAAGAGCGACTTATCTGAGTCTGTGAAATTTCGTATCGTGGACTTGCAGGAAGAAGAAAAAACACAACTGTTTATAGCAAAGGAAGTGAAATGTTCTCAAACAAGTGTAAGTAGAGTTTGAGAGAATATTGTAATAAGTGTTTTTAAAATAAACACTTTAAAAGTGGTCGAAAACCAGAAAGTTCAGCAAGAGATGAAAGGGAATTGAAAAAGATTGTGAAGAAACATCGCTTTCGAAGTGTGAGATAATTGCAGAGAAAATGGAAAGAAGTGGGTGTAAATGCCTCTAAATCTACAATATTACGACGACTTCACAAATTAGGTTTTAGGTCACGTGTGTCTAGGACAAAGCCACTCTTATCATCTAAGCAAAGGGCTGCTAGAGTTAAATGGTGTAAACAAATGCTATTTTGGGGTCAAGATGACCGGAAAGAGGTACTCTTCAGCGATGAAAGTATGTTTTGTGTGTCTCATGGGAATCAAGGTATACGTATTTGGAGACTTAAACAAGAAGATTTTGATAAAGAGTGTTTAAAACGTTCGGCTAAATTGCATGACTGCAGAAGGCCCTGGTAGGTTGCGTATTGTTTACACAAAAGTCAATTCAGAAGTGTAACAAGAAATTCTTGAACACTTCATGATTCCTTCATCTGGGGATTTATGTGATGACGATTTCGTGTTTCAGCAAGATTCAGCTTCTTCCACACTTCTAAATCGACAACTAAATGGCTCCAGGAGAAAGAAATAAATATACTCCCTTGGCCTGCGAACTCATCCGATCTAAATCCCATCGAGAATTTGTGGGGAATTATGAAAAAAACGACTTCAGGAAGTTGCACCAAGAGACAAAAAAAAATCTTATTTCTAGTTTGAAGAACATATGGTCGAATATTGATAAAAAAATTTGTGAACTCTAGTCAATAATATGCCAAACCATTTAAGAGCTGTCATTAAAGTTAAGGGTGATGCAACAAAGTACTGATTAGCATGTAAAAACCCTTCGAGTTTAAATTGTGTACAATATATTTACATTATTCTAATTTTTTGAACCATCTTATGAAGTATTCTAATATTTTGAATTTTTTTTCCCTTGCTGTTTTAAATATATTTTCTATTTTATTGTAATATGTTTATATTTTCATAATCTACAAAATATGCAGATTTATATTATGATAATTTATATTTAATATCATTGATTATTTCTTTGATAAATTAGATTTGCAATTCCCTCGACCATATTTTCTTTCATTATTCTAATTTTTTGAATCGGAGCTGTACATTCCATAAGCCAGTGGTGTTTCGACCGCGACCCATTTCCTTGATATAAAAAATCACTCGACCCCTGTGAAAACTTTTAATAGTTTTTTTTTAATTTATTTTTTAACTAGGAAAATGTTAACAAAAATAAAAAAGAAATAAGCAAATTTTGACATACAGTAAAACCTTGTTTATCCGGCCCTCGTTGATCCGGATCTCCGGATAATCCGAATCAGATTTGTAGACTTTTTTTAAAATTTAATGTTCACATTGATAATAATTTTTAACTATAATAGCAAGAACGTAACTACAAGTGCGCCAAATATTCGCGTTTTCGTTTGATTCAATGTACAGTTCCTGCATAGATTGTGCAATAAATTACGGTAATAAAATGCTTTTGTCGAGTTTAAGAAAGCTTTACTACTTACCAATTATTTGTTAAGATATTATGTGAAAAGTTATTTTTATATTTTTAATGTCTTGTAAACAGTACTATGTAATTTTATTACAAAACATAGTTTTTTCTTATCGTAACGAGGCGCATCCAAAAAGTGAGAACCGGTTTCTCATAGATCCTACGCATGTCACGTCATTGTAACGACGACGCCGTCAATTGGGTCTTGAACGTCTGGTGTTTCATTTGGTGTAAATTATATCGTTTTATAAAATTGTTTCGTTTTGCTGTGTTAGTTTAAAGTGGACATTAAAATCGAAAATTCCCCCAGTTTTGAAGTGCGGTCAGTGATAAGATTTTTAAATGCAAGAGATATTCGTGTGATACGATCATAAATGGTAAGGTACGACCCTAAATGGTGAATCCTACTGCGAAACTCTTAAGAAACTGCGCCGAGGAATTCAGATTCGACGGCGTGGATTACTGTCCGCTGAAGTGTTTTGGACGACAACGCGCGCCCTCACACCGCCGTCTATACATGTGCATTGCTTAAGGTTAGAAACCTGGCCCGGACTGGTTCCTTTGGGGGCCCTCGGCTAGAGACTGAGGAGGTCCGGGGGTCCTCCGCCGGGCAATTTTTGAAAATCACATGCCTAAAAAACCACATTTTCCGCTATTTTGGCACTTGGAAAGTATTTGAGTAAAGGCAGGATCTTTTTCAAAAGTTAAGCTATTCTGTTGAAGTTTACTTACGTTTGCAGTACATTTTTATTATATCTAATCTTATTACACACGATAAAAATAGCAATCAGTTACAAGTAGTTTATTACTTGAAAATGAGAGTGAGAAACATTTCTAGATTTAGGCAACTTTATCTGTGCTAAAGCCATCATCTAAATCCTACTGCAATACCTCAAGAAAAAATAAACAGTAATTAGGGAAAACACTAATGACTAAGACAAGCATATGCAAAGAAAAAGTTGTATTTTGCTACGATTCCTTTTTAAAAATAAAAAAAATGATAGACGATACAAATGAATTATTTACAATTTAAATTATGAGGTAACCTAACGTAACAGCTTTTCGGCCAGTTCTTCACTAGTCCTGGCTATTTCATCCATAATTAAATTTTTATCTAAATTATAAAATATGTCTCTCTCTACATTAATAAATAGGAGATTAGACATAAGGTCTTGGCTTCAAGTAGACCAAAGTCTATTTTTAACGATTTTAAGTTTAGAAAACACCCTTTCACAGGTGACTTGTGTACAAGGTATAGTTAGAAAAAAATTGTAAGCTATATATAGGTTGGTAATTCGACAATATTACGGCGACCGCGGCTGTCGCTTAAACGCCCTGTAGAACCTGAAGACCAGTCGCCGCGTAGCAATACCTACATACTCAGTTGAAGGTTATGCACCTGTTCGGTTAATTAGTATAGGCCTGGGAGACAGTCCAGAATGTGAGAGTTGGAAAACAACAGAAAAGGCGCACGACAAACACTGAAAACATTGTTTCTTGTCAGATCAGTATCCATAAAGATCTTCTTCATCAGATTCAGATTCTAAATCGTCCTCTTCCCAGTTTTTTTTTCAGCTTCATTCAGCTTGTCTTGTTTATTTTTTCTTTCATTTTCGTTCTCAATTTTTGTAGTTGTTATAAAACTTTTGTGTCAATCTGCAAACTGTTTCAGCTCAATTAATAATCGACTTCCTTCAATTTTACAAAGCTTAGAAATGCTGCAAAAGGCATCCATAGGAAAATTATCAAGCTTTTCTATTTCGAGAAATTTCCTTGGATCTAACGAGGAACAATCTCTCAAAATTTCTTTTTTTGGACTGAATCTTTCTTCGATACTCGTCTTATCGCAATCTAAAATATTGAAAAACACCAATTTATAGTATTGGACAGTTGAGATTCCAGGAGCTTCGTCTTAATTTTCCCCCAGGCTTTACCATTTTCTTTGAAGTTCTTTTTTCCTTTAAATCTACTTCCACTTCTACATCAATTTTGCAATCTTCTAAACTGCTATTAACTGTACTAGCCTAATACGTATTTTGTTTTTGAATACAGAACTTCAAAGAATTTATCACTCTTTTTATCTTACTTGTTGAAGCAGCGTCTGTACTAAGTTCCAGGCGGTAGAATAGTCAATGGTTTTACTTTGTAAAAATTTTGAAACAGGAGATGTAAACATAAAAAAATCTAGTAAAAAAATAGACATAAATAAGTTCTCAATAGTGATTGAACTCACGGATCCTGATCCAGTTTACGCAGCCAGCCGAAGTCTCTCCACCCAAGTTCTGACCACATCGCACGCTGCAGCAGTTTGGTGAAGCAAACTGGAGTATCCTAGAGACATCCAATCAGCTTACTCCATCTCTCTGTTGAGTGCATACTCGTTCCCCGTTGATAGTTTCTGAGATATCAGCGTTAGAGGACTCGACCCAAGCAACGCAGTTAACCCATCACTTCCTGTGGTCCTGTGGACCATTATCTGATCAAATTTCCTGACATGAACTTCGATTTGCAGTCAAAACTTCCATTTGATATTTCTTTTAAAACGGCAATAAAATTGAATACCTTCCCTGGGTTTACACTTCCTCACTCCTTCCAACAACTCTTCGTAAATAATCGAAGAAAGAGCTTTGTGTTTGCTCCACCACCTTGTGGCTCCTATTTTTTGCAACTTGTACAGTTTTTCATGGGCAATATGTTTTCTTTTTGTTTCTCTCTCCCATACGGCCATTCTTTTTTAGGATGAGCTAATAAAAACTTCCACTAATCCAAATAAGTTTTCTGCTTGGAGTAACTTTATTGTTGAATCAGCCACTACTAATTTAAGTACGTGTCCCATACAGTGAGTGTAAATAAGATCTTCGTTTTCTTTTTGAACTGATCTTGTAGACCGTTTTAACAGCCTTTCATATTGTTAGCTCCGTCAAATGAACACGCAATAATATTTGATTTTGCAATACCACACATGGCTAATTCTGATTTTATAAGTTCTTACAAAGCAAGTCCACTTGAATCATCACCTACTGTTACTTTTAAAAGTCTATCATATATCTTTCCTTGAACGACTTAGTGGACGCAAATTGCCAATTGGTTCATAATCTTGGGTACTATCTACCACCACGCTGTATATAATGCTAGTGTGAAGGTCTTTCAAAATAATATTACGGCCCATCGACCAAATTACTTTGATAAGCTTGTTGATAAAGGTTTTTGTCAAAAATGTCAACAGAGAGTCTCGTCCAATCGGTCCTTTAGTTAACTTTCCTGCAGTTTTTTTTGTTAATTACTTTCATTCTGGACTTTTTCCTGTCTTCAATATACTTTCTGAAATAATTTTGTAAAATCACATCATAATTTGCAACTAACATGACTAGTTCAAGAAAATTACCATGGTTTTCTATAGAGTCCAGTGTATAAGCCCTTCCTGCTTTATCGCATCTGTATGCAATGCCTTGCCTCCCAATAAACAAAACTACATCAATTAAACGATGAACAACAAATATTCTGGTGTGAACGTCTCTTTCTCGCTGTTTGGTTTGGTTGCCAGTCAGAAGAATTGAAATATCATAACCTTTTTGGATTTGATAAGCTGCCGCGAGTTCAGGATAACGAGAATTTTCATGAACCTCAACGGATTTATAAATATGCTTAGGAGAAACGTCATGTCTGGTAATAAATGAGGAATGTCTATTATCTTTACCTCCAAAGGCCCTACAGCAGGAGCAGTACACTTTGTTAAGCCGAATCGAATATGATAACCATTTTGTATGCATTTTTCACCATTTTGCAAAAGTCAGTAATAAAGTTTTGAAGAGTCGAATGGCAGTTTAGTTTCTTTTCCCTCACTAACTTGAATTGGGTGCTTCTCCATAAGAGCTTTTTTAATTCGATAGGGTCATTTTCGTTGGGGCAGATGAAACATCCAAGCTGTTGGGTAACCGCATCAGGTGTCTTTTAGTGGGTTTCGGCATCATCCTTTTCTGTGTCAGAGCTCGAATTAATTCTTGGTGAATCACTGCCGAGAGAAGACGACGTTTCTGATGGACGGTCTAAAAGGACTGATTGCAAGCAGGCGTAGTTCCTTCCTTTTCATATCCACAAGACGAGGTGCCAGGAGTAGATGAAGACTCCGAAGGAAGTGGAATTCGATCTTCGGTTTCTGGGAATAAATGTTATCAATTTAGACAAACAATATAACTTTGGGATTAAAACTCAAAATTTATTCATTTTACAGTAGTACTAAACATACCACTATACATTACTGTTATAATGTAATAATTAAGAATTTTTTAAACGAAATAAACGTTAAAGAAACACTCGCACTGACTGGTATGCAAAAACAACAAAGCCATAACAGACTCATGTAGAACCCGGATTGGATGCCATGTAGACTCAATGTAGAGCCATGTTGGATCGAAGGGTCAGTCGTATTTACCGCTCCCTAAATTAAATTTTTAAGTTACCAAATTTTAATTAGTATTTTTTTTATCACGTCCAGATTTGCCGGGACTAATGAACTACTGTACTAATTAACTAATTCCAACTTTCTTACCTGTATTTGATGTATCATTGTGACTCAAAGGCTGAATGTGCGACTGAGAAGTGGAACTAGTTAACCAAGTATTTAAACTTTTGGAACATTTTTCAACGTCTATAGATTTTCTCTTCTTTCCTTTTCTTTTCTTAGCGCCCCTTTGATACATACGTTTCATGTTGACACAACTGACTAATGCACTAACAACAACATACACTGACTGAAAGGTGTAGTGGTAGGATAAAAACCGCCAAACTGTTTGAAACAACTGTTTTTCACTAAACAACGAACTGTTTTTTTTCTGAACCGGCCCAAACACTTGGAACTGTTTGATCTGAGGATCAGACTTTCTGTTCTCTAATCTCAACTGTTCTAAGGTCACAACAGAACTTAATATAAAAGAACAAATGCAAACTGGTATGTTTTTACCTTTTATAGTTTTTCTTCCTTTTCGATTCGGACTCAAGAACGTTATCGACTCTTCTCGTTCTTGAACGGAAACCACAATTCACGACAAAGGGACCGACAATTTACGTTTTTCTTCTTTTCTCTCAAACAATAAAATTGCCCATTTATTGATACTGATTTTAGATCCAAATAAGAACTCAAGTAATTTAACATATCTTTAAAATTATGGAAACTTTTAAATATTTGTATAATGTATCTAGAATCCAGGTAAAACACTTCAACAAAAAACGTTTTCCGCTTTAATATAAAATATAAAAAACTATTTTTATTTCTGAATTAAAACGTGAAAAAATATTACTTGGTTGTAAATGTAATTATTTTAAAATTTCTCATTTTTCCGTTCCGAGATTAAAAAGAACAACTACAATACAATTAACTTACTTGTTTGCGTTTCTGTTACAGCAGAGCCGAAAACAGACTAGATTGGGATACCGAGTCTAGATTTCCAGTTTCTTCTTTTCGCCATTCTATTTTTTTAACAGTTTTTATAAACAGTTGTTACACTTCAACGAACAGTTCGTTTGGATTTTGTAAAAACAGCGATGCGTCAGTCACTTCCCTTCACCAGCGATACGTCGCCACACGCCGGTGGCAATACGTATGCAGACTGACTGTTCTGCCATACTGCTTGTGCTAAGAGTAAACATTGACTGGCGTTTTAACAAAAGCTTAAAATTGATGGTACACGCTTTAACTTCC
The DNA here is from genome assembly GCA_907164885.2 of Dolomedes plantarius. NCBI lineage: Eukaryota > Metazoa > Arthropoda > Arachnida > Araneae > Dolomedidae > Dolomedes > Dolomedes plantarius. The sequence goes on from OU015497.1 coordinate 200,156,245, forward strand.
AGGGAAAAAGTAAAATGACTCCAGTGCAACTAATTATAAAGTAGTGTAGTTAAAAAAGTACCTGACTAATAAAAAATACAAACTACTATTTTGGACGCCCACTTGGGTCGGGGGCCCTTGGCAATCGCGAACCAGCCGACCTAGCCAGTCCGGTCCTGTTAGGAACTACCACCGTATATTCCCGACCTATCTCCTAACGATTACCATTTGTTTCTTCACCTGAAGTGATTTTTGTCTCAGAGTCTACAGAGTGATGAAGAAACAAAAGACGTTGTGAAGGAATGACTGAATAGGTTAGTGGGGAGTTTCTTCGATGAAGAAATACACAGCTAGTCTCACGATACGACAAATGGCTCAATAAATATATCGACTACGTATAAAAGTACTGTAATATACAGGGTGAACCAAAAGTCTTGCCCTGATTATAAATATTTATTGTGCTCAAACTATTATAATTAGACATATGTTTGTTTGGATATATTGTAAGTACAATTATAAATTTTTTTATAAGACCATTTACCTCTGTAAATTTCAACGTGTGCCTCCTTGGTAGCTCGGAGAATGTCGAAACGGTATTCCAGTTCCCGCCAAGTGTTATTTAACATGTCTTCTGTTACAGTACACACAGCAGCTTGTATCCTAGCCTTGAGTTCTTCGACTTCAGTAATTGGTGGGGCAAAGACTCTGTCTTTGATATAGCCCCAACAGAAAAAAATCAAGATGAGTAATATCTGGAGAGAGCGGAGGCAAGGGTGTTGTTCCATCCCTTCCAATCCACCAATCCGGAAATGTTTCGTCTGCACTAGGCCTGCCACTTCTGGGAAGATCCTTAACGCTGCCTGTGTTTTTAAACCTTTCATATCATCGTTTTATTGATTTTTAATCAGGGGGGTTGCGTCCATAACAATGTCAAAATTTATGCTTAACATTAATGGGCGATTTCGTTTCGTGAAACCAAAGAAAACATTGGGCTTTCTCTTCAATCGACAGCATTTCGGCAGAAAATGATGTCTTCCTTACAAATGTTCCCCTGATTCACTCTTGAAGGAGCACTCGCGCCAAATTTTGCACAAAAAAACTACTAAAACTGACCTATCCAATGATATTATATTAAACATTATTATATTACACGGTTGTTTTGTAATAAATTTTCATAATCAGGGCAAGACTTTTGGTTCACCCTGTACAATTTAACATTTGGCATTAAAAATCTTTCAAAATCTTCTTCCTAAATTTTTTTACACCCAATCGGTTCGTACTTTCTGGATTCACCTCGTATTTGAAAATTTACAGTAAAATTTTGTATTCATCATTTTATTTTCTGAGACAACAAAAAAGACAGCTGTATAAAGACAGCTGTTTCAGTTATCTAACGATGCTGAAAATGTTAAAACCGAGATTTGATTTCTCTCAATTTTCTACCTTTATTAATGTTCCATTTTTAAAGAGAAATAAGATACAAATATATTAAACGACCCAACCTTTCGGTTATGCGTTAAAAAAAATCTTAAGGGGGGGGGACTTGTGCTAATTGTGTAAAACACAACGAAATAGAATAACTATGAAATCGGATAATGAACAGCCATAAGGGCCATAACTATTTTTCTTATGGCTCTTCTACAGTAATAATCATTATAAAACTTATTCTTCTTCCAGATATCAATATTGGTAGGTAAGCCTCTGCGTATATTATTAAATTGAATGCATACTATCATACAGTGCTCCACCGATTGTTCAGCACCACAAGAGCAAGTGCTACTTTTTCCGTGAAACCTGCTTTGATAACTATCAAATGACCCATGTCCAGTGATTGCTTGGTTTATGTAAAAATCTGAACTTAGCCTGTCAGTTTTAACTTGAGGAAAAATTTCTCTTACTAAAGTTCTTAAGTTCCAGCAGTTGTATTGTTCCACCTATCTTGCCAGACGTGTTCCGCCATTTGAAATAATTTTGCTTTTACTTGGTTTCTAGTCCATTTAATTTCTTTATTTATTACTTCCAATTTAGTTGCTTCTTTTGCAGTCTGATCAACTGCTTCATTTTTATCAATCCCAATATGCGCTTTTATCCAATGTAGTGCGGCATTAAGTCCCGAAGTTTAAACTAATTTTTTGATCTTATCCACCATCTCACTTTTAAAACTGAGTGTATTTAATGCCTGTAACGCACTACGTGAATCTGAATAAATATCAATTGCTTTATGACCTTGTCCAATAGCATCTTCAATAGCCAGTTGTATTGCATACAGTTCAGCACTGAAGGAACTCGCATTATCAGATAGCCTTTGTTTTATTTCCAATACTTTTAAATCCTTAATATATTTATTAATACCTGCCCCAGTTTTTCCATTCATGCGGGAGCCATCCGTGTAATAATTAATATCAGTAATTGGAATTAAATCAAATGTCCAGTTTATTGTCCATAAATCAGTCTCACGTTTTATAGGTCTGTTCGCCAATTCGCAATTATTTTTGCTAAAATTTATATCCATAACTTCTATTTCTTGTTCCTTGTAATATATTTCAAACATTTTGTAGTCAATTTCAGCTCTGAGATCTAAAGGCATACAACCTGCCAGTACGGCCAATGCATTCGTTGAAACTGTTTTATAGCATTTTGTAATGCTCAGTAAGAAAGGTCTTTGAATTTTATTTAATAAATTGTTTTGTCTTACTGTATTCTTGAACCAGAATGGGGCCCCATAAAGGATAATTTTTTCTATTATTACTTTATATATTTCTTTCAATATACTAGGCCTGAAACCCCAAGTCTTCTTACTGTACCTTGCCAGACCGTACATCACTCTAAGAGCCTTATCCTGTACTTCCACCAGATGTTGCATAAAATTTAGGTCTTTATCCAAGAGTATACCCAAATACTTTACTGCTTTACAATATTTAATCCCATGCATACCCAATTTGATTGTAGGTTTGCGTTTGATTTGCCTTTTAAATGCTATTATCGTGTAAAAACATTTATCCGTGTTAAATTTTTATTTATTATTATTTGCCCATTCTAGACACAAGTCTAAGATCTTTGTCGCATATTGAGTAAATTTATAAGACACCTTACTGCTAATTGTAATAATCAGATCGTCAGAAAATGCTTGCATTTTAATGTTTGCCTCTTCCCATTCCTTTTGTAACAGCGGGTTAATTACCAGTAGCCAAAGAATAGGTTCCAGGGAAGACCCCTGAGGAACCCCAATATTATAATCCATTAGATCATTATTTCTTAGTTTAATCTTCCTATCTTGCAAGTAGTCAATTATTATATTATAGAGATTCTTACTTATTTTTAATTCTTTTAAACTTTTGACAATGCTATTTTTGCGGACTGAATTAAAAGCGTTACTTATATCTAAAGTCAGAATACAGGTATGTTCCTGTCTAGCTTTATTATCCTCAATTATTCCTTTTAAATTGTGTAGAGCCGTATTAGTATTTATGTTCCTTCTGAAACCAAATTGGTTATCAGAGATAATTCCATTGCTTTCTAGGTGGTAAACCAGTCTTTCGGTTATTATTTTATCCATCACCTTACCCAATATTGGCAGCAAACAAATTGGTCTATATGAAGATGGGCTCTTTGGATCCCTTTCTTCCTTTAAAAAATAAATAACCTTAGTTATTTTCCAAACTGCTGGAAACTTCATTTCCTTCCAGATTTTATTATAGAGTTTCCATAAGAAGTTTCTATCTGCCCTATAAATTTCCATAATTAAACTAAAAGTGACCCCAATATAGCCAGGCGCTTTATTCATTGGCATTTCCTCTAGAATTAAGTCTACTTCTCGTTTCGTTATTTCATTATCTTCAATTTCCCTCTCATCATCAACGTCATTCAGTTCAGTATTTTCTTCAGTCTTAAAATGATACGATGTAAGTGCCTTTTCAATATTATCTTCTGTTTCATATATGACGCCCTCGTGATCAACGATACTAGCTATAACACTTTGCTTCTTATCTTTAATGATATAGTTAACTTTACCATGCGTATCTTTAACTGTAAGATTCTCAATAAAATCACTAAACGACCTCTTTTTGGCCTCTTTTAACGATCTCTTATAGCACGCTCTTTCAACCTTGAATATTAGCATTTTCCTCTGTCTTTCCACTATATCACTCTCCCTCCGTGCTATCCTTCGTAAAGCTCTGACTCTGCTTCTTTTTATAGCCAGGGACCCACTCCACCAATAGGCCCTCTTTTGAATTCTCCCACCTTTTTTCTTATGCTTTTCACATAATTCAACTATAATTGTGTTTAATTCACTTAAAACTACTCTTGATGAAAAATTATCTAGATTTTCTGAAATTATATTAATTTCTTTCTTTAAATCTCCCCTAAATGACATCCAATTTAACTTTTTGAGTTCATATTTTTTCTCTATAAGACCCTGTATATTCCTCTCAATTTCTAATTCAAACATAATAGCATTATGATCCGTTAATGTGAAATCATCACTGACCCTCCATTTCTTAATTTCCTCTTCTGAAATCCCTATGGTTATGTGAAGATCAATCCAGCTTTGCCCGAAAGGCCCGTTATAGGTAGGTTTACTATTGGGAGTATTATGTATCACTGCATTATATTGTAATATCAGATCCAAAATAGCCTTGAATTTGTTCTTCTTTGACCCCATAACGTAGATTTTGCATTAAAGTCGCCGAGTATTAGTATTTTGCTTTTCTTATGCTTAGCAATAATCATATGTAATTGCGACAATTGTGGTTCTGTACGCTCCATGTCTTCGTTTGGAGATGGCGGCAGATACAAGGAAATAATAACAAGTTCTATATTGGCTAAAAACACTTCAGCAGAATCAGACTGCAACAAGGCAATCTGATATGAAAACATTCATATATTTAAATTTCCTATTGACCAAGAGGGCAACTTTTGGTTCTTTTTCATTATACACATGCCAGTGCGTACTAGGTAAATTTATAATATGATCTCTATCCCCGCTTACAACATGGGGCTCATTTATGGAAACAAATTCAATTCGCTGATGAATAATATCCTCAGTGAATTGTATGGCAGCAAGAAAAGACCTATTTAAATTTAAATGGGCGAATTTCTAAAGAAACATTAAAATTACTCATTGTCAGTTCTGCTTTGTAGCTTTCCCACCTCCGTGCAATAATATCGGCACGTCCTATCGGTGGGACTATGATTTGTTGCGATTTTTATTTCATTCTTCGTATTATAAAATTTACAATTTACACATTGTAATTCCACTTTGCATTCACCTTCATGTTCCTTAACACCGCACCCCCTACATATCTTGCCATTATTACAAAATCTTGCAATATGTCCTCCTCGGTAGCAATTAAAACATATTTTAGGTTGTAAATATTCTCTAATACTGTAGCGTCTCCATCCTAATTTAACTCTTTTCTCTTTCATTATATTTTTAAAAGCTGTTCCATTCATTTCAACTATTACGTTTTCTCCTTCTCTTGCTTTGTATTTCCTTATCACTTTTATTTCACCATTCTTCAACTCTTCAATTTCATTATGTTCTACAAGTTTGTCGCATAGTTCTTCATTTCCCAGCTTTTCAGTTACTCCATATATTATCACCTGAGGCCTTCTCCTTGCTGGCTTTTCTATTCTGTAGTTTCTGATTAATTTGTCTTTGTCCTTAATTTCCTTCATTATTTTTTCTAGGTCTTCTTCTTTGTCAGTGCCTATAATTACCCCACCTCTGCTAATTTTCCTAAATATTTTTACTCCTACTTTAATTTTTACTGGGTCTATTTCACTTTGTACCACTGACTTTGTTACCTCTGAATCTTGTTCAGTTTTAGGCACAATTGTAACAACATGTACAGCTTCGTCTTGTCTTTTTATAGATCTACTTCTGGATCTATCAGTAACTCTCTTTTTTAATTTATCTGCATATGTTTCAACTCTTTCACTCATTCTACTCTTCTGTAGTTCCTGGTACATGCCTTTTACATATTGAGTATGGCATTGTTGACTCCTAAATAGGCCCACCAAGCTGTTCACATCTGCAAGTAATTTACTTTTTTCTAATGTTGAACATTTACTATTTGCAATTGTTATCTGTATCTTTTCATGCAACATATTTACTGCATTGTCTCTCTCAGCGAATTCCTCTTTGTGTACTACCCTTTCATTATCTCTCTCTCCCTCCTCTGTTGAACTACCTTCTATACTCTGCACTGGTACTTCTAGCTCAACAATTTCTTGGTTTTTCACGTCATCATTAGTAGTTTGTGTGGGCATTTTATTTATCATGCTGTCTTGTTCACTATCTCCCATTATTGAATTTATATCCTCTATAGTGGCTCTAACCAGCCCTCTAATTTCCTCTTCTTTTTGCATTAACGCCTCTGGTGTTTCTAAGCCCTGTTTCTTTTTATCTTTTGACCCTTTATAGATCTTTGATCTGCTCGGCATACCAATTTCAGCATCTTCTTCGCATATTTCGCTATCTGGTTTTGGTTCCATTGCTCCTTTACTAACAATTCCAGATTTTTGTTTCTTTTCATTCTTTCCGATATTTGGTGTTTGCATATTCTCTGCTCTCACATTACGAAGCACCCTTCCAGATACATTAGTTCTAGTTCTAGGTTTGTTTTTATCACTCATGTCACAGAAGTCAGTTAACCAATCGAACTACTCTGCAAATAGATGATTATGCCACCTGAACGTTATTACCTTCTGTAAAATTATACAAGATCCCGTGAATAAATTAACTATTGCAATTACAGCCCTGTTAATGTAAATGACTCCTACAATTTGAAGGAGAGATTCCGAACAGCTCGTTCGAGTCACCCAATACACAGAAATCTCTAATATACAGAATACAATACAACAAAAAGGCCTGACGTACCTTGGCAAATAGACATAACATAATACAGAACGATCCAATTAAACTTCCAGTAATCCAAGTGACAGAAGGAGCCGAGTACGCAGAACGGCACGAGCCGCTGCCGACTATTTATGTCACGACTGCCGGGAAAAATAGCTGTTTATACGACCTTCAGACGCCCTTGACACGTGAATCTTCAACGCCCGGGCGGACCCCGAACGCTCGCCGGGAGAGAGCGCTTCTATAGCCGCGGCTCTCAAAGCCCTTCGCCGTCACCAGCTAGTCCTAATACGTGCTTTTTTTCAAAGTCCTGATAATTCGATAATAAATAGTCACACAATAATAAAATTTGTAACCACGTACTCCACACTTCAAGTTATTAACGAATATACACAGAAAATATACATTTAAACAATAACTATCAAAAACACTTCAAAACAAGAGCTCTCGAAAACCCGACCAACACTCATGAGCGATCTCGCTCAACTTCCTTATTGGATCTAAGGACAACTTGCGAATGGATTCCTCTTAAGTCCAAAAACTTCCAAAAATCTTCAGTCCGAACGGCGAGAGAGGAACACATAAAAAAATAATACATAGCCATATGTTCTATATGATATTTTAAAGAAAAATAAGTATTATTTTTTTTAAATCGGCATTTCATACATCAACGTTACTAATATGGAGAAAATCTTTTGCTTAGAAACACGATCCATGTATGCAAACTTTCCCTTATATGATTTTTTTTTCAAACACCGTCTCGTTTCCATAAGGCAGAAAAAACTGAAAACATTAAAAGTTGCAACTTTTTCTAACAAATTTTTCCTGTTATTATAATTTAAAAAGTATTTCAGGCAGAAAAATATTTGTCGTAGTTTGATAATCCTTTTATTGAAAAAACGTATTTTTTCCTTCTAGTTGTTTACAAATGCTATAAGGACCGAACAGTTACACCTTTATGAACGAATGAGATTGTATGAGCTATCACTCTCAGCATATTTGGAGTTAGAAATTGAAACTCCCCTTGGGTAAGTTGTCTAAGAAGCATGTCTAAATATCTCATATTTTGTTTTTAAAAAGTCAGGAAATTTTTTATTTAACTTTACGGCATAAATTCGCGTTTCAAAAAGTTTAAATTTTAAAGCATTCTTCTATTTATTTGTCTAAAATTTGGGTTACATCGAACATTATCCTATCCGTGTATTCAATAACTCTTTAAAACAAGAATCATCCTTTGTGAAATTGTAGACACAGGAAAGACGTAAAGTAAAAAAGAACCCTTTGTTTTTCATGTGATATATCACAAAACATGATTAAAGATATATCATTTCAGTTCATAATTAATGTACCATTAAATGCCATCATTGGTGCATCATTTCAATAGCTTTGATGTTGTCTTTAACAGACAGGGATAGGAAAACTTCTAAGTAAAATAATACAGATAGAAATATTGTTTTGTATTTGATAAAAAAAGGTGTATTATCTACTTCTGTTTAAGGGGAAAAAGCTATTTTAACATTGAGTAGATATCTGTAAAAAAGAATATATAGCTGTTGGTCTAAAAATATTAAATCACTTTAAATATCATTCTGATATTAAATTTTAAGGGTTATAGAATGGCGTTCTTTACTAAAAAAAAGGACCCATATATGACCCATATATACGGCCAAAACTCAGCGTACTGAGTCAAAAGGTTTATTTTAAAGACATTTGCTCAGTTTCTAAAGTGTTAATGAAATTGTTTAAAACTGAAGATTTTTTGAGCAATTTACCTGTTCAAAGTATGAAAGTGTTTATTTGATTGTCGTAGTGTTATATTAAAAAGAAATGCTTTACTAAGAAATCAAGAAATCAGTGGCATGGCATATAGCGGCCCTTGGACAACATCATTGAAATAAAATAAATGATCAAGGTAAAACGCTGCAAAGTAATTCCTACATGGCAACATCACCAAAATGAATTCCATCAGTTTTAGAGAAGATAACGCAACTCCGTGAAAATTAGTGATGCTAACCACTTTACAGTGTGGATAACATGATCTCACATGGGTATTGATTATCTGTCCTTGGGGATTACGGGAGAGACAGTTACAGTTTCATAACAGAATGAGCTAATTTTTAACTCTGTTGCAGTGAGGTTTTATCTGGTTGTCTGCGAGAGGTTTACCAATTTTTATAAGCAAATTGCCCCTGTGGGGTAACTTTTTTAATGAATTTAGATATAAACTGTAGCTATATGATAAATTTAAACAGTTTATTCTTTCTTTTTAACAGTCATAAAAAAGACGTACGTATAACATTCGATAGTCCGAGAAGAAGAATAGAAACGGAGGATCGTCTCATTAACGCTAAAAGTAGGTATTAATTTTTTTATGATTATTTAAGCTCTGTGTAACAATCTTTTAAGGGAGGATAATGCATAGTCTCATTTATGCCCAAGAATTGTTGTATGCGTGTGTAAAAAACTTGATTTGAGTTCCTTCCTGTTGCTCACTTTTGCATAAATTTAAGACAGGAGGAAAGAAAATATAAATTGTACACACAGCTTGTTAATATCCCGATTTAAAAAAAAATAAGATTGGCTACGAGTTCCAAACTAATTAATAATTCTTCTTAAGACCGACGAGCATTGGGTGGGATTATCTCTAAGGACAATTAACATACGTGAGAATCATCAAACTCTTTGACAAAAATAGTACGGAACAATCGAAAATTCGTATTCTCATTTGACATTTAAACCCGTTAGTGTATTTTAATTTCCTCTGATGAAAACGTCACTACCTCGATTTTGTAAGAGGGGTGTTTAGAGCAGTGGTGCGCAAACTCTTGTCTACCGTGATCCATTGTCTTTGCATGAAAAATCGCACGACCCTAATGAAAATTTGTTGGTAACAGCAGTTTAAAAATAGAGAAAAATTAGGAAAATGTTAACAAAAGCACAGAAAAACGAAATAGGCAAATTTTCAGAAACTATTTAAAAAATCAAGGAACTGTCGATTTTGGGTATATATTTACATAATATATATGCGTAATAACAATTTTTACTACGCTTGTTTTATCTACACTTTTTTTCCAAATCTCATGTGACTAAAACTTCATATTGTGATATTAATATGCATCTGTATTTCATTTAGGTAAAAATTAGCAAGAATGAAAATTAAAAAAGAGCATGATTTTAAAATTATAATCTTCATACTAAAATACTGAAAATTATAAATTTCATTAATCTATATAAGACCTAACTAGACAAAAAATCAATGAGAAGGGTGAATCTGGGCTTCATATTGTATTTGGTCAACATTTGAGAATGCCTCTCTCATATCATCGTTCTTTGGTTTTTACAGCTACTCAATTTGAAAGTCCCGTTTCGCACATATAGATAAAGGCGAATGGAAGCAATGTAGCCTTTAAGATTGCTTGTCACCTTATGGAACAATATTATATGTTTTTAACATATAAAAAATATAAATAAAAATATTAAAGATATGCCATTATAGAAAGTTAAAAGCATGATTTTTAATTAAATAATTCAGTATATAACTTTACTTCAGACTCTCCGTGACCACTCCCATATTTTTCATGATTCTTCTGTGGGTCGCGACACACAGTTTGCGCACCACTTGTTTAGAGCATACCTTGCAGCAATTGTAATTCGTTCCCTTTTTGTCAAACCAAACTTTCCCTGCTCTGGGTAACTTAGTGGTTAGTGTTTCGGAATACGTTCTTTGGAGTGGTCGGAATGAAATCAGATAAGCGCCACTGAATGCTCTCTAGTCTAAGCCGGGTATTGGCGCATTGAATTTGTAGACCGGAAAGTCCCTCTGTAAGGTTTTCAGGGTGTTAGGAGGGTAGGAGCCTACTAGATTTCACCCCAGGGGTTAGTCGGTCAAAATAGTGTTGGCACTGGGAAAAAAGTCGGCCTCCAACCCTCATAGTGCCCAATAGCCGTGAACTAAACTGGAGTCGCATCTCTTCTATTCAGTAGGCCTCGTGAGGATCCATACGGCCAGAGTGGATTTGTTGCGACAACAAAAAACTTGCCCTCGACAAATCCACTAAAAGGCATTCAAGAGATGCCAAAAATCAAGAATTATCTAAATGCATGACAGCCAAACACTCACACGGGAGCTCGGAAATAAGTTTAAATTTTCTGACTTGGTAACGGTTTATTATACACTGCTGGCCACTGTAAGTGCAACACCCTGAAGGAAACATGCAAATAACATGAAATTTACAACATGCATTAGCGGAGGTGAGATATGCAAATGATTAGAATATCAGCGCAGAAGCACATCACGCGCGCCTGATGACGTGATGACATCACGTGATGACAGGCAAATTGTGCGCATGGCAGTGACGGATCGCTCAGTCACATCACGAACCATAGCACAGCACAGCACATGCAGTCTGTAACGCATCATACAGTGTCTGCGCGTACCATTCGACGCCGTTTACAGCAGAGTGGTTTGTCCGCAAGACGTCCATTGCTTTGTCTACCCTTGACGCAGAACTACAGACGTCTCCGCCGCCAATGGTGCGATGACAGAAGGATGTGGACGGCAGAATGGAATGAAATTGTCTTTACTGACGACTCACGCTTCTGTCTGCAAAACCACGATGGTCGCATACGAGTCTGGAGACACCGTGAAGAGAGGATGCTGAACAGCTGCGTTATGCACCGCCCCACTGGTCCTGCACCGGGTATTATGGTATGGGGCGGTATTGGATATTACTCTCGCACACCTCTAGTACGCATTGCCGGTACTTTAAACAGCCAGCGCTACATCTCCGAGGTGTTGGAGCCAGTTGTCCTTCCTTACCTTCAGGGCTTGCCCACAGCCATATTTCAACAGGATAATGCGCGACCACACGTGGCACACATTGTCCAACGGTTCTTCGTCAATCGCCAGATTGAATTGCTGCCCTGCCCGCCTCGCTCTCCGGATCTTTCGCCGATAGAAAACATGTGGTCCATGGTTGCTCTACGATTGACCCAGATTCCATCCCCAGCTGCCACAGCAGATCAATTTTGGCAACGTGTGGAAGCTGCTTGGTCTGCTGTACCCCTAGAACTCATCCAAAGTCTCTTTGAATCAATGCCGAGGCGTGTGGGAGCGGTGATCTCCAACAATGGCGGCTACTCTGGCTACTGATTTTGTCAGGAACCACACTTCACAGAAGTCTATAAATTTAATCATTTGATACTTGGTCAACATGTTATCTACAAAATAAATTTTGTTGCGATATCTCTTGTCTTTCTTGGTGTTGCAATTTGGGTGGCCAGCAGTGTATTTACTTCGCATCTGAATTCGACTTGCTAGAAAACTTTGCTATCGATAACGATTCATCTGCTTCAGTCAATGGCATATCTTCGTTATCTTTATCTGCTACCTGGAAAAATATTGGCATCTTTTTTATTAAGCAATTCATTCTTTTCTTTTTTTAAAAAAATTATTTGATATTTTTCCTTTATTACCTAATTTCATTTCTTATTCTCGTCGTCTCGTTTCTCTTTTCCCACCAGTTTCACATGTTCCTGCTTTATTTGTTTGCAGCGTTAACTGAGTGTCCTTTGTCAGGGCTGATGGTCATAAAATTTCTCCTCCTTGCTCCTACATCTAACTGTCCTCGACCAGAGGAGGAACTATTAATTAACTATCAGAGTTATTTTTCGTCTCCCTCCATGTCATAGGAATTCCAAATCTTAAAGCAGTCTTCTTTCCTTTGAGCCATAAGCGTAGATCATCGAGACACTGAACACAAACTTTATGAAGAACCAACGATTTGTCCTGATCTCTGAGTTTCATGCCAAAATACGCAAGATAAAGTTGTCTTACATAGTCTGTAATGCTAGGGGATATGTCACAGAAGGGAATTCTGTAGGTTTCACCACGGTATAATGATGGTTCAATAGGCTCAATAGGATAAGTGTTGTAACTACGTTACATGGGCCACGCCAGCCAATGTAGACTTGCATAGTAAATGACCAATAGTTAGAAAGAGCCAAGATTCAGCCAAGCAGATAGGCTGAATTTGGAACCGGGAGATAAAACAAAACAGCTTTGTGAGAAGGAAGGAAGTTTAATGTTAGTATGAGAAGCAGTGCTCGCTAGGAGCAGAGCTAAGTAAGGAGGGAATTTTAACAGGATAATAAGTAAAATATCTACAGAAGTAGATAAAAGAGATTACATAACAGTTTTTTTTGTTTTTTATAATAAATGAAAGAGAAGGAAGGAAAAGATATCCAGGGAGGGAAGATATTCAACGCTGAAAAAAAAAATTTATGGGAAATGTTCATAAAAATCCAAGTAAAAGTAATTATGTCATTGAATTTTTCAAGAAAACGTGACGTGATAGAAATTTTTCATTATTTTCTTTTTGAAATCAGCACCAAAAAATACATAAAGTTCAGCTATCAATTCCCTCGTACTTTTTTCATCGCTGGCCTGTGTTACCTCGTAATTAGAGAGCACGAAACTCGAAAATCGCCTCAGTTATTTTTTTATTGTGGATATTAGGAAGCTATGTGTACCTATTCTGGCTTTTCCACAAGTTTCATGTAAATAATAACAGGATGACAATTTGTCTTTTAGTATCATTATCATTATTTTAATCGCTAGACTTTTATTATTATACTTTCCAATGTGCCTGTGATATTGTCAAATATTCACATTTCGCAGCATCGTAATGCTTTGCCGACACTGAGTAAGATTAACTAAATTCTGTCATTTTTACAGCAATTACAGAGCAGAATGCAATGAATTGAAATGAAGGAGATGAAACGATTTGGTATCTGCTTAATGGTACAGATAGAAAATTATACGTATTAATTACGCGTTTTCCACAAGTTTGCATTAAATAACAACATGGGAACATTTTGTATTTTAATTCCAATATTATTCTTTTAATCTTCTGACTTTTACCTTTTCAAATCATTATTGAAATAATTACCTGTTATATTGACAAATGCTCACATTTGGCAGCATCGTATTGCTTTGGCGATATTGAGTAAGAATAAAACTAAATTCTGTCATTCTTACAGTAATTGCAAAGCAGAATGTGATAAACTTAAATGAATGAGTTGGAACTATTTGGTATCTTCTTAATGGTACAGATAGAAAATGATACGTACCAATAATGCGTTTTCCATAAGTCTTCATTAAATAATAACAGGATGACATTTTGTATTTTAATTCCAATATTATTCTTTTAATCTTCTGACATTTATTTTTTAAATCATCATTCAACTAATCATCATTCAACGATTTGGTACCGTCTTGATGGTACAGATAGAAGTCAATAATGTTTTAATGTTAATGGACAATATTTCCCCGACTAATCTCCTCCTTTTCCGGAAAGGTAGTAAAAGCCTTCTCATTGTTTCCGAAGTGGAACGATAAAAATTTCAACCACTCACAGAGCTCAACTCAATGACTAAGTGATACATCAAACAAATCACAGGTTGTTTCAACCATCTCGAACAAAGGAGGAACGCTACACTACACCCTAGAAGTAGTGTGAACAAGATTTATCTCAGTTCTTGGGGAGGCCTGCTATCTCGACATGTTGACAGTTGGAAATTTGATTTTTAATGTAGGATTGAGTTCCTTCATAACGGTCCTGCAGAAAGGAAAATTTTAGACGCTAAAACTGTCCGTCCATCCGTCCTCGCGAGTTATAATTTTGGCAGTGCCAAACCCAGTCTATCGCTTGGACAAGTTAAACAGAAAAGTACGAAGATGCGTCAAAATTTTGACATACATATATGCATACATATACATACGTACATATATATATATATATATATATAGATAGATAGATACATATATACATACAAAAGAGGTAAGCAACGATAAATAATCCAACGTTAATAACCCGCGGTAGTTTCGTCAGAAGAGACTACCTGAAATTTTTTATTATTATTATTATTAATATTATTTCAGCGGTATAACTGTATATTTTAAATTTCATTTTCATGAAAATTAAATTTTTTTCGAGAAAAGAATTTGTAAGTGTTACAATTTTTTTTTTCTCTAATTTCTGTGTTTTTCTGAAATTATCAGAAATGAAGGAAAAATAGAGACGTATTAATACATAGAAAAATAAATGGTGAAACCCTTAACATAGAATAAATCTTCCTGTAGCTTATTTTCGATTGTGATAATTAACATAAAAATTATTAAGAACAACATATTACGGTAAGTTGTGTTAACTGAACTGATTAAAATACAGGTTTTATTTTAAAAGTTCTTATTTCAGTAGAGCGGAGACAAACATACTCAGCTTATGTGGAAACTGATCATAATTTTCAGGTAAATATATTTCATTATCAACATATGTTTCCTCTACATGCATGTAACATTCGAAACTTTGTAACATTTCGCAATACATGTAATACTACGATACGTAAGATGTATTTTAACGTAGAAATATTTTTGTAATATACAGAATAATATTATCGCACATTTTCGCACTTTTAAATATCAATTTAAAGAAAAATAGAGCAAGGGAGAATATGAAAATTTTAATTAGCTTGAATTTCACCAGATATTTTCTGAAGATCTTGTACCATTGAAGTGGAAATTTATACCACCAACAGCGGCGTGGTGGGGAGGCTGGTGGCAGCGTCTGATTCGATCCATCAAAACACTCTTAATCAGAATTTTAGGTCACTCATTTGTGAATTTCAAAGAGTTGACAACAATTTTGTGTGACGTTGAAGCTACAGTGAACAGCAGGCCACTGACTTGTGTCACTGACCAAAGTGATGACTTTGTGCCTTTAACCCCCGCGATGTTTATCCAAGACACAGCTGAAGTGGGAGTACCTGATCTAGACAAAATTGATTCTAGTAAACTTCAAGCAAGGTACAAAATCTGCCAGACCCTACGAAAGGAACTTCGAAGCCGTTTCAGGAAGGAGTATCTGTCTGAGCTAGTTTAGAAGGCAAACGAGTTAGGACAGGCTATACAGACAGGCGACATCGTGTTGGTCGAAAGTATTAACCAGAAAAGAGTTACTTGGCCTTTAGGCCGAGTGATGAAACTTTTGCCCAGCCGTGACCGATGTGCTCGTGTGGCCGAGGTTAAGACTGCTTCGGGGACTTAATCCGTCCACTACGAAAACTTTAATCCTCTTGAAATTTCAAGCCGAGAGGACCCCATTCTGCAAGCCTTGACTGAAGGGAGAACCAGAAGTAGTAGATAGGTGAAACCTCCTAATGAAGGACAAGCTCACAGTTGAACATTTTTGGTTAATTTTCGGCCCTTCCCGAAATCAAAAGTGGGAGTGTGTTGAGACTTTAATTTTCTACAACAGAGGGCAGCACATTTTCTTATTTTTATTTTTGAGAATATCTACTTTTTAGATGGCAGCACTTTTTTAAAAAAGATATCTACCATTTTGCTGTTATTGTAGTTGTTAGAATTTTGGAGTGTGATATGTGAAGTTTTCTGTAAATAAAATTCTTTTAAGTTATATACGGATATCAAAGGTAAAATTTTGATTCATTTTATCCTAAAGGAATGGCTGATTTCTCGAACCGGGTGTGTTCTCAACGGTGTTGAATAGATTTAGACACACTAACTTTCTTTTATGTTTTGGTTTAACAACAACTATGTTAACGTGTAAGTTTCTTAATTAATTGATGTCTTTTGCTTTGTAGAAGCCCAATAGTGACATCTTCGAAGTCCCTAAAAAAGGACGTTCAATGTCTGAAACATATGTAACTGAATCCACGTAAGTTTAATATGAAAATATTTTTTATTTTTTTATTTTATTTATTTATTTTTTTGTTTCCAATGGCAAGGCAAAATACCAATACATATAAAAAGATAAAATGACAGTACAAATATATAAACATGTACATGAGATGGCGAAACTGAAAACAGGGCATAAGACCGAAGTCATTGCCTTAAAAGTTCTCTTCCCAATAACTTGAGAACACAGTGTGTCCGCGGAGGGCCCCACATCGAAGCAAGTGGTCCCCGCCCATCTCTTCTCCAGTATCACAAAGTGGACAAAAAGGCGTGGTGGAAAGGCTTATACGTTGTAGGTGAGCAGAGATACAATCATGGCCCTTAGATAAACGGAACTGCCCTTAGATAAACGGAACCTTAGATAACTGCATCACGTCTAAGTTTGTCGGGAATTGAAGATGGGCTTAACCGCCCCCAACTTTTTAGGGCTATGAGAGTCTGAAGATCCCGCAATGAGTTAGTTTTACATAGATTTTTCAGGAACAGTTTTATTTTCCAAAAGGAAGTTGATGTATTTGGATGTTGTAGTATATTCGCACCCTTTTTTGCAAGGGAATCTGCTTGTTTATTACCCCAGACACCACAATGAGCAGGCACCCATTGGAGAACGATTCGTTTTCCCCTCTAATTCAAACTTCTCAAAAGCTCTTGACATCGAGAAATCTCAGGTGTCAGGGGGAGTTCAACAGAGCTGAATGGCTGCCTGTGAGTCCGAAAAGAGGACTGCATTTTCAAATTTGTGTTGAAGAGCCAGCAGCTGCTGTAAAGCTATGCTCACGGCAACCACTTCACCATGGAAGGCTGTACCAATGTAGCCTGCTGGGGCGTAGAAAGAAAAAAGGTCCGAAAAGACACCAGCCCCTACATTAAAATGGCAGTCAAATTGAGATCCATTAGTAAAAACGTGCAGCCAATTTTTAGGTGGGTATCTAACCGCAATGGTCTCCAGGGTAAGACTTCTTAGGATACTTGGTGCGACATCTCATTTCCTATAGATGGTTTCAACTAGATCCAATTTTGTTTCGACATTAGTTATTTCCAAGGGGTTTCTAGGTAAAAATTCATAAGAAGTTGAACATGATCCGGGAGAAGAATATCCTTTCTAATATCTAGAACTTTCTGGATAAATCCATTCTGAATTTTAAGTTGTCTAGGCTTGACCACATAGTGCCTCTAGTAGGAGTCATCGATTCTCAGAAGCTTTTCATAGAGGACCAAAGCCCTCTTCTTCATAATATCTTGGAAAGGTTTATTTTCTGTCAGGATTAGCATCGCATCGATCGGCGTAGACTTCACAGCACCTGTAAACAAGCGGAGATCTTGATTTTGCAGAACTTCGAGTTTGTTGATCACCAGTTGTGAGGCTGTGATGAGGACCTCACAGCAATAAGTCATTAAAGGGAGGATAAATGTATATGTAGTGTTAAGGGTAGACCGGGAACTCCCCCATTTACAACCTGCCAGACGCTTAAGGACATTAAATCTATTTGTAACGCGCTCGATGAGCCGTTCCACATGGAGTTTCCAACTTAACTTATTATCAAAAGTCAGTCCCAGGTAGGTGAAATTATCTGCATTGGTAATCAAATTATTCTTGTACTGAAGATCTGGGCGAAAAGCCTTATGAGATAGAGAAAAGGACTGTGAAGCTAGATTAACAGTCATATTATTTTCCTCACTCCAATCTCAGAGGGTCTGTAGTGCCTTGTTTAATCGATTTTCAATAAGGTCTTTTGCACAACGTTTTGGTGCTTGAGTCCATATTTCCAAATCATCAGCAAATAATAGGCATTTAATACCAGGTATTAATTTAAGAGCTGAGACAAAATCGTTAATATAGATATTGAAAAGAGTATAGCTGCTAACCGCTCCCTGTGGAAGACCAGTTTGTAGATACCAGTTTCAAGATACCAATTCAAGCGGTTAACTACAAGTCTTTCCATGGTTTTTGCAAGTATACACGTGAGCGAGATGGGCCTATAACTATTTAATTGCCCAGGATCCTTGTTTTTCTTTAATACGGGGACTATAATAGCTCTTCTCCAATGTGCCGGGATCCGGGCAGATTCCCAAATTCGGTTAAATATATTCAACATTGGTTTCTTTGCCTCCATACCCAAATGTCTAAGAAATTCTGCATGGATGTGGTCCACACCAGAAGATATTTTCATTTTAAGGCGTTTTATTGCAAGTTCCAATTCTAAAGTACTGAACAGAGTATCAAAGATAGCCTCCCCCAATCGGCCGCCCTGAATCTTTCTGCAACTTAAATAACTTTTTTCATTCAGTATTCACTACTCTCGACATCTTTCTTGCATATTTTCCCTTTTTCTGGGATTGCTAATAGGATTGATATTATGAAAATATAAAATATTTAATTTTTTCAATGGAAGAAAATGTTATACAACTTTAATATTTCTTTTGAACTTGAATTAAGAGTGAAAGAATTTGAAGTAATCTCAAAAGAATTTAAAGCAAGACTCGAATTTAAAATAATTTAAAAATTATAAACAGAGCTTAATTAACAGAATTGTGTTTTAAAAAAACTAGACTTGAGAAAAAAAACAAAAATTTTCTTATTTAGTTATTGAGAGAGAATATAATAAAGCTATTTTCTCATAAAGCTATGGTAGGTATCACCGATTATGAATTAAGGGCAGAATCCTCTAAAATAAATCAAAATTAATACAGACATCAACCAGGATTGAAGGGCATTTTTTTGACCAAAAAATGGAAGAAAAGGAATCAAATTTAGAAATATCGGTTCAAGAAAACTTTCGTATTAACTTGTGCCATTCATTGTTTTGTTATGCTCTTTGAAATTTACCACAGAAAATCACAAGAAAGAGTCAATTTTTAATTAAAAGTTATAAATGGTTAAATATTTAAGATTAGCCAATAATTCTAGGCATAAAACATACAGAGAACTGAAATTTCTGTCTACAATAAAACATTTTTTTACAAAAATCTGTATTTTTACTAAATTAAGTTCAAATACATTGAAGGTTATGAAGAAATAAAACGTGTAAAAAGGATAACTTTTTTTGCAAAAGTATTTTGCTTGGAGCTACACGAGTTACATGATTTTTTATTCGAATCTTGATGCCATCGATTCATCGTGAATTGTCTTCCAAAAGACCTCTGAGTTTTGAAATTTGCCATTTTTGCATTAAGAGTAAATTCGTCAGTAATCATTTTTAGAATGTTATGTAATCAAGGATTTTTCTAGATGTTCCACTTATTTCAACAATATTGGATAAAATAGTGCTAAATTCGGTCACTGTATCCACGCTGCCACACCAGAACTTTTTTTTGCGTTTGCTTGTCATCGGGCAAAGATCTTTGTGTTTAATTAAGTTTCATTCATTGAAGAACCAAAACTTGTCAACTGTTTTTGTCAAGTTCAACATTTTTCTGTTTAAGATTTAAGCTTTCTGTTTTTAAAAAATGTACTAGATTTACATTGCTTAATTTTAATGAAATCCGAATTTCCGATTTTATGATTTTGATACAAAAGCTTTTATATTTCTTTAAAGGATGATGATCATGTGCCAGAATTACAAGTGCCGAAATAAATGTCTTTCTTTTTTCTAATTTTAGTGAATCAGAATTAAGGCGAATAGCTCAGTCTCGTAAGTTTTTCACTTTTTATAAACACTTCTGTTAATACATATATTATATTTATACATGTGTATCTCTGTGTGCGTACAGTACCAAACACAAGCAAATTACCTGAAAATTTTGATTTTTAATTTATTAAAAAGGAATTGCACTATAAGTAAAACATATGTGTGTAATATCTTTAGCAGCCCGGCACCAGAGATGGATTCACACACAAGTGTCGTGAGCATCTCAGAAGACATTGCTGTTGATGGTAGTAGTCGTAACACTCTGAGGATAGAAGAACACATGATGGAAGAGAAACAGTCATTATCCTTTGGATTCACTTTATTTCATGAAAGTGTATTTCAAAAAGGCAGACATCAACATTTCACGAAGGCAGAAATCGAAGAAGATACAATAAGACAACGTTGCACGAAGTGGCACATACAGAACAATAACAGCACCGGACATTACATCATGTGGACGGATAGCGGCGGCATATACGTTGAGGTTTTTGAAAAGAAGAGACGCGCGAAGAACGAAGAGAGGGGAGAACAAGAAAGACATATCGAAAGGCCGAAAATCGCTGCTCAACGTTTTTATGCTATGGGGGCGATAGGCATTTGAAATTGGCTAGAATCAAATATCAGACATGACCATGTGAGCCATAACTCATCTATGACGAACACCCCCGTGGTTCCGAACTTGCGATGAAAAGGCGCGTGGTTTCTGAATCATCCTGAATCATAGTCGTATGACCATCATGACAAAGTAGTCAATTAATTTACTTCAAGGTCTGAATTTGGGATAGGGGTTGTGTTTTATTGAAAGGATGAAAGAATAATTTAGAATACGCGAAAGGTAATAAGAGTGGGGCGTTATCGTTACTTACACACACACACACACACACACACACATATATATATATATATATATATATATATATATATATATATATATATATATATATAAATGGATGGATGTGTGTATGTTCCAGCATCACTCCGGAACGTCTGGAACTATTTCAACCGAACTTGGTACACACATGACTTACAATCTGGGAAGAAACACTGGGGGGGGGGGGGGGGGGGGGTAAGACTTCTCTAGGATCCCTAGGGGGAGGGGAAGTGGGGACATGTGAAAATAATTGAAAACGGCCGATATTAGTGTCGAATCCATAGTTTTCGGGGTCGATGAGGGGAATAGTGACACTCCCAATGCCATTTAAGTACAACTTAAGCCCCATCAGCATTGGGGGGAAGGGGGAGGGGGAAGAAGGGTGAAAAATAAAATGTCCAAAATGACCAAGACTAGTGTCGAATCCATAGTTTTTGGGGTCACTGAGATGAATAGTGACACTCCCGATGCCGTTTAAGAGCTAGCTCAGTTCCCCATCGGCATTGGGGGAGGGAGGGAAGGAAGAAGGGGGAAATAAAATGTACAAAATGATCGAGAGTAGTTCCGAATCCATAGTTTTCGGGGTCACTGAGATGAATCGAAGAAACTAAAAATGTTGTTTATAATCAAGTTTTCAGTTAAATTACTATTATAGTGAATTCTCAATTTAACTTTATAATTTGTATACTATACATATACTTTTAAATACCCGTAAATAAAATTGCTTCGATTTTACACGATAGGTAGAATTCATTCCTTTTCCTGTCTAATAAAAAATTCGGATAAATCAGTACCCTGTCAACGTCGGGTAAACAGCTAGTGTACGTACACACACACACACACACACACACATATATATATATATATATATATATATATATACATATATATACACATATTTATATGAGGGTCGTATACGCGCATATGTACGTATGTGTAGATATACATGAGTATATGAGGAGCAGTTGATAAATCTGTGTAAAATCCGAATGATGGCGCCACTGCAATGAAATTGTCAGTGCTCTCACATTTAGCATGATTCAAATACACTCATGACAAATTTCAACCAGATTATGCACTTAATCTTGGATTCCCAGCCATATTAGTCGCTCAACTCTTGTTACTGCTCACACAATGAAGAAAAACGATTTCCCCGTGTTGATAAAACATTAATTTTAAAAAAAATTTCTTTAGAAATTATATCCTGGTTTGACAAATATTATGGCGAGTTTGCACCTTCGCTTAGATGGATTAATAAGGGGTTTGTTGGCTTTCATTGTGGCAAATGGATCCTGCTGAGGTCACGACGCTAGAAATTGTTGAAATGTTCCATCATATGGTGATGAAGTATAGATGACTAATAAAACGTGAGATTTTTTAGGCTATTGACATCAAAGCACATACATAAAATTTTGCATGAATATTCGAACGCGAGAAAGCTGTCGGCAGGGTAGGTGCCACGTTTGATGATAATCGATCAAAAAGGGGTAAACACTTCGAAGCACAATTTGGAGAAATTTCAAAGAAATTCAGATAAATTTTTGAGTCGTCTCGTAATGGTCGTGAAACATGGCTACATCTGTACAAGCTGGAAACACAAGCCGAAAGAATATCAAAACAGTAGGTTGAAGTTGGTGAACCTGCCCCATAGAATGGACAAAAGGTTCAATCAGCAGGGGAGATTTTTGTCACTGTTTCATGGGACTCCTATGGTAAAATCTTTATTGACGACTTCTGAAAGGACAAAACGATCACCATAGGAATCTCCATAGGATCCAAACGATCACCATAGGAGTAATAGACATCTTTACTGGATAGTTTAAATAGTAATATCGAGACAAAAAGTACCCATTCAGCTATAAAAGAAGTATATAAAAACTTTTCCAAAAATATATTTTCATCATTTTTGCTCGGACTTATAAATAAATAAATAAATAAATAAATAAATAAATAAATAAATAAATAAATATATATATATATATATATATATATATATATATATATATATATATATATATATATATATATATATATATATATATATATATATATATATATACAGAGGCTGTTCGATTTTGGTAAGACGATTTTGGTAAGCGGTAATAAAAAATCGTTTGCTGCAAAAGAAATAATTGCAATTGTACTATGTTTTTAAAAGTCAAAATTATCGTCTGCGGCTTGAAAGTTTTGATTTTATTCAAAATGGCGTTTTTAACAAAGCAGTGGTTCGAAGGCTACATTTATGCTCTTTCCGAAGAGAAATATGCATACTCCGTTATCCAAAAACGATGTGAGAGTCATGGTTTTGTGATATCTAAAGCGTCGATAGGTAATATCGTCAACAAGAAAGGAAAAAAACGTCAAATTGGAGCCTCAAGTGGGACAAAATTTCCAAACAAGTATCCAAGGAAAATACGGACATCTTCGACTATTGCAAAGGTACGTTGTTTAATGTTAAAAAAAAATCCCCCTAGTCAAAGGACAGTTGCAAAATCATTAAAATGCTCGGTGTCCACTGTAAACAAAATGATAAACGCTAATTTAAATCTTAAGAAAGCGAAAAAACGCAATGTGCATCGTCTTCTTCCAAATCATATCGCTGAACGCAGGACACGCTGCAGAATTCTATATGAGAAACACTTATCCAAAGAAAAATGGAAAACAATTGTCACAATAGATTAATCATGGGTGTATTTAAATGATTGCAACAAAAAAAGAGCCATTTATAATTATAAAAGGGGAGAAAAAAATTTAAGTACATGGTTCAAAGAATCGAAAGAAAGTTTTTCTAAGGGATTCATGATTGTTGCTGGTTTTTCTTATAATGGCAAGTTAAAAATAAAGAGAGTGGAAAAAGATGTCAAGATTAACTCCAAATACTATCAGGAACATATTTTATCGCCAATTTTTCTGAATGAAATACCATCGCTTTACCCACAGTGCCATCAATCTGTGAGACTCCATCAGGACAAAGCTAGCAGTCACACATCAAAATCCACTGTAAATTTCCTAAAAGAAATGGAACAAAAAACTGGTATCAAGGCCATACCCTTCACTGATATCCCTACTAAATCTCCCGATGTATCACCTATGGATTTTTGTGCTTTCGAACTTTTAAAATCTGTATTATCCAAACGTCGTCCCAAAACCATTACAGGACTTTGGAAAGCTGTTCAGGAGGAATTGGATAGAATACCTCTTCTGACTCTTCAAAAGGCATTATTATCCTGGAAATTGCAGTGTCGAAAGATAGTTCAGAATAGGGGATGTCAAATAGAACATATAAAACACAAGAATTTTATGTAATTTAGTTTTGCGAATACAATATACATCGTCTAAAAAATGTGTGAACAGCCTCTGTATATATATATATATATATATATATATATATATATATATACATACATACATACATATATATATATATATATATATATATATATATATATATATATATATATATATATATATATATATATATATATATATATATATATATATATATGGGTCAAATTTGATTTCACGACCTTCTTTAAAACATCCATTTCTCCAAGTTACTCCATCATACAGTCGTCGATGACCAGAATACTAATTCTTCAAGATGCAGTCAGTCCTCATATTCTAGTTGATGTAGCTCGAGTGGGACAAAAACAAGTCTTTAAGCATTTCGAAACATTTATTACTTCACATAAAAACTCTCGACTCCAAATTAAAATTTACCGTTCCACTTATTATATAAAACACTTAATTTCTATAAATTATAATCCCTATTCATTTCAAATCAGTTTACTCCCGTTCCATTCAATCTCTTAGGGCGTCAAACGGTGACCTGCCCCGTTAAAGTCTACATCGTCTCTTAAGTTATTCCTTTCTTTTAAGCCCGCCTAGAATGACTTGCATATGCTGCAGGGGGGTGTTCCACACGATTCTTTTGATTAACTTGCAATAATTTTCTCGTGCGAAACTCTAAAAATAACTCTCTACGCCAGCACCGGTTATGAGGCTTGTAATTCTCCCCCCTGAACTCAGTTTTCACTCTTGCGTTACTTTATCAAATGTGAATAATCTGGCATTTAACGTTTTAATTCAGACTTTCCGTAGAAAAGCCCCCCCCTAGCCCCCTTAAAGTTTAACTTCTAAAAAATCCTTTATATATATATATATATATATATATATACTACGTTTGTTTCCTAGTGATCATTTGTATTTTTAAGCTATAGAATGAGAAATAATAAGAACAGAATTTTCATAATACACATTTCATTTAGTTTCATATATTACAGTTCTAGAAAGACAGTTATCTTAGTTTATAATAATTGGCTCCTTGTGTTTCAGGGATTAGACATATTGAAAGAAAATTTTCGCTGCTACCAGGAGGAATCATTGAAACGATGAAGAAAAACCTATTTTGCAAGCATCCAGCAGATTACCCTGGAAATCATTTCTAAGCATTGGAAGACAATCTTCAATCACAGAGCCAATCATTTCAAAATACTCCTCATGTAAATATTGCCCAGATATTAAAAATTTATCGTGGAAAATGACGGAAATCCTTTTACTTTTGTTGTTTTTACTATTCAGTAAGAGTTTACATTGATAATGACCCATAAGCATAAAAAAAATCTTAACCACGTTATGAATTTCGAGTTATTATTCATACATCTCTCTCTCTAATTCCTTTTCCTACATCATTTTTTTCAATGGTTGATATTGTCTTTTAGTCAAAAATTTAGTATAAAAGTAGATAATTATTTATTATTATTTCTAATTTTATTTATTTTTTTTCTGTAAAATGTGCACTTTTTAATGTTTGTTCGAAGCCCTTGACTTTTTCGAAAGTTAAGGACCAAATAGCTCATTAACTTGCAAATTGTTTAACAAACGTTCGTCTCATTTCAAAATTTTAACTCTTTTAGTTAATCTAACTGCTCAGCAGCATATAAAGCCTTTGTCGTTTTCGATGTCACTTTCGAGGCAAGTTTTAATACAAACTATAGTCTATTTTCAAAATATCCGCATTCCAGATTCTTTTTTCCAGAAAGAGATCTCATTTTCAATAAAAACTGGCATTAAAGCCACATCACAACTGATTATTGCTTTTGATAACGCCTACAGCTCCGGAAAATTTCTTTTTGGACTTCCTTTTTTCTCTGTCAAAACATTTCTCTTAGAAAATCGAAGAGATAAAAGCAATCAAATTACTTTTGTTCCTTTTAAATCGAACAGAGAAAATGTGGTAAAATTAAAAGGTTAAAAAGGTAAACATAACATACATTTCAAATTTATTGTAATTAATTACAATATTACGTCCCCTATTAACCTGTATTTATTATCATTGGTACTACTAAGTTGTTTCACATATACAACGTCTGTGCCTGTATATAAAGCTACTAGCTGAAAACCCGCGCTTCTCTACGGAGTACATTAAAATTAAATACAACGGTCAATGTATACAATTAATGCCAAAAAAAATAAATATATATATTTATAATAAATAAGACGATAAATGTATACAATTGATGTAAAAAATATGTATATATATATATATATATATATATATATATATAATAAAAAAAATCGTAAGGGATATTTATTTTTTTTTGGATAATATCCAATCGTGTGCTGCATTAGAAAGAAAAAAATATTTTTTTTTGTCTATTTAGTTGCTATGCACGTGGCGATAATTTTATTTAAAGTACCAGAAAAAGAAATCACGTGATCAGCATTTAATAAATTAAATTCTAAAAATTAATCTTTAAAAATTCACCAAAAATCAGGAAATGGAGGTAAAAATTCGAAAAAATTTTCATTTTGAAGGAATTTTTATGATCTTTCTCGTGATATAAATTTTATAACCCTCAATGTATTATTTTAAATGCAAACGTAAAAAAAGTTTAAAAAACAGCTTAAAAATTTAATTTAAAAAAATCTAAGAATAATTTTTCTTAGTGCATCCCTACACTATTAGAAGAATCGCCATGCAAAATTTCAGCCCTTTAGGTCCAGCGGTTTGGTCTGTGCGTTGTATGTCAGTGAGTCAGTCAGTTACGAAACTGTTTTACATATTTAGATAACATAAGGAATTTTTGATAATATATGAGTTGATGAAAATTCAGCATTTTTGCGGGGCGAGGTAGCCCAGTTGGCAAGAGCGTCGGGCCAGTGATCTGAACATCCCTGGTTCGATGCTCGTCGTTGCAAATCTATCGCCGTGTTCACTAATGGGTGTCGGGGAACGTAAAATAGGGCATGGCTACAATGTCCTCCAAGTTCTCAAATTTACCTCTGGATGTGCGGGGTCAAGTGTTTTGGTATAAACCGGAGCCGCACACTTCAGCCCGAAACTTACTATATGGCCCTGGTCTGAAACTTCCAGCCAGGCGGCATTAGAAACAACTACAACAGAATCCGTTAAAGTTGTACCAAAAATACGTTTTATACAGATTTTGCTAGAGTACGTTTGGCATGCTATGAACCTTCTCCCATCCTCTCTCCATTGTGGGAGACGTACCGTATTTTTCGGACCAACAGACACACCGGACGATAATATGCACCTCGAATTTATGGGAGGATTTTTAGAAAAGAATATTTTGTATTTTGTTAGGTATATAATGGTATTTTCAATTTCTTACTTAATAAAGATAACATATTATTTATATCTATATATATAATGTTACCTTCGGACCATAAGACGCACCCCGATTTTAAGTCAATTTTTTATGTAAAAAGATGCGTCTTATGGTCCCAAAAACACGGTAGTTTATTTTGAGGAAGTTGGTGGAAAACTTTAGATCCATGAGTGACGCATTACCTAAGCTGAAAATCTGTAACAACCTCAAGCAACTACGCGATTTGTAACATCCCATCTGGAGAAAAAACGCATCGGGGCCATCAATTTATGTTTGGGATGTGTATGACATTTTATATCTATTTCCAATCATCTTGTAGAAGATCGTTAATATAGACATTAAAGAGTGATGTACTAGTGACTCCTCCTTGTTGGAGTTCATGATAAGTCTGCTTATAAATAATATTTTTACTTATAATTTTGTTTTGTGTTTTGTTTCTTCTGTTTGCTCTTGTTGTAATTTAGTGGCATATAATAGTGTATAGATGTATGTCTAACTGCTATTGCTTTAATAAAAGAAAATACCTATTGCTTCTATGTATGGCTGGAAAGGTATGGTTTCACTTAATGAAAATGAGGCATATTTGCGTTGTATGTTAAATATTTAAGTTGTGCCTACAAAGTAATGATATTTTTGTGTCTAGCTGTTCATCAAGAGTTTAAATATTAAGAATAAATGTGCATTTTATTGTGTGCTATTTCTTCAGTTTTTTAATTAGTGAGATATTTATATTGTTCTTGAAAAATTCTCTACACAAACCTTCTATTTCAATGATGGAACATTCTTAAAATGTAACTGTTCAACATCAAGAGTTTAAATACGTCTTAAGTTAAGAATTTGAATATGTCTCTTCATTTTATTATTAATACTTTGCCTTTTTCATTTTATTACTGAGACATTGTTGTTTAACTGTTGCTTGGAGGAGCATGTTATTTACATGGTGCGGTATTCTTAATGTATAACCAAAATTTTGTTGACTGGACAAATAAAACCTTCGTTTCATTCTTTCATATAGTCCATAAAATATTCTCTTCTTCCATACCCAGTTTGTTTCAACAAAGGTTGTGAAGTTCACTTGTTTTTACATTATTTGAGGTAATATAGATACTAAACGATGAACTCACCCCAAACAGAACACGACGAGGTTTTCTACACTAAAATATATTTATTACAACAACAAACAGGCAACATAAGTACAGTACTCACTGCTAGCAGACAACGGGAAAATTAACGCGTTTGTTAAATCCCTGTATCTATGCCACGTACTACAGAAACCCTGCCTCAAATCATCCACGCCACTACTTGCAAATTTGCAGCACTAACCTTTATGTCTTCACTTTATCACTTGGTCGCTGGAACGATAGCTAACTTCAAAATGCCTTCGATGAGCTTGGCAATGTCCAACTGCTATGCACGAGATGAATGACAAACCGATCTTTTACTTCTTCAAATTTTCCGTTCGCTGCTCACCACTACCCGACCTCGCCTCGTGGCACCTCTTGCCTCACTGTCCCACATGTACGCTTTCCCCGGGATTTCCCGTCTAGTAGAAAAGCACTGTTCATTTGCATTCGCATTTGTTTCTTCTCGAATTAGTTAACATAAACGGCTATTTACTTTAACTGGAGGGTGTTAATTTGGATTTAATACCTCTCAAGGTTATTCCATTTTTGTAAAGTAAGGGTATTCAAACTGCGGCCCTTGAGCCGCATGTAGGTCACCAAGTTCATATATGCGGACCGAAGCATTCACACTCATTATCAGGCAGGTGCTTTTGTAAACACAATTTTGAAAATGACTGCCTGAAAAATACAAAATTCTAAAAAATGTGCCACCTGCTGCTCATGTTGATCACATCAAACGTTTCTTCGTAAATCATCCAATTTCAAAATGACATATGCGAAGAATACCTATAGAAATCGGCTTACTGATTCTTATCTTGATGGCGTATTGAGAGTAACATATACACAATACACTAACAATTTTATCCAATTATAACTTCTCAGCAGTTCTTTTATGGGTTTCACCATCACATTTGATTTTCCAAACCAGCTATTAGATGGTGCCACTACTCAAGACGTGCTCCTCCCCGCCCCCTCCAACTTAACTTGAAATAAATTAAAACGTTAATAGAAGTTCAGTTAAAATCGGAAAATTGTAGAAAACTTTTGAGAAAGTTGGTTTTTCCCCACTTTTTCAAACTGTGAAACGGAAGATTCGGGTTATGGCTTTAGCCTTAACATAGTTTTTAGCAATCATATGATCCATAAGAAAAATTCGATGCTATATTTTTTTCTCATTTTATTTATATCATACTTATTTTTCTCATTATATAACTTTTAAATACTACTCAAACATCAATTCTATTGTAATTCAATTGAAAAAAATGATATTATTTGATATTTTAAGGACCGTCTGGCAGTCAATGCGCTGAAGAGGGCCCAACTGAATTCAACCCCCCCCCACAAAAAAATTAGAAGTACTCTACGCTTATGGCTTTCAACCTAAAATCATACCTAAATGTACACTTATTTATCATGTCACGCAGCTGACAATCATGTATCGTACCGCCGAAATATGAAGCTATACTTGGTCTGCTGGCCCTCCCCACACAAGAAGTTTTCATCTGGCTATACCTTTCAAAGGATTCATAACGGATACTTTTTTAATTCAGAACTTTCCGAGAGAAAATTCTTTCGATACCTTACCTAGACACAAAAGACAGTAAAAATGGGAAAAGGTCCCATATCCTGTGCCGGAAAATTTGGCGATTTTTTTAAGCGATAAATATTTCAATTTAGTGTATTGTCATTCGTTTCTGTTGAGAAATTTTTAGCTGTGTTTAATTTATCAATTTAATTTTAATCACGTGGTAAATTCAAAAGTTATGAATTCTATAGTTTTAATTTTAATCACGTGTAATTTCAAACGTTATCCATTCTATAGTTTTATTTTTAAACGGAGATTTAGACCGCGATGGACGAATTGCAGGTGCTTCTGCCGATTTCTGTTTTTTTCGCTATGCATCCATTACATTTTAATTTTTCCATTTTTACATGGATGACCATAATAAATTCAGAGGGAGCCGCAATTGCTTTAGCGATCGATGTTTGTTTACTTCCTTCTTGTCCGAAATGTGGGTCTGATAGGGAAAAAAATCGTGCGGCTAATGTTAAATTGGGATTGAGATGGGTATGTTGTTCGCGGTATTTTTCAAAATCTAATCCACATCCTTGCAGTAGCTCCATAAATCGTGTTGAAAATACTTTTCTCAAAAATTCTAAAATAGCTTTCAGATATTCACTGGTGATTATTTTTGCATTCGTTTTACTAATTCCTGCCAACTTTTTATTTCGTAATCTACAGAGCTGGCGGAAAAGTCGGAACGAATCAGCACTATCCAAAGAAACTTTATGCAATTATTTTTCTTTCTTAAGAGAAGTTTGGGAAATTCATGCTTCTCATAAATTTAATAAAAAGGGGGGGGGAGGGAAATCTGTTCCAATTGACGAAACTTTTTTAACTAAACGTAAATATGGGAGGGGTTGGGTTCCAAAAAAATCAACAATTACTGTTTTGGGTATTTTTTTGTAGGGAAGATAAAGAGGGGTTATTGGAACGAAGTTCTTTTATGCGGCTTACAGTAGAGTGAATTAGCAGGAATCGTCACGTAACGAAAAAGCGTTATGCCCCCTTCATAAGAGCTTTTTCTCTAGGACTCTGTGGCTGAATGGTTATCGCATCGGACTACGGAGTATCCGACTATCGCACTGCGGAGCGAGATGTCCCTGGTTCAAATCCCCGCACAAGAGCTGGCCTTTTCTATTCCCACTCATTCTTGGAATAGCACTACATATATATATATATATATTATATATATTATATATATTATATATATATATATATATATATATATATATATATATATATATATATATATACTAGCCGGGCTTCGCCTAGCTAAGCTCAAGCCATCCGTCCACCAGATGAAGTTTGAAAAATTTCACATATGATTAAAAATTTCAGTGATTCGCGCTGTGAAGCTCTTTCCAAATATGTAAGATTTATGTACTTTCATGAGAAAAATAATACACCGATTTTCGACCAAAATGGCCGCCGAAATCGGCCATGTTTTCTCAGTATTAGTGATCTCCGGAAACGTGAGGCCAACGAACTCCACGACATTCTCCACTGTTACTTTATTTATATAGATATATAAACCACAGCTTAATTCCTTTAAAATGGAACAAAATTAGTAACTCCAGTTAACAATGTAATCCACTACCCTAAAGGGGCATCAAAATGTGAAAAGACAGAGTTTAAAGCAGCCAAAACTGCAATTATGTGGGACCCAGGTCCTCCGCCTAATTTACAAATTGCTTTTAGTAATAACACCAGTCATTTTCTTCAGTGGCGTTGTGTTGTTTATTACCATACTTTATTTATATAGATGAACCACGGCCTAATTCCTTTAAAATGGAACAAAATGAGTAACTCCAGTTAACAAAGTAATCCACTACTCCTACAGGGGCATCAAAATGTGTAAAGACAGAGTTTAAAGCAGCCAAAACTGCAATTATGTGGGACCCAGGTCCTCCGCCTAAACTACAAATTGCTTTTAGTAATAACACAAGTCATTTTCTTCAGTGGCGTTGTGTTGTTTATTACCATACTTTATTTATATAGTTGAACCACAGCCTAATTCCTTTAAAATGGAACAAAATGAGTAACTCCAGTTAACAATGTAATCCACTACTGCTACAGGGGCATCAAAATGTGAAAAGACAGAGTTTAAAGCAGCCAAAACTGTAATTATGTGGGACCCAGGTCCTCCGCCTAAACTACAAATTGCTTTTAGTAATAACACCAGTCATTTTCTTCAGTGGCGTTGTGTTGTTTATTACCATACTTTATTTATATAGATGAACCACGGCCTAATTCCTTTAAAATGGAACAAAATGAGTAACTCCAGTTAACAATGTAATCCACTACTCCTACAGGGGCATCAAAATGTGTAAAGACAGAGTTTAAAGCAGCCAAAACTGCAATTATGTGGGACCCAGGTCCTCCGCCTAATTTACAAATTGCTTTTAGTAATAACACAAGTCATTTTCTTCAGTGACGTTGTGTTGTTTATTACCATACTTTATTTATATAGTTGAACCACAGCCTAATTCCTTTAAAATGGAACAAAATGAGTAACTCCAGTTAACAATGTAATCCACTACTGCTACAGGGGCATCAAAATGTGAAAAGACAAGAGTTTAAAGCAGCCAAAACTGCAATTATGTGGGACCCAGGTCCTCCACCTAAACTACAAATTGCTTTTAGTAATAACACCAGTCATTTTCTTCAGTGGCGTTGTGTTTTTTATTCCCATACTTTATTTATATAGATGAACCACAGCCTAATTCCTTTAAAATGGAACAAAATGAGTAACTCCAGTTAACAATGTAATACACCACTTCAGTCAGTTGTCACAAAACAACTGTTTCTGTCCACATGTTGCAGTAGCCTCCTCTACATGATTTCTTCATTCGGAAAAAGCTGAAAAGTAAAGAAAACCAAATCAATTTAAAAACTAAATACAGTATAAATAACGTAGAAAAAATAACAGTATAAATAAAAAGTACAGGCTGTGCCCAGATACTCTCAGGCCAATAATACAAAAATTATTTTAAATCGTAGTAAGCAATGAAAAACATTTAACACACTTCAATAAAAGCAAAACAAAACATGATCGTAAAATAGAAAGGACAGTTAAAACAGAAGTAAGAAGTTAAATTCTAAAAATATAAATGAGGTATAAATCAGCTATCGATTCTAATTTAAGAATCATTGAATCCAAACCTGCAATTATGTCGGACAACTGACTGAAGTGGTGTCATCTTTGGCTATTATTTGATCTGTAATATCTGCCTCATATGGCGTATGTTTCTAAACGCCATTCCCATATGAACCACAGCCTAATTCCTTTAAAATGGAAAAAAATGAGTAACTCCAGTTAACCATGTAATACACCACTTCAGTCAGTTGTCACAAAACAACTGTCTCTGTCCACATGTTGCAGTAGCCTCCTCTACATGATTTCTTCATTCGGAAAAAGCTGAAAAGTAAAGAAAACCAAATCAATTTAAAAACTAAATACAGTATAAATAACGTAGAAAAATAACAGTATAAATAACAGAGTATGTATAAAAAGTACAGGCTGTGCCCAGATACGCTCAGGCCAATAATACAAAAAATTATTTTAAATCGTAGTAAGGAATGAAAAACATTTTACACACTTCAATAAAAGCAAAATAAAATATGATGGTCAAATAGAAACGAAAGTTAAAAGAGAAGTAAGAAGTTAAATTCTAAAAATATAAATGAGGTGTAAATCAGTTATGGATTCTAATTTATGAATCATTTAACAGGACATGAAAAAAAATAACCTTACCTCCATTAATTTCAACACTTCTTGACCTGTGGCTTTTCCAGTCATGTGAAATATAATTCTTGACTATAAATCTTGTTAACCTAAACTGATTACCCCTCAATTACTTTATTATTATAAAATTTAAGGGCTCCACGCACCATAAATGCAAGATTCTGTAGGGAAAAAATTAAAATATATGTAGAAGGCACTGACAAACGAAAACATTAATAGAAATCTGCAATTAAGGGCTCCACGCAGCATTCTGTAGCAATAAATATCTCCATAATAAAAATATCCATAACTGAAATGCTCCTCTTATTTGTGTCTGTCAAAAGTCTAAGAGGGCCTCTGGATAAACAACATTAAATGTTTTCCCATTCGGAGTCAAGAATGTATAAATTTTCTTTTTTGCCAACCCTGGAACAACCTACATACAACTGACCATGGGAGAAACATGGATTTAGAAGATTAAGTCCTACAACTTGTAGAGTTTGGCCTTGTGCCTTGTTGATGGTCATCACAAAACTGAGGCGTACAGGGAACTGAAGACGTTTAAAATTAAACGGATGGTCAGATGGGATTATCGGGATTCTTGGAATTAATACTTCTTGTCCCGCACCTTGTCCAGTCATGATGGTGGCTTGAATAACATTTGGCATTAAATTCTTCACAGTAAGTCTTGTTCCATTGCACAGTATAGGTGGATTAAGATTTCTTAGATGCATTATAGGTGCACCAACTTACAGCTCCAGAATGTGTGAAGGTACTCCATATAACTCCAATGAGTTTAAAAACTCAGTTGGGTAGTTGACTACTTGATCTTTATCACACACAGTGTCTACTGATTTTTAAACATGAAAAATTGTAAATTTGAACCCCAAAAAATATTTAAAATCGTAGAAAGCAATGAAAAACAGGGAAGCACATCTATTTTATTGGAGGTCATAAACACGATAAATAATGACAAACCTGCACAAAAACATTTAAACAAAAAACTTTATTTAGGTAAACTAATAAACTTTATAAAGTTAATACTAATTATTATATTTTAAACTAAAATTTAAGGAAAAGGTTAATTAATGAATTTTTAAAGTGTATTACTAATAGTTTATACCAGTTAATTACTTATCAATTTACATTAAGATTCATAAAAAACTTTAAAACAATTTCTTTCGGCAGTAATACACAAAAACATTTTGCAAACTGTACTACTAAAACCTGTAAAGTAAAAATGTCAAATTGTGGAAGAATTCTTAACCAAAATCAATTTAAAAACTAAACACAGTATAAATAAAATAGAAAAAAAAGCATGTGAAATTTTATACGCATGAATAAAAAGAAAACCCAATATAAAAAATATAAATTTATAATTAAAGTCTTCAGAATTCAGCATGAACTCTGTTCTGAAGCAAATACAAAATAAACAAATAGTTCACTGGTCTTCAAAAATATCTAATAACTATACAATTTCCTTAGCAAATACAAAATAAACAAAAAGTGAACAATAATTGGTGTATAATAAATAGTTTTTTATTTGGGTCTGTTTATATAAGGGAAGGAATCACGAATCGGGGAAAATTTTCATATTGAAACATAAAATTGCATGTATTATTTTTGCATTTTAAAATTTTCTCTTAGATTGTAGGAAATTTAGAAGATAACTGTCATATGTGTCATGTGTGAGAGGGAAATTAAAATATCATGTGTGAGGGCTTTAAGATTTTGTGCAGAGGTTTTAGGTACATTTCATTAAAACTTACTTCAAATTGACCAATTTATAAAAAAGTATGCTATTTGCAGGTAAGTTTTTGTCTCTTTTTTTAATTTTTAAGTGCCATTTTACCATAAAAGATGAAAAAAACCTTTAATTTTTTTTTTTATTATTGACTCCGAACATAGACAGTCACCTTAATTCCTACTTGAGAATTATAATAAAAAATGATGAAAGAATAAACTGTACCCCCCCCCCCCCCCCATTGAGATATTTAAAGTAATAAATTCTGTTTGAACAATTAATTTCTGAACAATTGGAAAATTAACTAAACGCAAAATAGAAAAGTAAATAAAACATAATTATATTTCACTGGCCTTCAAAAATATCCAATAATAACACAATTTGCTTAGCAAATACAAATTAAACAAAAAAAGAATAATAATTGGTGTATAATAAATAGTTTTTTATTTGCGGCTGTTTTTATAAGGAAAGGAATGACGAATCAGGGAAATTGTTCATATTGAAACATAATTCTGTTTTAACAATTAATTTCTGAACAATTAAAAAATTAACTAAATGGAAAAGTAAAAAACATAATTATATTTCACTGGCCTTCAAAAATATCCAATAATAACACAATTTCCTTAGCAAATACAAAATAAACAAATATTTCACTAGTTTTCAAAAATATCTAATAAGAACACAATTTCCTTAGCAAATACAAAATAAACAAAAAATGAACAATAATTGGTGTATAATAAATATTTTTTTATTTGGGGCTGTTTTTATAAGGAAAGGAATCAAGAATCGGCGAAAATTTTCATATTGAAACATAAAATTGCATGTATTATTTTTGCATTTTAAAATTTTCTCTTAGATTGTAGATAATTTAGAAGATAACTGTCATATGTATCATGTGTGAGAGGGAATTTAAAATATCATGTGTGCGCTAATATTACTCCTTTAGTTTTCTTTTTTTCATTAATCCTTTTCTACTGGGTTAATTCCCAGTATACGGATTACCGTTGAACTCTGGAATATTTCTATGATAGTCACATACTGTTTTCACTTTTTTTTTTTTTTCATAAATTAATAGTTATTATTCCATTAAATATTATTTAAATGGGATAGTGAAGTGGAATTTGAACTATCTGTCATTTTTTGTTTAATTTAGTTACTTTATTTGAATATTCTTTCCTTTTATGCTTCTGTCTACAACTCTTTGCAATATTTCTGTGATGTAATTGTAGTTTTTTTATTTGGGGCTGTTTTTATAAGGAAAGGAATGACGAATCAGGGAATATTTTCATATTAGAACATAAAATTGCATGTATTCTTTTTGCATTTTCAAATTTTCTCTTAGATTGTAAGTCATTTTGAATATAACTGTCATATGTATCATGTGAGAGAAGGAAATTAAAATAGTAGCATTAAGAATTTTATGCAGAGTTATAGACATTTTAGCTAAATTTCAATAAAAATTGCTTCAAATTGACCAATTTATAAAAAAAGTATGCTATTTACAGGTAAGTTTTTGTTACTTTTTTTTAATTTTTAAGTGCTATTTTACCATAAAACACAAAAAAAACTTTAAAAAATTACTTTTTAAAACAAACAAATGGACTGTAAATAAATCGCAAAACTGTGCTTAAAGTTTAGACTGATTCTTTTTAGTTAAGATATACTAGTTTTTATGCTTTTAAAAGTACATCGTGAATTATAAAATTCCGTAAAACAAAAGGAGTAATACTAGAAAATTAACTTTAAATAACACCAAACAACAACAAATTAACAATATTCAACGCGTTCATTTACCTTATAACACCTAGGTAACTGAAAATAAAAATTAAGAGCTTTTGTACTCACCTTGCGCTTTCGAAATTGATCAAATTGAAATTTCGCAAATCGAATCACTTCACTCACACCCGAACGAAAAGAATATCACTTCACATAAAAATCAGGAAATCCACCAAAAATCAGCATATATCTATTTAGTTTCAATAAAGTATTTATTATTATTAAACAATTTGAATATTTAGTTTTTCAAATAAAATTTTGATAAATAAAAAAATAGACATGGTGACACATTTCATTTCAGTGATTCATTTTTTAGTGAGAATCAGGCTGTGAACGAATAACTCTTTGTTTCCATCGTCAAAGAGCGATGACGCTTCATTATAATCAAAATATCTCTAAAACTATTGAATTAACAGAAAAAATTATCAGCTTTCGAAGCTCTTTCCAAATATGCAACATTTATGTACTTTCATGAGAAAAAAAAAATACACCGATTCCTGTATATTTGTCAGCCATTTTTTTTCGAGGATGGGTCCGCCCGGTCGCGTTACGGGGTCACGTGATCTCGACATCCTCTTCTGTCTCTTTATTAATATAGATATTATATATATAAATATATATATATATATACATGTATATAATCATAAAAAATATATTTAATCAATAGAAATCTACAAATTAAATCACGTTTAGAGTTGAAAAAATAACGTAAGGAACTTCTTTCCTGACGGGGGACCCCCGACCGCACAATCTTTTTTTTTTTTTTTAAGTTTGTAGCAAAAAGAAACATGATATTTGGCTTTTTCTTAAACTTTACTGCCACCCAAACACCAGTATCATATATACAGATTCCGCACCTAAATACAATAATGTTGAACGATTATTTTCAGGGAGTACCAAACATTTTACATTTAATCACAGTAAAGGGGAATTTTTTTCTAAAGAAAACGCCGCGAACACAATTAATGATTTGGAAAAAGAAAATCGTTTGTTTAAAAAGTCGTTAAAGTGTCGCCGTGTGGGGTCAGTTATTTTATTAATAACTTTATATCTTAGTGGACTGTATAAGAATCCTTTAACAAAAATACACTTTGTCACAAAAAAATATATGCACCCAGAAGAAATCGAGCTACTATCAAAAACCTTGGCAGGAATGTAGCCTGGTAAGATATATGCAAATGATTAAAATTTCGACGCTAATGAGACAAGGGTAAGCGAGCTATGCGCATATGAGATGCGCAGCTCGGAGAGTTTAAAAGCATGATAGCTCTTGCCATAGGGTTATTCATACAAATCTGTCGACTTGGATGGACGGTACTGTGACTAGAGATGCCTCTGAGATGTAACCGACGACAGTACGAACAATTGTTGGCCTTTGAGAAGAGGCGTATAGTAGGCCTCAGAAAAGCAGGTTGGTCGAACAGGCGTATCGGCCGCCACCTCGGTCGGACCGATATGGTAGTTGCTCGGTGTTGGCAACAATGGATCACGGAAGGGATAGTCTACCGTCTCGGAGGGTCACGGCGTCCCAGGAGCACAAATGCGAGCGAGGATCGCGCAATCATAAGATCGGCCACGCCCGCACCCACAACGTCGCTAGAATCGGTTCGACGCCATTTACCACCTTCCAGACATTCGTTGGTATTAAGGGAAACCATTCGGAGACCACTGGCCTACGTCCATTAAGACGCTTACCACTGACCCCACATCATAGGCAGTGTCGATTGGATTTTTGCCGACATCGGGCAAGCTGGAGTGTGACCGACTGGAGGCGTGTGATCTTCAGCGATGAATCCCGATTCAATCTCAATCTGATGACCAGCGCATACGCGCGTGGAGGCGGCCAGGCCACCAGTCCGATCCGGCATTTCTTGTCGAGAGTCATATGACGATTACACAAGGTGTGACAGTGTGGGGAGCGATTTGTTGGAGCACACGATCACATCTAGTCGTCCTTCAACGCACTTTGACGGCACGCAGTTACGTGGATGAGATTTTAACGCCAGTTGTACTGTCTATGCTATCAAGTCACCCAGGTGCCATTTATCAGCAAGAAAACGCTCGTCCACATACTGCGCGTCTCTCCCAAAAATGTCTTCAAGGATATCACGTACTCCCATGGCCTGCCAGGTCACCAGACCTCTCGCCAATAGAGCACGTCTGGGACGTGCTTGGAAGGCAACTTGAGCCGTCCCGGAATACTGTTGAATTAACTGCCCAGTTGCAAAGATTATGGGATGATCTTCCGCAGGAGGTCATAGGTGCCCTCACTGATTCGATGCC
The DNA here is from genome assembly GCA_907164885.2 of Dolomedes plantarius. NCBI lineage: Eukaryota > Metazoa > Arthropoda > Arachnida > Araneae > Dolomedidae > Dolomedes > Dolomedes plantarius. Next base: position 200,196,187 of record OU015497.1, read on the forward strand.
ACGCCGATGTTTTTGCTTGTATAGCTGCCAGAGCTGGATTTACTACTTACTGATTTGTGACCTTTTTCATGACATATCTTCTTAATAAAACTGTCTGTTCTTCTGAATTTGTAATCATTTGCTTATCTCCTCATACACTACACACATGTTAAATTTCGTGATAGCAGCTCGTTTCCTTCTGGTTGCATATATTTTTTTGTGACAGAGTGTATTTAATGTTCTTGTTTACATGCAACTTATCAATCTTCTTCTTTTAATAAAGGTAATACTGGAATGGCTTACCTTTAACATCATCTGAATAATACTTGAATAATAAGTTAACACTAAAAAATTTAGCTCCATGCATGTATCCTTAAAATGCATTTAATAATTGACTTCCTTTTAACACATAACTGTTGAATGCATGGCACACTGAATAACCCTTCGTAATTAGGTTTTGCAAAATGAATAATTGATTGCAAAATGTCAACAGTTTGAACAATAATCTGCACAGAATCTTTAACTAACTAACACACACACACACACACGCCCCCCTCCCTAAAAAAACTGATTCGCATCTAATATAGCGATTTTTGAATTCTTACATGACATTTCTTAGAATAGAATATACACCACAACATATTAAACATTTCTTAGCCGTTTTCTTGCCATTACACAGAATTGTATGTGCAAGATCAACATAAAAAACGTTTTAGCTTGAAGTAAAAAGTTACATAGTGATGCCATCTATTGACCATAAACATAATTAGAATACAAATTACAAACAATATCATGAATAAAAGGAAACAATTATTATAATAAATTATTTAAAAATAAAAATAAAATTAGTAAGTCTTTTATGAAGGCTTACTATTCCTCCTCTGGGCGGGGCAAAAGTAAGGCAACCTTAGACAGAGGTCTTCTCACTACTCCTGAAGAAGTATGGATGTTGACGACACGAACATGTCCGTCTGACCCGGGAAATGTTTCGATAACTCTTCCTAGAAGCCATTTCAAAGGTGGCGCATCAGGATTGTGTACAGTATCAAGATCTCCAACCTGAAACTCCCGAAAATATGAACTCTTGGATTTTGGACTCTGTTGCAGATGGTTTAGATATTCCCGAGACCAACGATTCCAAAAATGCAATTTCATTTTCTGTATTAATTTCCATCTTTCATTAAGAGGTAGCGTGGTGTTCCCCGGAGCATCAGGAATATCCAAGAAAGATGAACCTATTAGGAAATGTCCCGGAGGCAAAGCAGTTAAGTCTGATGGGTCTGAAGACATAGGAATAAGAGGTCTCGAATTCAGAAGAGCTTCAATTTGGCAAAGGTAGGTGGTCAACTCATCAAAATTTAGATTTGCAGACTTTCAAGCCTTTACCAACATTCCCTTTGTGGATTTGACCGCAGCTTCACAGATATCTCCAAAATTTGAAGAATAGGGAGGAATGAAGTGCCATAGAATGAAGTGCCAAGTGATCGATTGAGAAGCAGCAAAATCTTGAATTCCTTGTGATTTTAAAAGCTTAAACAGCCTTTTCAAATCATTAGCAAGTCCAACAAAGTTTTTTCCATTGTCTGAGAAAATTGTCTGGAAGTCCTCTTCGACCTATGAAGCGGTTCGAGCTATTGTAAGCGGTTCGAGCTTGGTAAGAAATTCAGGGGGACATATTTACTGTGGGCTTGTACAGGGTACATTAAATCTTGAAAAAACCCTTCAAGGCTTTTGGGAAATAGAGGCAGTTGATAGTTCGGACCCTATTTTAAGTAGTGAAGAAAAAGAATGTGAAAGATATTTCATCGAAACTCATTCTAGAACACAGGATGTTCGATACGTCGTTAGTATGCCATTGAAGACCGATAGGAAATTAGGTAAATCTAGAGCTATGGCAGTTGACCGTTTAAATTCTCTTTCAAAGCGCTTAGAGCGTAACCCAAATTTGAAAAAAATTGTATGTTGATTTTATTAAGAAATATAAAAATTTGAGCCATATGGAGGAAGTTTTTGATGAAATTGAGCCTGCCTGCTGTTATTATTTTCCACATCATGACGTTTTCCGACCGGAGAAATCGTCAACTAAATTGAGAGTTGTTTTCAATGGGTCTGCCTTAACATCTGCTGGTGTCTCTTTAAATCAACTTCAATTGAATGGTAAAATACCCCAACAGGATCTAGTTTCCATAATGCTGCGTTTTAGAAAGCATGTTTTCGTATTTACCGCGGATATCCGAATGATGTATCGTTAGATACTGATAGAATCTACTCAGACGGACTTACACAGAATTGTATGGAGAGAAACCTCAATGGATTCAGTTAAAACTTATAAACTTTGCACAGTTACCTATGGAACAAAGAATGCGCCTTATTTGGCTACAACAGCATTAAGGCAGTTATGTGACGATGAGGAGGATTCGTTCCCAATCGCGGCTTCGGCTGGTCGGGAGGACCTTTACATGGATGATATTCTTACCGGATCACATGAATTGAGATCTGCAAGGGAGTTGAAGTATCAGTTAGTACTCTTACTTGAACGGAGATGTATGACGCTTCATAAGTGGAACTCGAATGATTTCAGCCTCATGAATGATGAGTCTAGTGGTGAAATTTACTCTTTTGATGAGTTTAATCAAGAAAAATCTGTTAATGCTTTAGGTGTACAATAGCCTGGTATTGACTGTTTTTCCTATAAGGTGTCAATTCAACCTCAGATGACCTACACTAAGCGAACAGTTCTTTCGGATATTTCTAGAGTTTTTTGATCCACTCGGGCTGATAGGCCCTGTGATTACGAGGGCAAAGCTATTCATGCCGGATCTCTGGATGATTCAGTTGGACTGGGATACACCGTTACCAGAGTTCTTTACAATGAGGTGGATAGAATTTGTGTCCTTGTTACCAAATATTGAAAATCTAGCAATTCCAAGGTTTTTTGAGAACAATGACAGAGTCACCCTTCATGGTTTGCAGATGCCTCATTAGTCGTTTATGGTGCTGCTATTTACGCCCAATACAATACCTCCTATTGTACTAGTTCCGTTCACCTTTTGTGCAGCAAGTCAAAGGTTGCGCCTGTCAAGCCAGTTACTATTCCTCGATTAGAGCTTTCCGCCGCGCTCTTGCTATCACACCTCATGCAAAAGGTTGTGAGGGCTTTAAAATTTAAGGATTGCACCGTGAATTTGTGGTCGGATTCAACCATAGTGCTTGCATGGTGGAAAAAATCTCCGCACGAATTGAAACCTTTCTTTGGCAACAGAGTTGCAACAAATCAGGAACTGACTGTGGACTATCGGTGGAGCCACGTCTCGTCTTCGGAAAATCCGGCTGATTTGCTTTCTAGGGGTCTGATGCCTGATCAGATCCAAATACAGGAATTATGGTGGCATGGTCCATCATTCCTTAGAGAATTTACAGTGATGGGAGAACCTTGTGACCCAGAACATGTAGCAACTCTTAGTGATTTCGTTTGTGAACTGAAGCTGCAAAGGGATGTTAATCTGACCTCTACAGTGAACAATGATATTATTTCTTATCTTGTTCTTTCTACCAATAATTATCTTAAACTAATTAGAGTAATGAGTTTTATTTACAGATTCTTAGATAATAGCAGAAAGAAGCTACCTCGTCAGACTGGTCCAATATCTAGTGATGCATTTCAGTTTGCAGAAAATAAATTAGTACAGTATACTCAAGGGGTTAACTTTGGTAATGAAATTGAATGCTTGATGGAGGGTAAACAGCTCTCAGGAGTATTCTAAGATCTTTGAACCCTTTCATAGATGATAAGGGAATTCTACGAGTGGGAGGGCGGTTCCAGAACGAAGAGGTCAATTTTGACAAAAAACATCAAATTATTTTGCCAAGTAAAGATAAGGTAACCTACCTAATTTTAGAACACTTCCATAAGAAATACTTTCATATTGGCCAGCAAGCGCTGTTATATTACACGAGACAAAAATTTTGGCCTATTGTCGGAAGAGGTTTGGCTAGGAAGGTAGTGCACAATTGTGTGACTTGTGTAAAAAACAGACCAGTTACAGTTGAACAACTGATGGGCCACCCCCCCCACCCCCCACCTGAAAGAGTTAACATTGGTCCCGCATTTTCTAATTCCGGTGTAGACTTTGCCGGACCCTTTTTTGTTCGAAATATAAATCAACGGCAGCGCTCCATAGGGTTTACGTAGGTTTTTGTCTGTATGGCTACCAGGGCAATACACATTGAAATGGTCACTGATTTTACTTCGGAATCATTTGTAGCGACTCTCAAGAGATTTTTTGCCCGACGCACAGTGGAGTATTTGAGGCAAAAACCTGGCCAAAAGTGTAAAAATTAAAAATTGCGCAATAATTGTTAAAAGTGCATTTTATCATTTCTAACAAACTGCTGAGTGAATCGCATCATTTCCAGCAGCATAAGTAACACTCAGCAGTTTCTAGCCTCAGTTGAAGAACAGATTTCTTTGCGAATGGACGTCTCATTTGATTGCGTTTCAGCTTTGTTGTTAGTTTAAATCTATATTTTTTTATGGCGTTAAGAATTAGTGTTTTGGAATTAAATCAGGTTTACGTGTTACAAAAGGTAAGAGCTTTGTTTTAAAATATATAATAATTTACTTAGTTTTATTATTAACATATTAAAAAAAATTGAAAACTTGAAAAGAGTTTTTTTAAATCAATTTAGCTGTAATTTAAGTTTCTTAAAGCTTTATGAAGGTGTGTCGGGGCATTTCGAACCTAATTTCAATTATAATCGTCATGGTTATAGTATTGAGAGTCTATTTCAAAGAAAAAATGTTCCGCAAACAGCTGCCATTTTTATATAGAATTTTTTTATAAAGAACCCTTTTTTATTTTCATGATAATTTCTTGACGGGTATGATTTGAAAATGACTTACAACTATAGATGTAATCTGTATAAATCTTGTTAACATATAAAACTTTATTTCTTCCTAAGCCTTTGAGACAAAAAAAAAATAAGTTTTAAGAAATAAGAGTGATGAAGAAGATGAATTTGAAGAAGATGACGAAGGTCAAACTTCAGGAGAATCAGATTGAAAAAGTTAAGCTTCTGAAGTCACTAGAGCACTAAGATCCCTATAGTTACTAAACTTTGGTAACTATTAAATGTAAATATATATATATATGTAAATATATCTATATATATATATATATATATATATATATATGATAAAGATTGATTTATAAAACTAATTTTAAAAAAAAATTTAATTTTAAAATTTTAAAATTTAAGAATTTTAAATTTTTTTATTTTTAAATTAATTTTTTTTTAAAATTTACAAAAAAGGGAGTATTTACTATTACAAAGTAAGTTAAATGTCAAATGCAATGGTTTTAACTTTTAAACACATGAAAAATATTTTTGGCCAGGGTTTTGCTACAAATACTCCACTGTGCGACGTGGCAAGTGTTGCACGTTATTCTCTGATATTGCTGCGAACTTCGTGGGAGCCCATTCTGAGCTAAGAAGACTTTACAACTTATTTAACAATAAAGATGAGGTTTTGGGTGGATTTTTGGCCGCGGAAATCATTAGCTGGAAATTCATACCTCCTAGGGCTCCGAACTTTGGTGGACTCTGGGAGGCCGGCGTTAAATAATTCAAACATCACATTAGAAGGGTTGTTGGGAACGTAAATTTAAATTATAAGGAATTTCTGACAATGATTGTAGAAATTGAGGGAATTCTCAATTCTAGACCATTGACTCTGATTTCGTCAGACATTCACGACCTAGAGGCCTTGACGCCAGGTCATTTTTTGATAGGTCGAGCTATAAATACAATTTCTGAACCAGATATCACTGAGATACCTATCAATCGTTTATCTAGATGGAAACATGTGGAAAAATTGACCCAACTAGTATGGAAGAGATGGAGCTTGGATTATTTAACACACTTCCAACAGCGACACAAATGGAAATTTGCAAAAAATAACGTGAAGCCAGGTATGATGGTGATTTTAAGTGAGGATAACCTTCCAAAATGCAAATGGATACTAGGGAGAATTATTGATGTAATTTATGGGAAGGATGGTTGCATAAGAGTAGCCAATGTGCGCACTGCGCATGGAATTTTGAAAAGAACGATCTCGAAACTCTGTATTTTGCCTGTTGAAACTGATAATTAAATACTTGGCTATGTCATCGTTATAGAGAAATACTGGCTGTGTTTATATATCTATATTTTATTGAATCGAGATCCAAGGGACTTTACCTTAAGCCATTTAAACTGTACCCTTAAGCTAACTCACTATGTTTTTAGAATTATATGTGATTGTATTGTATTGATTTTGCATTTTATTCATATTTTCAATATTTTTAAGTCTATAACTTTATTTATTGTATTTTAATTATACTTGAAAATTGATTATTGTACCTTGTGTGATGCAACTTGTGTAAAAATTGCAATCTGTGTTGAATGTTAAGACCTTCAACGGGGGCCGGGATGTTAATGATCGAGATGTTAATGCTCGAAAAATTCCCCAACCCGGGCGATAAGTCGCCAAGAGCATGGCTCATCTTGAGAATTGGCGGCGTACACGTGTTTGTGTATTTAGTCAATTTGTTGCACTGTTCGAAGTCAGTCAGTTAGTAGTGTTTTGCGAGCTGTCGTGGTCTAGCCTTTCGAGCTATCGTGCTCTTGTGTTGTGAGCTGTCGTGCTCACTTTTATTATTGAGCCTTGGGGCTCCATTTTATTGTATAAGACGTAATATTATATCTTTAATAAATTTTTAATACTGGCCATTTTTGAGGGATTATTTGAAAGTCCCTAACAGAAACTACAACACAACGCAAGCGACGATTAGAGAAAGAAAAATAAAAGCACCAAGAAAAGCTTGCAAATGAAACAGAAGAAGAAAAGCGACTACGCAAATTGCAAGGAAATTCGCTTTCTATTTTGCCACTTAACAGTGGCGCACCCAGGATTTTTCTTGGGGGGGGGGGCCGAGATGAATGGATAAAAATATTTATAATGCATGAGGGGGACCGAGATGAACGAATAAAAATATTTATAATGCAAAATCAATATTTGTACTTCTTTGGGGGGGGGGCAGGGCCCCTTCCCTCCCCCCCCCCCTGGGTGCGCCACTGCCACTTAATATTGTGATTCTGTCATATGTATACTATACATATTTATATTAATTGTAATTACTTAATAAAAAGTAACTAAAATAAAATTTTTCCTTGTTCACCTAAGTAGGAATTGACTTTAATTTTTTTATATTACTTGTTATTGCCTGTTTTATATGACTGTTTTAACACGTGCTCTATATAACTGGTTTTGTCAGCTGCTATATGTGACTGTTTTTATCACTTGATAAATGTGCTTCATATTATCACCGTCTGTATACTCATTTTACCTTTGTTCTTGTTACCATTTTTACCTCTGTTGTTCGTTGTGTCTGCCTGTTATTTTATTCACTGTTTTTATCTCACTTTCATCATTCATTTATCTTAATTGATTATGGTATTAAAATTCTGACGTATACATGCTTTTTTCGGGTTTTACCATGTGTTTGGCGCAACATGTCCTCCCTGGACCTTGCGCCATTAAATCCCAAACAACCCAACCTTTCGTGAGTATTTAGCATTGCTTTCTAACGCTGACATATGCTTAAGTTTTAGTTTTAGTCAGACTGTAATTTATTCGTTCCCTGAAATACGAATTACTTATTTGGAAATGCTTGTAGATGCGTGCTTATGAAATTCCTTTCTCGATATCTGACCATGTAAATTGACTGGACGAATAGAACTGTTAACAAATATCAATGCAGATGGTCTGCACAGACTAGAAAGTGACAAATGTTATGGCGTTCATAGAATTTGCGTTTGGCATAAAAATTTGGCATTGGCATTTTTATAAACAAAAAGACGCGTCAATAAACGGCAGATCAGTCCCAGAACTAGCAAGTGCAAGTAATGGAGCCAAATGGAAAATGAGCAGATTTAGAATACCCGTAGAACACTCCCCCACCCCCACACCGATCAGTGACGAAATGCAGATCTCAGAGTGGAAAAAACAGAAAGATCACTAGAAAGAAACTAGAAGGAATTGCTTCCGACGCTATACGACCAGTTGCTGACCAAGAGAATTATTCTGCGTTAAGCTTGGCACCGGGTTTTTTTTTACCCCAGCTCTTCACGCAGCAATTGCTTCTGACCGGTACTTAATCCCTCCCTTTCGAAGTTTCAGTCCAGTGTCGCCAACCTCTACGAAGCGCTTTTTGCGGGACAGTCCCGATTTTTAACAATTTGTCCCGCGTCCCGCAGCGTTTTAAAAAAATCCCGATTTTTGGAAAGAATGCACAACAAGCTAGGGAACGGTGGGAGAACGGGAAGGGAATATACGGTTTTTGACGCCCATGTGGCTATTTAGCCAGGATATGAGTTTTACATTATTTTTTCTAATTTTATAATGTTAAACTTTACTAATAACAAATAATTGTTGAGAACGGATTATCGAGAACTGCTTTTCAAAGTTCGCATTGTTGATCAGTTGTTAGAATTCGAATTTTGAAACAAACCATGTTCCATACAATAAAGCACTAAAAATTGTGGATTAAGCGCCCTTATACCAGGAACTAATGCTACGACTGAACGCGTATTTTCTACGGTAAATAAAGTGTGGACATCAGAAAAATCTCAATTAAGTGTTGAGACATTGAAAGCCATTTTATCTGTGAAATATAATTTAACAAATTATTGTGAAAATTTTTATGGCCTTTTAAACAACGACAGCAATCTACTTAAAAAAAAATTCACACAAATAAGAAATATGCCAAAGAATAAATTTTTTAAATTTATTATATTTGTAATTTGTACTTATGTTGAAATTTAAAAGTATATATTACAATACTATTTTTGCGTTCTATGAAAATTTTTGTTGCTCCATATAGACCAAATTTTTGATCAAGAACATCCCCCCCCCCCCGCCGGTCAATGGTGTCCCGCTTTACCAATGTTAAAATCTGGTCACCTTACCCTAACACCAACTTGAGATCACCCTACACCAGGGGTGGGCATTAAGTTGATCGCGATAGACCGGTGGACCACCAAGACATTTTAGGGTGACCGCCTTTTCTAAGACCTCAGATGCGCATACTTTAGTATGAAACATATTTATGGACATATTTATGGACATATTATTATGTTTGTATCTTGCGTTTTGCTTTAAACGTGGTTTTAAAAGAGTAAGTTTTTTTTATTGTAGTTATGTAGGTAAGTACATATTCCGTATTTTTTATTAAGTTATAATAAATATTGTAGACTTTTTTTTTAAGCTCACCACACCTACACCACTGGGTGGACCGCAACACCTTGAAAAAATTAGGAGTAGCCCGTACCCTGGAAAAGTCTGGCCACCCCTGCCCTAGACCTTCCTATAGGCTTCCAAATAGGCTTCCTGTTTGAGAGATAAATTAAAATAAATAGAAAATACACACTTACATAATGAAATGTAAGTTTATTTACATTTGACATATGTATGGAACTTATAATCTAATAAAGAAACGCGTCTCGACTGTACAAAATATTAAAAAATGCCCCCCCCCCCCCACAAAATTCCCCTAAAAAAATGTGGCCCCTAAAAACACCCCTTTTCCTCTAACTTACCCCTAAATTTAGGGGGAAAACCCCCAAGTTGGCAACACTGTTTCAGTCCAACAATATATAAGACAGGTTTTTTTTAAAAAAAAAAAACTTGTGTAACATAACAAGTGCATGCAGAACTTTGTTAATAAATACTACTTACTTGCAAATTGTTCGATGGAGCTTTTTTTCTTTGTTTATGAAAATGCAGTTCATTGTTAATTCGTTCTCACAAAGAAAAGGTTGGAAAATATATACAATATTATTCTTAGGGGCATTCCCTAAGAAATCGGTGAAAATGACACCTAGTTTTAGAAATATCAATTAGAAACAGCCTAATGGGAACACCGTCCGAGCCGAAAGCATGCTTACCGCCTTTCTTGCATTCGGATTTGGGCAATCCAACTAAAGCAGACCGATTCTTATATATATATTTTTTGATACGTCGGGGGAAAGTCCAATGACCATAATTCCCCGCGAGTCTGATTCTTAGATACTATGCTGTTGATAGACAGTATAATATCTAAGTATTATTATTACTAAGTATTATTACTAAGTAATGTTATTTCAGTTTAACTTAATTTCTAGAAATATAGCAAAAAATTATTGCCAATTTAACAATCTATCTAATTCAATCTAATCTACCCAATAGACATTAAATTTTTAATACCCGTAACACGTTAACAAGTTAAATTAAAATTTGTAACTATATTACGCCGGTTAATTTATAATTAAACTCAGAAAAATCAAATAGTTTTGTAATGTACCGGATCGCATGCTTTTATGTTGGTCAACTCGTGATACGTCGATGGGCGGCACGTTTTTTCGATATATGCTCCCCTACTATCTCCCGCTCGGAGTTACGACAAAAGGATGGGCATACATTCCCATTCGCGATAAATTAGGCTAGACAACCAAAGGCTAGACAACCAAAATACCAGAACACGAAACGATTTGGCATAAAAACCTGACACTGCAAATATATACACCTTCAGAGTATCCAACATCCTTGTGTGTATTTTTGAAATTCTGACTCCTCCCACGAGGGAGTTCCCCTAGCATTTTATAACTGACTGTCTATCTGGCTTTCCTAAATACAATTAAAGCAAACAGAAATATTAATCTCTTCTTAAAGCAGTTTTTCAGTTCAAATCATCGAATTAAATTGCGTTTTATTCAATAAGAAACTATGTACAAACTTGATGCTTCTTTGGAAACTGCATTTCACTGCTGACTGCTAAAATTTAGATTCCAGCCCTATAAATGTCCTTGTGGCAAAATGATTGTAAAATACATGTAAAGTTTTCGTCGGAACTTAACTCATCTTTAATATGTTTTCGTGTCGGTTCACTCAACAAGGTTAAATTTAGCAAAACGCATTAACACTTTGTCATTTTGTAATTTAAGATAAACCACATGTTATATTAATTTTAGTTTCGCCAGACACATTTTATTTTCACAAGCATGCATAATTTGGCCTTTTTTATTTAAAACCAACTACATTTTTTTTGAATTTTGGAGACATTGAATTTTTCTTTTATTCGTATGAACAAATTTAATTTTTGTATTCATTATTTTGTTCGCCCGGTGTCTTTTTCCCCCATTTTTTACCTTTACTTGAACTATAGAAGCTTTTTGTTTTCCCCACTTTCTATTTTCCTTCCTGCTTTCGTTTTTTACTGATCACTGAAGTTTTATGCATTGCTATATCATCCTACTGTGGAGGGCTCGGCCCATGTACTGTAGTTACTATTACTCTTCCTGAAGCTTATATTCATTACTCTTACATTTAAATTTTTTTTTATTTATTGAAATTCAACGCTTTCATGTTACTTTTCTATTCAATATCGCTTATTTGTATCTGATTGATCAATAATTTAAGAATAAAAGGTTCATATCCTTAAAATTTTCGATCAAGTATCTGGAGATATTTATGCTTCCCAGGTGCTTCGTCGCTGTTCTTATGAATGTCTTATGAATATCACAACCATGAAGCTACAGAAGGAGGAGCAGCTCAGTGTTAAAAATGTGTCTCCCTTTTTGTCGCCGCCACTAGAGGGCGCTCGCGTGCACTAGCGGGCGGCTTAGACACGGACAACCATACGCTTTAATATGGATTTTTCGTATTTTTCCTACCGAAAACAAGTTGTTTTATTTTAGTGCGTATTTAATATGAATTTATTTATTCAATTTAACAATTGCTTATTTTCATTCAAAATCTTTATTTCAAGTGCTTTTTTTGCTATAATTCATTAAAATTCTTAAAGGAAATGAGTAAATATACTTTTTCAGAATAATTGTGTATTGGTTTCAGAATAAATGAGTTCAGAATTTTGTAATAATTTAATAATTAAGGAAATGAAATTACAGAAAAGAATTGTGAAGAAATTTTTTTATCATTGTTCATAATCTCTTATGGAAAAAAAAATGTGAGAAATAATACTGATTAACCAAAACACACACACACACACACATAGTAGAAAAGCAACATTTTCTATCAATCACAAATAAATTCTTATCAGGACTAATAAAATAGGAAGTCAATTCTGTATTTAATCAGACAATACTTTAAAATATCTTCCTTTGGAAAAAAAATCAGTCAAAGCATCTCAGATTACACTTTTTAAAACCGGAGGTATAATCGTCAAGTTGGTAAATTACTGAATACAAATTTTTTCAGCGAATTAAAAAGATAAAAACAAATAACTTTGACAAGGACAAATCAGCTATATTTTTGAATTTTCACAAAGTACGCATTTTATTGCATAAGCAGATTTTGTACGCAGATTTTGCATAAGCATTTATAGTAACATCATTGCTTATCATACAATGAAAACTTATTTACTTAAGAGGTGTGGTCACTTTTACGTACCTTTAAAAGTATCATTTTTAGACCTATGTTCGATTGTATGTACTACTCATGATTTAAGGTTGATTTATATGAAATTTTTTGAGTAACTGCCTATAATATTGTTTATTATAGATGCAATTTTTCAAGGTAATTAATAAAAATGACTTTTTATGCATAAAAAGTGAATATTTTTTTTTTAAATCGATCATTTTGCAGTCAACTACTGTGCGCATTCTGTTAAAATAAATTATTAAGGTACATTAATAATTTTTTACTATATGTGATTACAATACTTCAGGCAACAATATCCAGCAACATTATTCTAAAATATATTAAAACATTTAAGTACGTGCTATTTTTAATTAGAAATTTCAAAACTGACTGAGTAAAAGCTTATAAAAAATTCTTTAAAAAATTAAAATATATTAAGGTTAAAAAATTTTGGTAGATTTTGTTGTCTAAAGTGTTGTAATCACATATAGTAAGCAATTATTAATGTAACTTAATAATTGATTTTGATAGAATGCGCACAGTAGTTGACTGCAAAATGCTCGATTTTAAAAAAATATTCACTTTTTATGTATAAAAAATCATTTTAATTTTTAATTAATTACCTTTAAATATTGCATATATAATAAACAGTATTATAGGCAGTTACTCAAAAAATTTCTTGTAAATCAAGCAAAAATCATGAGTAGTACATACAATCCAGCATAGGTCTAAAAATGATACTTTTACGTACTTTAACTAACTTACGTAATTTAACTAACTTAATAGTGATTAAATTCAATATTATGGTTCCAGCATTGTCAGGAATTACCTTCAAGTTGGTAAATTATCGATTACAAATATTTTCAGCAAATTAAAAAGAAAAAACCCCAAATAACATTGATAAGGACAAATCAGCTATATTTTCGCATTTTCACAAAGTATGGGTTTCATTGTACTCACAGTAAAAAGATAGGAAAATATTAATTTTTTTTTAAATTATACTCAACAGATTTTGCATAAGCATTTATAGTAACAACATTCTTTATCATACAATGAAAACTTATTTACTTATCAACTAACTTAATAGTGATAAAATTCAATATTAAGAAAAGTTAACTAGAAATAATTTATTTCTGTGCACAATTTTAAAAAAAAAAATGATGGCTCTGTAGCTTCATGATTAACACAAAACAATAATAATGTTCTTACCTTAGGAGCAGCAAATATACTAGGATTTCTCTGTCCAGTTTCTTTATTTCTTTTTAAGGCTGATCTATAGCCAGTAGAACAACCCAGAGCAAAACAAGTGTTTGGCATATTTCTGCACACAGAATAAATTTTAAAATTTATAAAACAACTTTCACCACCACGCCGTATAACTCAATGTAAAATAGTCACTTCGCTTGCATTTCTCGCCCTCTACCGGTGAGCGACAACAATCGGTTCATTTTTCGAAAAATTCCCATTGAAGCTTACGCTCCTTCTGTAGCTTCATGATCACAACAATCAAGAAAATTTTGTATCTTAATTTTGACACTACTTTTTATTCTATTATCTTCAGAATCGGTTTTTTATATCAATGAACGAGTAGATATTAGTCACTCATTTTTTTCATTATTCATTTTTTCTCTTTACTCTTACAATTAACTAAATTCAAAAGATACTGCTAAATTCAAAGAATGCGCTCAAGGATGTTTAAATTTCAGTGTAAAATTTGAAGAGAACGATAAATGCATGGGTACCCTCAACGAGTGGAACAATATTTATACGGAAATTATATTTAAAGCGTTAAAGCCATCTTTATGGAATTAAATGAGGATAAAAAATCTATGTAGAAATATAATGTGACTTGATTCAAAAATTAAAATTATGCGTTTTATATTTCCTGATCTTTTAAATATACATACTCTTTCTATGCACAATTTAAGATGAAGAAAATAAAATATTTTACAATACAAAAGGGTACTTTTATACTTACAGGCAGTCATAAATACATGCTTAAATTCAGAATCCCTCGAATCCCTCATATATTCAACACAAAAATCTAAGGTGGAATCAACCTAAATTCGGAATGATAAAATGCATGTAACGCGCCTAATGCTGGTGACACGCCTGCGCGGGAGGGGTTATTCATAGAAATAAGGACGACCAATCACATTTTCTTCCTAATCTTCTTAAATTCCTAGTCATTGTAATTTAGTTTTATGTTTCTGGCAACCGGCAAATCAATAATGTTTTTTTCTTGGGATCTGTTTTCGGAATCAGATTACTTTGTCAGTTTCCACCAAATTATAATACAGACAATTTGAGTCGTACGAAAACTATTTATTTTTCTGTTATTAAAATTCTCTCAAATTAAGTATTTTAAAAATTTATTTGGTCATGAAATATACACACATAACATACACACAAAATTTTAGTCAGGTTTCTATTGCTTTAATACACGTACACGTAAATAAGTAAACATATATAAACAGAAAAACCGACGTAGAGAGAAGGGGAAGGGAGAAAATCAAAGGTGATGAAGAGTGTTTTAAATATACATGGAAATATGTATAGATATAAAGAATAAAACTTTTGGAACAGATGTAGTATACGCAACGGGCCATCGCCAATTTGGCGAAAAGTTGGTGCCAAAATCCCGTTCGGAGACCTGTTAGGCTTAAAGTGCGAAATGTAAACAATAAATTGGAAAACAAACTTACTGCTGGCTTTATGAAGCTCGTAGGCGCACATGGGATCTTCGCTTCGCTCAGATACCCTTGCTTCACTCCGCTACGCTCCGTTACGCATCCGTCCAAAAACATTACAGAAAATCCCCAGCCGCTGGCTTCGCTACATACCGCTGGCTGTTGTACAGTAAAAAAATAGCTTCCGCTGGCTGTAGCGGTCAGTAAAACAAAGCTTATCGCAAAAAAATACCATCCGATCTTAAAATTCTCCCTGCCAGAATACAAAAACCGCCAAACAACCATCAGATTTGGCGAAAAATCGCCCCTTGGCGTTCGTTGCGTATACTACATCGTCACATTAGAAAATTTGTAATTCCTTTAAATTCAATAATTCATCATAAATGTGTCAATGTATCTACTACTTCACATTTAACAGCCAAATGCACTATTAGTGCTCCAAGAGAAATGACTGACCATAGGACAATAGGAACAATTGGCTAACTGTGTTGCCTAGGCCAACGCCTTCAAACACAGATATTTCAGATGAATGTCAGCGGAGAGCGGAAGTACCACTGAAATGAGCATTGAAAGTTCGAAGAATAGCATCATCAGTTCAGAAAAATGCAACGCAAAAAGTGAAGCAGAGAGTCTTTTGTTCAAACTTGGTGAAAAGAAGAGTTCTCTTTGGTATCTCCAGGATCCTCGTGTTGATTCGTTGATGGGGGTGGAGTCAATGGTTGTCTGTAAGCTGTAAATGACTGTCGAGAAGTGCTACATTATGATATTCATATCACATCTAGAAAAGTAGTGGAAGGGGGAATTTCCTAATTATGAAAATGATTAAACAAATAATCCCTTTTAGAAGAATGTTTTTAATTATTCCATCAAATCGAGCCCTGAACTTTCAGATTGTCTTTTTTTCCGTCATAATTTTTAACATGCCATTCTTATTTAATCTATACAATTTAAATAAATCTTTGATAGTAGGAGAAATATTAAGACTTTTATTCTTTTAGAGATGTTAGCGTTAAGCACAGACGCTATTTTTCTGATATAAAATTAAATTCCTGTTCTTCCTTAAAATGAATTACGACTATAGCATATATAATGGATTACTTCACTAAAACTCCGATTAAATATCATTCAATATACGAAGATATGTATTTATTTTAAAACAAACTACGACCATTTTTTTTCTTAAAGAAATGAAATTGTGATTTTCGATTTCAACCGGTGGTTAAAAATACCAGAGATATCAGGGGATGGGCTTAAAATATTGAGGATAGGACTGAGAAATGCCGTATAAATAGTGAATTGATTAATTGATTAATTGATTAATTGCCTGTTCTTTATTATTTTTACCCTGCAATCCACTTTTCCTAATCATAAATGTATCTTTGATATTAAAAATCTATATAAGATAGAAAAGAAATATAATAGGGGGAAGGATTATAATTCTTAAGGAGATAATAAAAGCTAAGGATAATAAAAGAAATGTAAATAAAATAATTACTTGGAGTTGATAGAGCTAAAACATTACATTTTATTTCTGGATTAAAATCCTGTTTTGAATGAAAAGGAATATTTCAAATTATAACAAATTAACTGTAATACTTCACTCACTCTAGATATCACCCTAGTGAAAAAATGTTGATGGAGGTGCAACGTTGGGTTGGTAGTTGGGTTGGGTTTTCAGGTTCACAAATCCCGTTCCTATCACTTCTTCGATTCATGTACTGTAACACTTTAAGTTTTCCAAATAAGATCATGTTAAATAAATTTTAAAACTAAATTGAAAGAACTTCGAAATCACAATTTTTATTTTGCCTATATTTTTATTTTGCCTATTTTGAAAATCAATTTTTATTTTGCCTATTAATACAAGAACGCTTCATTTATGAAATATATTTTAAATTCCTTCCAAGGTTATATTCATGTATAAATCAAAATTGAGCTTTGTGGACATTAATTTTGAATGTTCTAGTTCCATCGTTAAATTGTAAACAAATTATAGTACTAAAAATAGCAAAAATATGAATATTACTACATAATACTTATGACGCGAATGTCGCCAAATAGAAATATCCCTCGGTTAAGAATTTATTTAAAATTATAAAGTTAAATCTTAAATAAAAAATAGTTTTACTCACACGTTTAATACAGTTTGATTTCATGCTAAGGCTTTTAAAATACTTGTAAAACGCCGTAATGAAAATCTACTCCACTTTTACACTTACTTCCTAAGCTCCCCCCCCCCCCTTTTTAACCTAACGCCATCTGCCTAATACCTTCCTAGCAAGAAAGAAAAAGTGTTGCAAAGCGCTACATAGATGCAAAATAAATTAGTATGTCATCTCTATCCCCATCTTTTCCATTAAAAGTTATAGAAAACCTTTGGTAGTAAAAAAAATTAATAATTTTTCATTTTGACAGAGAAAAATTGGGAAAAGCGCTTACGAGTACACATGAACGTTTTCACTGAAAAACATATTTTTTCATTTCATCCAAGGTTATAGTCATGCACACATAAAAAACGAGCTTCGTAGAATATAATATTGTTTCTTTCTAGTTTCATCATTAAATTTTAAACAAATTTTAGTATTGAAGTTAGGAAAAGTATGAATATTATATAATAATACATATTATTTATGATGCGAGTGACGCCCATGATATACAAATTTCTCTCAGTTAAGAATTAATTTTAAATTTATAAAGTTAAAGACGCGTTTAAATGAACACCATTTGATTTCATGCAAACGTTTGTAAAATAATTAGAAACATCGTAATAAAAATGTACTTCCCTTTTACACTTACTGCTGAGTTGAATTTTTAGTAGTGGAGTGCCTTGACCAGCTGGTTTTAACTCCTGTCGCAAGATAATATGTCATCAATGTAAATGTGCACAGTATTACAAAATCGTTAAGGTAGTTTAAGTTTAAGGATACAAGTTACATAAAGAGAATTAATTAATAGTTTAAAGCCTTCAAGAGTTGAAGGGTAAAATTAATAAAAATAAAAATTTAAGAATTTAAACTAAGATAAGTTTAAAGAATAAATTAAGTATTAGGATATTACAGTGAAAAAATTAACGAGTAAAGGTAAAGGTGGCCCTCAGCAAACAAGATGTTAAGTTTGCAAGTAAAGAAAAAAAAGGCCCTGTTCAGGGTCATACAATTCATGATGTGATGATTGCAGATTTCCACGGGGGAAAAGTGAAAATATCAAGATAAGGGAATTTGGACTAAGCGACACCACCTAGACCCGAACCCTCCTCGTAGGGTTTACCAGGTCAGCGCGATTGCACTGCGCTATGGAAGCGACATAAGTAGGTGAACAAGATAAGAGTATCGCGGTAAGGGAGTTAACGTTAGCTCCTAAGGAGACACGCCCTTGGGCGTTTAGGATTAGCAGAAAGACTGAAATCGTAATCTAGGAATTCTGCAATGATCATATTATTAATATTAGGCAGGTTATCATAAAATTTCTTGGAAATTTTATAAGCATGCTTGGTGACAGTTGAAATGCCGGAGTCTATTCTGATTGTCACATTCGACATATATCGGTAAGCTTGGCGAATTCCCATGAGAGTTTTATTCTGAAGAACTTCTAATTTATTAATGTGCATTTGCGCAGCAGAAAACCACACAGGGGCAGCATACAATGCAACAGGTAAAACGCATTGCTTGTATAATAAAACTTTATTTCTCATAGAGAAATGCGGACTGAAAATAGGATGCGGAGTTGCATGGTGACAGCATTGCACTTATAGTATTGGTAATATGGGGTTTCCAAGTTAGTTTTCGATCCAGAGTTACGACAAGATACTTCACTGTGCTTTCCCATTCGAGTGGGGAGTGATGAATATAAAGACGCGGAGGATTGCTATAGCGATTACTGAAGTAGATCGCGTGACACTTCGGGGGATTGATTTGAATTTTCCAGCGCGTAAACCAAGCTTCTAAAGTGTCAATGTGACGCTGAATTTGAATAGACAGGTAGTGTTCGTTGTTAGAAGAAGAAATGATAGCAGTGTCGTCCGCATACATAGCGAGGAGAGTATTTTCTCCACGCGGTACATCGTTGACGAACAAATTGAACAAGCTCGGTCCTAAAATCGAGCCTTGTAAAATTCCCGACGTGATGTACCTGTTCCGGGACAGGCTGTTGTGTATGCGGACGGCGAAATTCCGATTACGAAGATAATTATGAATCAAATGGATGAGATAGGCCGGCAGGTTAATTTGAATAAGTTTAAAGATTAGTTCCGGGTGCCAGACCTTGTCAAACGCACATTTAATGTCGAGAAACAGAGCAGCGATAGGTTGTTTACCCTGTAACCCATCACGGGCAAATTCCACTACTCTTAGGAGCTGCTGCGTCGTGTTGTGCTCAGACCTAAAACCAAACTGCTCTGGGATGATGATATCGTGCTGGTCGAGGTGCTCAGTGATTCTGTTAAGAATGGACCATCAGGACCATCAGGAAACTGCAAGGGAAATCATACAGCGAACTACAGAGGGTGTCCCCTTAACCCCAAAAATAAAAACAAACTTAAAGTTAAGGGCCCTAAGCCCACTAGTAACAATCCCAGCTCTAAAAGTAAACCAGTTGTATTCATTCCCGCTCCCCCGCCAAAAACATCGGCATGGAATATTCCCCTAGCGAAACAGGTTGTTAGCGATAAGAGCGTTGCACCGACTCCCAGCGAAATGCAGAGAAATGGACATGGACATGGACAGAAGAACTTCGTGAGGTACCCAGTGGGCCTGAAAGGCCCATCACCCTCGGTATGAGTATGCGGAAAACTGTTGCTTTTTACAAATGGCCCAAAGATATGAATAATAGGGAGAAAAAAAAAAAAAATATATATATATATATGAAAATATATATATAAGATTAAAATAAAATTAATTAAATTTAAGTAATTAATGAGTTAAATTAAGAGTGAGATGAAAACAAAAAAATTTATTATGACTATTGAATTATAACAAGAAAGAGAAATTGCTAACAAGAAAACTCAAAGTTACAAGTAGTAGCAGCGAAGGTCAGCGAGTTGAAACAAAATGCAAGGCCGGGAAGAGATCCCGCGCAAGATAATTAAGTAATTAGGCTGTAATGGGTGGATACAGCAGTAAAAATAGTAAGGAGATGATGAATTTGATAATCGAAGAAGGGAGAAAAGCGATTGGCCGAGAGCCCAGAAAAGCTCGAAGCTGATTGGACGAAGAAATAAGGTCCAGGATCTTCTAAGAAAAACTACCCAAGTGAAGCAGCAAGCATGGGGCCGAAAGGAGGAAAGTGAATGGATTAGAGCCACACAGAGCTCGCAAGGGGATTGGCTGAAGAAATAAGGTTCACAATCTTAGAGAAATAATTGTACAGGGGGATCAGCAGGCAGAAAAATAAGATTTTATGGTTAAGTTTTGAGAAAAATAAGAGAAATTAAGGGAATTTTAGGGAAAGGAGGTATTGGAATTAATTCCTGTACATAGTACAAGAGTAGCGCGAGGCCTGCGTGAGAATAGTCTATTGTCATAATCGGGAAGATTAGCAAGGTCTTCATTAGGTACAGAATGGATATTAGCAAAGAAATTAGTGGCGAGTTTAACTATAGCAAGGCGGATAGGATCGATATTTAAGTCTTTATGAATGGAATAATTATTTTTGTACCTGCAGGCTTTGGTAATTAACCGTAAAGTTTTGTTTTGGGTAGTTTGTAATTTCTGAATATGGCTGGAAGCCGCAGACCCCCAAACAGGCGCAGCATAGAGGAGTATAGGTCTAAGGACAGTTTTATAGAGCAAAAGTTTATTATCTATACTCATCTCATTATGGTACAGAAGGTGGGCAATGTCTTTACGCGCTTTAAAGAATTTACAGATGTTATTATTAATATTCTTTTTCCAAGTTAATTTACTATCCAAGAAGATACCAAGATATTTAATTTCTCTTTCAAAGTGAATGAGCTGGCCACAGACATTTACAGGGGGAGGGGGGATTCTACTGTAAGAGAAGAAGATGGCTTTAGTTTTAGTAGGGTTTAATTTGATACGCCATTTATCGAACCAACGTTCGAGGATAGTGATATGTCGTTGAAGGTAGAGATGCATGAATTTAATATTGTGATTTTGAGCGAGAATTGCTGTGTCATCAGCGTAGAGGGCAAGAGTGGTATTCGGGGTAGATGGAATGTCGTTAATGAAAAGGGAAAAAAGCACCGGACCTAATTTAGAACCTTGAGGAATACCAGCATTAATAGGGCGAAGAGAAGAAGTATTACCAGAATAGCAGACTGCAAAAGTTCTGTCAGTGAGATAAGATTGGATAAATTTAATAAGGGCAGCAGGAATTTTAAATTTAATTAATTTATAGATAAGGCCACTGTGCCAAACAGTATCGAAAGCTTTAAGTATGTCAAAAAAGACTGCACCAGTCTGCATTCGGTTCTGAAGTCCATCATGGATGAACTCAGAGACGCGAAGCAGCTGATGAGAGGTAGAGTGCTTGGGTCTAAAACCAAATTGTGCATTATTAAGGATGTTATTGTCATTAATAAAGTTATGAAGACGAGTGCAGAAAATATGCTCAGTCAACTTTGAAAGAGAAGTAAGCAGACTAATAGGCCTATAATTTTTAGGAAGGGAGGGGTCCTCACCAGGTTTATGAATAGGAAAGATATTGGCGGATTTCCAAGCAAGTGGAAAATACTTAAATTTAAAAATACAATTAATTAACTCAGTAAGGTAATCGGCATATTGAAGAGGGAGATTTTTAAGAGCGTTATTATTGATACCGTCTTGACCAGGGGCTTTACGATTAGGGAGGGAATTAATAGCACTAATGACTTCGTTAATATTAGTATTTTCAATCTCACTATCGTGGTTGTTGTTATTAAATTTATTAAGGGTGTCGTAAACTTTATCGATAGTGCTAGGGCAGAACACACTGGCATGAGGGTTAAATTGGGTTTCATAGTTATTGGCTAAGGCTTCAATTTTATCAATATCGTTAGTGAGGGTACCATTATTAGTATTGAAAGTGGGAAG
Organism: Dolomedes plantarius; assembly: GCA_907164885.2. NCBI lineage: Eukaryota > Metazoa > Arthropoda > Arachnida > Araneae > Dolomedidae > Dolomedes > Dolomedes plantarius. The sequence goes on from OU015497.1 coordinate 200,218,341, forward strand.
TGGCTTGTAAGGTCTTCTAATTCTTTTAAGGTATTGCCAGATGGAATTGTCACTAGGGGCTAAGGATTCAATAAATTCCTTCCATTTATTATTCTTGAAATTTTTGATTTTGTTTTTAACTTGAGTATTAAGAGCTTTATAGATACTGTAGATATTGGGGTCTTGGGTGTGTTGCCAGGATTTCCTAGCATTATTCCTATATTTAATGAGATCGACAATATACTGCGGCAATTTATGGTAATGATGAATGGGGGAATGGACCTTAGCAGACTCAAGGGCATTTTGGATAGTATTTGTAATGGAGGTAACAGCAAGATCTATGTCAGCAGAATTGTTAATGGAGTTAAAGGGTGGGGGAGAGTTAGCAACATACTTAGTGTAGGATTGCCAGTTAATATGGGAAGGAGGGAGAATTTTTGGAAGCAAGGGGTTACAATTTAGGTCAAGTTTGACAGGCAAGTGATCGGATGAGAGATCAACAATAGTATTAATATCATAAGGAAAGGCTATATTATTAAGTAGAGCAAAATCGATAGTGGACTGAGAGCCAGAGAGGCCAAATCTAGTGGGGTGAAGAGGGAAGGCAATATCAACAGAATTATTAATGGAATAGGAGTTAATTTCTTTACCATAGCTATTAGTGGTGGGATTATTATGCGGATTCCAGCGTGGGTGGTGGGCATTGAAGTCGCCAAAGAGGATAACATTGTGATCCAGATTAAATAGCTGATCAAGTTCATTGGTAATAGGCCTGCCATTCATGACCCGGAGGTAGGTAGAGACAATAGTTAAAGTTGTGTGGTTATTGATCCAAATTTTAACAATGGTATTTTCTAAGGTATGTAAATTAAGACTAGGCAAATGATTATGTTTAATATTTCTATTCACATAGATCGCCGTACCACCAAAACGAAGGGGGGAATTATTGCTAGGGTCAAGACGGGGGGTGAAGTAAAGATTATAATTTTGAATTTTAAGGGATCTAGGAGTATTGGATTTAAGTTCCTGTACCAAAATGAGATCTACGGGATTCTGAATGACAAACTCCCGTAGCTCATGAATGCGTGTACCCAAGCCGTTAGCATTCCAGCTCAGAACAGAAATTATGGGAGAATTAGAGGGAGTGAATTAAGGGGCAACAAGGTTGGCTGTCTCGTTTGAGGCAGCAGAAAGTACTGAATTTAATGAGGTAGAGTTTAAGGAGTTAATGAGACTTTGAAAGTCTTTGATGTTTAGGTCGTTACATAGGTTTCTGATTTCTTTTAGAACATCTCTGATTTTGATAAGTTTATCTAGAGAGCTGTCAAGGTTTCCCAAGGGCTGCTCACTAGTGGTTTGAGGATTATTAATAGAATTTTGAATAGTTTCAGGTTTATTATGTGTGTCATTACCGGAGGGGGGACGGGATGCTGAATTTTGATTAACAATTTGACTGAAAGAAATGTTGGGTGTTACGGGTTTATTAGTGAACATATTTCCAGAATTACTGGGCACAACAAGTTGAGGGGGGTAATTACCAGCTCTTGCTGCTTCCTTGATAGTTTGGATTTGTTTTCTGCGGTATTTCACTTGTTCGGGATGAGCACTACATCCCCGAAAATTGGCCGGATGGTCACCGCCGCAATTGGCGCAGATGGCTGGGGTGTCCCTGGATTTGGTGCAGTTAATAGATGCATGAGCACCAGCACATTTCATACAAACGGCTTGAAGCAGGCAGACTTCACTGCTATGGTGAAATTTTTGACAATTAAAGCACTGTTTTGTTCCCTTGAACTTGTAGGCCTCAATACGAACCACAAATCCAAGGAAATTCCTGCATTCATATATATCTTTTATATTTTCCGTTTGCCTAAGGTGGCAAAGAAAGATGGGTAGGGGCTCCTTGGTTTTAAATTTTTTTAGTTGGGACACTCTATTCACTTGAAAATTAAGATTAGTTAATTCGGATTTGACTTCCTCAATGGGAATGTCACAAGGGATACCCTTAATTAGAATTTTGAGGGGCCTTTCACTCTTTGGGTTTTTTCCGAAAAATTCAATTTTGCTTTGGACCAGATACCTTTGTATCGTCCTGAATTGTTCAATAGTAATAGGAGTAATTTTGACAAATTTGCCCGAAACAGTCTTTGGTAGATCAACGTTAATAAGATTTTTAATAGTCTCAATAATTTTGTGATAGTTTGGAACCATTTTTATGAAAAAAGGTTCAGGTTTGGGTTCCCGGGTAATGGGATCATCAAGATTATCAACTTCGACATCAGACCCATCATCACCGATAGGATCAAATTTATTCCTTGTTTCCAAGGCATTAGATTTAGCTATTGATAAGAGGTCTTCACGCGCAACTCGCTTGACCCGTGGCTCGTTATTGTCATTATTGCGTTTAGATTTGCTATTTTTCATATGGAAGTTAGAATTATGAAAGCTCAGTACTTCAGTTAGAGAATTTAAAGTTTCTGGAGTGGGCCGTTGTAAAAAGGCAACAAAGTATTTCCACATACCTTTAAGTTTGATGAGGATTTGGTCCTGTTGAATCCCAGAAGCATCGTGATAGTCCTTGATGAATTTGTCTGTCGTACCGTAAATCAGTTCAAAAGTATTGGCAGAATCTTTGAATCTACCAGCCGGAATGTAGGCTTTGATGGTATAGAGGCAATTAGTAAGTTCCGTGATGTCGAAGTTATCAGGATCAAGATGTGAATAGCCGGTCTCCGAAAACGAGGGTAAGTCGCAATCCATAGTAGCGTTCGTCATAATACTGACGCTCACCAAAATACGTCCGCTCAAAGCAAAAGCCAAGAACAGAATTTAATATAATGCAGAGAAATGCCGAAGTCACCCCCTTAAATAGACAAGGAGCGGATCAAAATTCCCCCAATGAGAGCGCGCCTAGGAGATCCAATCCTAAAGCGCGCACTGAAACCACCCCCAGTGCTGCACCGGTCGCTACTGCTGCAATTCAGAGTGGAGAAACTACTCACGACGAGCGGCCAACATCAAGCTTTGCAGAATTTGCTTCAATCTTTCGCGCTATTAAGGACTTTATGTCCGAATATAACGTTGCGGATATCATGATGCTTTTTAAAAAAATCTCCGCACACATGAAAACTAATACCGACATATTTTCCAAAATGGTGGCCGTCTTTCATGAAATCGCATTATACTTAGACCCACCAACCGGTCATGAGTAGTTCATCCACTAAAAATTCACTGAGAGTTCTATTCTGTAATGCAAACAGTCTTTCTTGTAAAATGAGTGAATTCAGGGAGTTTATGGAAAATTCCAATATAGACGTTGCCCTGATCCAGGAAACCAAATTCTCTACACCTTGGCGTTTTAATATTAGTAATTATACGCTCCATAGAACGGACCGCCCTCGCCCCCCTAACACTTATCAGCACCCTGGAGGTGGCACTGCTATCTATGTCCGTAGGGGTCTGGAACACTTCAAAATTAACGATATTCACGACTAACGTGGAGAGCACTTCCATAATGTTTCTTCCAGACAGAACCACTAAAATTTTAATCTCCTCCATTTACATCCCCCCCAGTAAAAATTTTCGGTGCTCTGATTTTCAAAATATTTTTAATTATAGTAACTACTGTATTGTGGCAGGTGACTTCAACGCACACAATACAGGTTGGAACTGCCATAGGACTGACCGTTCTGGCCGAGCCCTTCAAAAATTTGTCACCGACAACGCTAATATTAACTTAATGCCCCCCCCACCCCTACTCACTTCCATAGAACGGGCTCGAACACAATCGACCTTGCCCTTACCAAAAATATACCCTACCCTTACACCATTGAAACTCTTAATCTCTTCGACTCTGACCACCTCCCTGTGTTAATAAATTTTGATCGGCAGGTCGATATTCAAAATCCCAATCCCCCCACTCGCACCAACTGGAAGCAGTTCCAACAAATACTCCAGTACTCCACCCTCTACTACCCCATCATTCGTAGCCCTGAGGACATAGAGTATGCCACCAACAGCTTAACGACAGCCATAGAATACGCCAAGGCTAATTCCACCCATGCATTGAAAAAGCCACGTTATCATAATCTCCCTCCCAACATTGTTAAATTAATTAAAGAGCGTAACGTGGCTCGTAAATTATTTCAATTCACCCGTCTCCCCCAGCATAGGAGTAATTATCATCTCCTTCGCGCGCGTGTTCGTCGCGATATTAGAATCTTCCGTAACTCCACATGGGCTGAATTCATTCAAGGGCTTGATCCTGATGACAATTCCGTCTGGCAATTTGTCAGACGTCTCCGCAAGCAGCATACCCAATTTCCGCCCATTCAAGGCCGACACGGAGTTGCCATGACTGACTTGGACAAAGCTAACGCCATTGCTGACTCATACAGAGAGCAATTCTCACCTAACAATGACTTGGTCGATGAGGAAAATGATAGACTTGTCCTCACGACCGTTCAAAATTTTCTTTCCACCCCCCCACCGACTCTACTTCCCCAGCTACCTTCTACGAAATCACGGAAATTATTCAAAAACTTAATAATAAGAAAGCTCCTGGCATAGATAACATCAATAACTTAATTCTCAAAAATCTTCCAACCAACATAATTCTATATTTTACTGTAATAGTCAATTCAATACTTAAATTTAACTATTTCCCCACATGTTGGAAGACTTCAATTATCTGCCCTATCCCCAAGCCAGGGGAGGACCGTAACCTTCCCCAGAGTTATCGTCCAATCAGCTTGCTGTGCTCCCTTAGTAAGGTGGCGGAGCGCGTCATTCTTCACAGAATCAATGAGCACCTCGACCAGCACGACATTATCATCCCAGAGCAGTTTGGCTTTAGGTTTGAGCACAACACGACGCAGCAGCTACTAAGGGTAGTGGAATTTGCCCGCGATGGGTTACAGGGTAAACAACCTACCGCTGCTCTGTTCCTAGACATTAAATGCGCGTTCGACAAGGTCTGGCACCCGGGACTCATTTTTAAACTTATCCAAATTAACTTGCCAGCTTGTCTCATCCATTTGATTCACAACTACCTACGTAATCGAAATTTTGCCGTCCGCATAAGCAATAACCTGTCCCGGTATAGGTACATCACGTCGGGAATTTTACAAGGATCGATTTTAGGACCGACCTTGTTTAATTTGTTCGCCAACGATGTACCACGTGGAGATAATACTCTACTCGCTATGTATGCGGACGACACAGCTATTCTATCTTCTTCCAATAGCGACCACTACCTGACTATTCAAATTCAGCGTCACATTGACACTCTTGAAGCTTGGTTTTTACGCTGGAAAATTAAAATCAACCCCTCAAAGTGTCACGCGATCTATTTCAGTAATCGCTATAGCAATCCTCCGCGGCTCTATATCCAACAATCCCCACTTGAATGGGAAAACACAGTAAAGTATCTCGGCGTAACTCTGGACCGTAAACTTACTTGGAAACCCCATGTTACTAATACTATTAGTAAGTGCAATGCTGTCACCATGCAACTCCGAACTCTATTTTTCAGTCCGCATTTCTCCATGAGAAATAAAGTACTTCTCTACAAGCAATGCGTATTACCTGTTGCTTTGTATGCTGCCCCTGTGTGGTTTTCCGCTGCACAAATGCATATTAATAATATCGAAATACTCCAGAATAAAACTCTCAGAAGAATTCGCCGAGCTTACCGTTACATGTCGAACGAGACAATTAGAAGAGACTTCGGCATCTCTACTGTCACTAAGCAGGCTTATAAGATTTCTAAGAAATTTTATAACAACCTGCCTAATATTAATAATATGGTAATCGCAGAACTCCCTGATTACGACTTCAGTCTCCCTGCTAATCGTAAACGCGCACGGGCGTGTCTCCTTAGGAGATAACATTAATTTCCCCACCGCGATACTCTTCACATCTTACTCACCTACTTACGTCGCTGTCTTAGCGCAGTGCATTCGCGCTGGCCTAGTAAGCCCTACGTTGTGGGTTCGGGCCTAGGTGGTGTCGCTTAGTCCAAATTCTCTTATCTTGATATTTTCATTTTTCCCCCAGCGGAATTCTGCGATTATCACATTATTATTGTATGACCCTGAATGGGGCCTTTTTTTCTTTTAAACTTAACATCTAGTTTACTGTGGGCCAGTAACCTCCCTCTCCGGATTATTATTCTTCTTAATTAAATTAATTACTTAACTATTATTATTAATTTTAACTATTACTAGTAACTAAATTGAATCTACATCATTAACTTATTTGCTTTTCCTTCATCTCATGAAGGACTTAAATTTTATTTTACCTTTAAAGACCATTAACCTAATACTTAAATTAACTTCATTACTACTAAATCTTACTGAGCATTTTTACATTGACTACAAAATATCTTGCTGACAGGAGTTAAAACCAGCAGGTCCAGGAACTCCACTACCAAAATAAAATAGCAGTTGAGGACCATCAGGAAAAATGTTGTAACTACGTTACATAGGCCACGCCTTCCAACGTAGGCTTGCATAGTGAATTGACCATAGAAAGATGAAAGAGATAGGTGGAATTTGGATCCGGGGGAGTGGCTTGAGAATAGGAAGTTTAAGTTGATAGAAAAAGCAAAGCTCGAGGAGAGCAGTGCGGGATTAAGTGAGAAAATACTTAATAATTAAAAATTTAAAATATTAAGTAAGCAGTAAGATTACAAAAAGAATTAGGAAAATAAAAGTTAAAAATAATTAAGAACAGAGAACGGCTCTAGGCCGTTTTCTGTTAGCAGGGTCGGCAAAGTCATAGTTGGCAAGATTTAATAAGAGATCATTGTCTATCGATTTATGGAAATTAATAGTTAAATTTCTGAGAACATTTGGAATAGTAAGGAGGCCAAGCTCCTCGTGGATTTCATCATTCCTGAAATACAACGGTGCATTAACGATTTGCCGAATAGTTATATTTTGAGCAACTGTGAGCTTTTTAATATGAGAGTCTGCTGCATATGGCCATGCCGGCGCTGCGTAAGTGATGAGAGGTCTAAGAAACGATTTGTAAATGAGCATTTTATTATTGATAGATAATTTATTGTTTCGAGCAATTAAAGGGAAGAGTAGACGTTTAGCAACTCGAAACTTGTCCTTAATTTGTGTTGTGTGATGCCTCCAAGTGAGTTTTTTTATCAAGGGTGACTCCTAAATATTTAACGGTATCAGACGAGGGGATAATCGTGCTACCAATTATGAGTTTATATTTGTCAACAGTACGTTTGGTTTTATGGGTGAACATAATTGCAATGCATTTATCAGTGTTGATTTTAATTTTCCATTTGTCGAGCCAACGTCGGATAGTTATCATGTGATCATTAAAGTATTTGACTGCATATTTAGGGTTATTATCCGTTGCATAAATTGCGGTATCATCCGTAAAGATGGCTATATTAGTTTTATTGTATTGATAAATATCATTTACATAAATGTTAAATAAAATAGGAGCAATTATAGAACCTTGGGGAAGACCGCTATAGAATTTTAATTTGGAAGATAATTTATCGTTAATTTTAATTTGAAAAGTGCGATTTTTTTAAGTAAGAGGTGAGAAGTTTAATGAGATGGACGGGAAATTATAATTAATTAGTTTATGTATGAGACCATCAATCCAGATTTTATCGAAAGCTTTAGCAACATCAAGGAAAAGAGCGGCAGTAGATTTTTATTTAATTTTGAGTCAGCGAGATGCTCAACAATACGATAAATTTGGTGAGGGGCTGAAAGCGATTGACGAAAACCAAATTGATAAGGGATAAGAATATTTGCAGAGAGAAGATGATTATTGATTTCATTAGCAATGAATTTTTCAGTACGTTTACTGATAGTGTTTAAGAGACTAATTGGCCGATAACTATCGGGAGAGTTCTTATTTTTTCCAGGTTTAGCTATGGGCACAATAATGGAATTTTTCCAATTTTGAGGAAAATAATTCAATTTAAATATAGCATTAATTAGGGCAGTAATTTTGAATATGAATTAAAGGGGGATGTTTTTGAGCATAGTATTAGTAATTTGGTCTTCGCCAGGCGACTTTCGATTAGGGAGTTTTTTAATAATTTCCTTAATTCTGGATGGGGATATAAATATCAGCAATGGGGTGATTAATTGAATTAAATAGGTTTATATTAGTTTGGACAGTATTATCAATGCTAGTATTGGGGCTGGGATTTAGGATGAAGTTGTTAGCTAGAGTTTGAGCGATAAGATTAGATTTATCTTCGTCAGAATAAATAAAGTTATTATTGCTAGGGTCAATGAGGGGAGGAATGGTATTACATTTATTTTTAAGGCATTTAGCGGCTCTCCAAATGGAGATGTCAGTTATGTCAAGGGAAGTTATGTAATTTTCCAAACTTTTGTTGGCCTTGTCATGGATGTAATATCTTAATCTTTGTTGAGCGTTGTTCATAATAGTTTTATTTCGTGTGGTTTTGTTTCTTTGCCAATTTTTTCGCGCTCTGTTTCTTTCATTAGTGAGAATTTTAAGTTGAGTGTCGGTACGGATTTTATTAGAAGGAGGAATATTTTTGGTATTATTAATGAGAGTAGAGTTAATGTCATTAGTTATGTCATTAGTTATGCTGGGTAAATTATGTAGGTCTTTTTTAAAACTATCCCAGTTGGTGAATTTAGAGTGATTGATGATTAATGGATTAGTGTCTAAGGGAATAGTGAGTGCAACTGGGTTGTGATCCGAGGAGATATTGCAGAGGGTTTCAATAGTGATATTGTGGGGAAAGTCTTTAACAAGAGCAAAGTCAATAGTGCTACTACTATACTTTGAAAAATGAGTGGGAGTTGAAGGGGCGATAATGTCAAATTCAGAATTAGCAGTAAAGTTATAAATAATGTTTCCATAGGAGTTATTAGTTTTACAATTCCACAAAGTGTGGTGAGCATTAAGGTCGCCAAAAAGGATAGTGTTAATATTAAGATTATCAAGAATTTTTAAATCGTCAAGAACGTCGTTAGGATTTTGAATAGGGGAGATGTAAGTAGAAACAATAGTATAAGATGGGAGGTTATTAAGTTTAATATTTATAGCAGTAGCGTTAATAATTTTGAGGGGGAAATGATTAGTTCATGATGGGTCAAAGTATTTTTGATAATAATTGCAGTGCCTCTCCTGGCATGTGTGTAAGAATTATAATCGGTTCTGTAAGTAGTGTACTGAGGGATGTTAAGTTTATCCGCTGGTCTGAGATGAGTTTCTTGAATGAGAATGATATCGGGGGTATGCTCATTTACAAATTCTTTAAACTCCCGGATCCTAGAAAGTAAACCGTTGGCATTCCACGCAAGAACAACAAGGGAAGGAGAGAGCGTACCCATTAACCAGATATTTCCGGACGATTAAGCATGCCAGTGAAGAAGCCAAAAATTTTGTCATCTTCAGTCTGGCCTTTATTAATTCTATCTCTGCCAATAGTAAGCCAGTCAATTAGGTGTGTTAAGTTATAGGTACCTAGTCCGGTTTTAATTTCGTGTAGTAGGTCATTAATTTGTTTCATTTGCTTGATGACGTTTAAGCCTTCAGTATAATTAGGGTAATCATTAGTGCTTATGGTTTCGGCTGTTTTGTTAGCGTTTAAATTTTGGGTAGGGTTTGTTACATTAATTTGTGGAGGATTTCTTATATTACTAGAGCCGGCAGCGTTGGCATAGGAAAAACCAGGGGTTACTTCTTTACTTTTTCTTTTAGCCTCAGCTTTATTATGGGGAAATGAAGGGCAGCCTCTGAAATTGGCAACGTGATCTCCATTGCAATTGCAGCATTTAGGGTTTTCTAATTTTCCTTGTCCTTTAGTGCATAGACTGGTTTTGTGATCAGCGGCACATTTTACACAACGGGGATTCATAGTACAGTTTTCTTGGTGATGGTGATAATACTGACATCTGAAACACTGAAGAGTTTTGAAGGGGGAGTTGTATTTTGAACAGTAATTTTGATGTGAAAGAGGGCTTGTAAATCGTAGATGTTTTTAGAATTTTCAGCAGGTGTAAGTTGAATTTGATGGAGTGGGAGAGGGATTTTTTCTTCATTTTTCTTACCTCTCATTAGGCGATTAACTTTATGCACTGGGTATCCAAGTCTTTCGAGTTCTTTTTGGATTTCTTCGGGTTCAATATCGATAGGGAGTCCTCTGATGACAACATTAATCATTTTGACAGTTCCAAGTGGTAGGATAAAGCCTTGTATATTATTATCTTTTATAAATTTGGTAATATATCTGTGGTCGTCTTCCCTTTTTGGGTTCAATTCGAATAAATTCACCGCTCATTCTTGCGTGGAAATGCCTTTCTTCCTTACCAGCTAATAAATCTAAGATTTCTCTATAATTTTTCATTTTAGCAATCGTTATATGTTTAATCTTAATTTGAGTTTCCTTAGTAGGTTGATTTTGATTAGAGATTTCGTCATTATGATCTTTCAAAGTATTAAATTTATTTTCAGTTAACGGAGTTACAGGAATAATTGGGATAGAAGCTTTTGCAGTTAGTCTACGTGCCGGTGTTTTAAAACCGTCGTGATTTTTCTCAACATTAGATTTGCGTTTTTTGTTAATATTAGTACTAGAAATGGAAATATTAGTAGGGTCAGTTTGGTCAAGACTATGTTTACCTAGTGTATATCTTTCGTAAGCCAGTGGGAATGCCTTTTCCAAAGTGATGTGTAGATTATCCGGAATCAGTCCATTTTGAAGATTAGATAGAATTCTTTCATTGTCCTCAGACAGCTCAATAAAGTTTGGTTGATTGGTTTCATTGTCAGTGTTCATGTCCTGTAAATCATCAGCCGAAGTCGTGTCCATGTCCATCAATTTGTCTTCCTTAGTTCTGTTAAGAAGGACGCGCTCCGCCACCTTACTAAGGGAGCACAGCAAGCTGATTGGACGATAACTCTGGGGAAGATTACGATCCTCCCTGGCTTGGGGATAGGGCTAATTATGGAAGTCTTCCAACAAGTGGGGAAATAATTAAATTTTAGGATGGAATTAACTATGACAGTAAAGTATAGAATGATATTAGTTGGGAGGTTTTTGAAAATTAAATTGTTAATGTTGTCTATGCCAGGAGCTTTTTTATTATTAAGTTTTTGAATAATGTCCGTGATTTCAGAAGTGGAGTCGGTGGGGGGTGGGGGTGGAAAGGAAATTTTGAAGGGTCATGAGGACAAGTCTATCGTTTTCCTCGTTGACCAGGTCGTCGTTAGGAGAGAATTGCTCTCTGTAGGAGTCAGCGATGGCATTTGCTTTGTCTAAGTCAGTCATTGCAACTCCATGACGGCCTTGAATGGGCGGAAATTGCGTGTGCTGCTTACGTAATCGTCTGACAAATTGCCAGACGGAGTTATCATCGGGATCTAGCCCTTGAATGAATTCAGAATATGTATATTTATATATATATATATATATACATATATATATATATATATATATATATATATATATATATATATATATATATATACTGCTCTATTCCAAGAATGAGTGGGAATAGAAACGGCCAGCGCTTGTGCGGGGATTTGAACCACGGACCTCTCGCTCCGTAGTGCGATAGTCCGATACTCCGTAGTCCGATGCGATAACCATTCAGCCACAGAGTCCTTGAGAAAAAGCTCTTATGAAGGGGGCATAACGCTTTTTCGTTACGTGACGATTCCTGCCAGTTCACTCTACTGTAAGCCGCGTAAAAGAACTTCGTTCCAATAATTTACGAGCCATGTTACGATCTTTAATTAATTTAACAATATTAGGAGGAAGGTCATGATAACGCTGCTTTTTCAATGCGTTCATAGAGTTAGCCTTGGCGTATTCAATTGCTGTCGTTAATCTGTTGGTGGCATACTCAATGTACTCGGGACTTGAATGATGGGGTAGTAGAGGGTGTAATATTGAAGAATTTCTTGGAACTGCTTCCAGTTAGTGCTCGCGGGGGATTGGGATTTTGAATGTCGACCTGCCGATCAAAATTAATTAATACTGGAAGGTGGTCAGAGTCGAAGAGATTTAAAGTTTCAATGGTGTATGGGTATGGGACATTTTTACTGAGTGCAAGGTCGATAGTACTAGAGCCCGAGTAATGAAAATGAGTGTGAGTGGGGGGGGAAAGAAATATAATATTAGAGTTATCGGTGACATATTTTTGAAGGGCTCGGCCAGAACGATTTTATCTATGGCAGTTCCAAGCTGTATTGTGTGCGTTGAAGTCACCAGCCACAATACAGTAATTACTAGCATTAAAAATATTATTAAAGTCTGAGCACAGAAAATTTTTATTAGGGGGGGGGGATATAGATGGATGAAATTAAAATTTTAGTGACTCTGTAAGGAAGAAACATAATGGATGTGCTCTCAACATTAGTGGTGTTAATATCATTAAATTAAAAATGTTCTAGGCCCCTACGGATATAAATAGCAGTGCCACCGCCAGGGTGATGAAAAGTATTAGGGGAGGGGGCGGTCAGTCTTATAGAGCGTATAATTACTAATATTAAAACGCCAAGGTGCGGAGAATTTGGTTTCCTGAATCAGGGCAACGTCTATATTGGAATTTTTCATAAACTCCCTGAATTCACTCATTTTGCAGGCAAGACTATTTGCATTACAGAATAGAACTCTCAGTGAACTTTTAGTGGATTAACTACTCATTACCGGTTGGTGGGTCTAAGTACATTCCAATTTCGTTAAAGACAGCCACCATTTTCGAAAAAATATCAGTTGTAGTGCGCATATGTGCAGTAATTCTTTTAAAAAGTTGCTTAATATCTGCAATATTATATTCGGACATGAAGTCCTTAATGGCACGAAAAACTGAGGTAAAGTCAGAGAAGCTTGATTGTGACCGTTCGTCATGAGCAGTTTCTCCACTCTGAATAGCAGCAGCTGCGACAGGGGCAGCACTTGGGATGGTTTCAGTACGCGCTTTTGGATTGGACCTCCTAGGCACGCTCTGTTTGGGGGAATTCGGATCCACTCCTTGGGTGACTACCTCGGCATTTCTCACTTTTTCGCCAGATGTCGAAGCAGCGCTCGAGTTATCGCTATCAACAGGTTTCACTAAGTGGGTATTCCCTGCCATTCGACAAATTGTTAACGCGGAGTGGCATTTCAGAAATACTTGTATTTACAGGGAGTTAGTAATCCCTACTATTCGAAATTATCTCAAAAATCAAGCTATTAACTTTCACAATTCAATTGACAGTGAACTCTTATCTAATCTTGCAAATTATGATCACGCTGACCCCACTAACAGGAAAAGGCCTCGTGCCATCCTGAGTCAATCGTCTTAATTTTCGTTTCTCCTCGTTATTTAAATAAAAAAAATTGTGCGGTTGGAGGATCCCCGTCAGGAACGAAGTTCCTTACGTTATTTTTTTCAACTCTAAACGTGATTTAATATGTAGATTTCTATTGATTATATATATGTATATATATATATATATATATATATATATATATATATATATATATATACATAAATATCTAATATATAAAAATGAATGTTTGTCTATCTGTAATTGTATAGAAATCCACAGTTTAGGAGCAACGATCGTGAAATTTTACATACAGACGTCTTTAAAAACAGCCGAGGGTCTTAAGAACTTCTAAAATTGAAATTAATTACCGTTGATTTTTAATTAATAAAAAACCAACAATTTTTTAAACTAAATGTAAGCTGTTACACTTTGTGGAATCACCCCTCTGAATATGGCGTCCACGTTAGAGATAGCTGGCAAACAGCGAGCAAAAAGATAAAAATAAATAAAATCAAAAAGTTTCAAGTCATATATTAAACCAGAATAATAAATGAAAATAATAATCTTTTAAGTCAGGTTTTATACTCTAAATTAGTAGATCAGATTCAACGGCATATTGACACTCTCGACACGCGATGGAAAATAATTCGAATCAACCACGCTAAGTGACACAAGATCGTTTTTAATCGCTACTGCAATCCCCCTCACCTATGTCTTTGTGTCTATTGAAGAGCTAAAGACTAAGCTTCTATTCTGCTAACTTATTTCTGACTTAAAACTACTCTGACATTTATAATCACCAGCCCACCGAAACTTTCCAATAGAGAATATGTGTCACTTTACTCAATAGAACACCGTGTCATCGTGGCGCATTCGGAAGATCGCGCACGTACCATGCTGTCGACCCGGGTTCGAATACACCGGTTATTCGAACCCGGTGTCTTGTTAGTATTGCTAGACCTGTAAATTCAGCTTCTATTTTGTTATTTTTTAAATTATTATTTTTATTTTATTTTATTATTTTTTTTAAATTATTATTTATTTTTATTATTTTTTTTCAGCTTTTTTAGACCGAATATATCTGAAATCTGAGGAGTTTATTATACATTCATATATTTTTACTTGGGTTTTCACATTATTAATATGTATAACATTTCGTATGCTTTTTTTCTATGTTATTTATACTGCGTTTAGTTTTTTAATGGATTTTGGTAGGTTTATTATGAATTTATATATTTTATGTTTTACTTTTCAGGATTTCTTGCTCCATTGATAAAGGCTAAATCTTTTCTCGATTCACAGACTTCCAGTAGATGGCGCCACTATTTTAAACTTTTAGTATTCCAATCCATCTGAAAACACGCACTTCGCTACGGAGTACATTCAAATTAAATATAACGTCAATGTATGCAATTAATGCCAATATATATATATAAAATAAATACGACAATCAATGTATACAAATGATGTAGAAAAAAAACAAAGAAATACATTTATAAAAAAATCGTAAGGGATATTTTTATAGACAAAATAATGTAGAAGAAAATATTCAAATTAAATTTAATAGGACATACTAAAGAATATAGTACAGTTAATATGGTACAGTTTGAGGAACATATATTTTACTGTATTTTAATATTTTTTTGGATATGTCCAGTCGTCTGCCGCATTAGCAAGAAAAAAATATTCTTTTTCTCTATTTCGTTGTTACGTGACGATAAATTTATTAAAAGTACCAGAAAAAGAAATCACAGGATCAGCGTTTAATAAATTAAATTCTAAAAATTAATCTTTAAAAATTCACCAAAAATCACAAAATAGAGGTAAAGATTCGAAAAAGATTTTATTTTAAAGAAATTTTTATGATCTTTTTTGTGATATAAATTTTATAATCCTCAAATTATTACTTTAAATGCAAACTTAAAAAAAGTTACAAAAACAGCTTAAAAATTTAATTTTAAAAAATCTAAGAGGAATTTTTCAAAAATCTTTCTTAGTGCACCCCTACACTATATGAAGAATCGCCATGCAAAATTTCAGCCCTTTAGGTCCATCGATTTGGTGTGTACGCTGTATTTCAGTCAGTTACGGAACTGTTTTATATATATAGATTTTTATTACTATGATTATATCGTAACGTTAACTTCATGCACATGCATTATTTTCCTATGCTTTTTTTTATTATTATCTTTATAATAGCGTAATTTTCATATGATTTTAAACAACAATCGTTTTTAACTGACATTCAATTGGCTGTTAAAACTTTATATTTACACCCTATTTAAAAGAAGTAGGGTGTAAATTTTTCAAAGAGGATGTTTCAACACCCAACTTCAAAGAAGTAGGGTGTAAATTGTAGGGTAGAAAGTTATCGCTTGAAAAGCTAAATATTTTATGCACGTGGTTTATATTATTATTACTATCTTTATATCGTAACGTTAACTTCATGTGCGAGCATTATTTTCTTATGCTTTTTTATTATTACCTTTATAATATCTTTATTTTCATATGGTTTTAAACAACTATCATTTTTATTCATATTATGTTGGTTTTTTATTAATTAAAAATTAAGGGTAATAAATTTCGATTCCGGAAGTTCTTATTATCTTTATTTTCAAATGCTTTTTCATTTACTAATTATTCAAATGTTGGTTAAAAAAATTTTGTGTAATTTATACATTTGTGTGTGTTTAATTATTGAAATTAATAAATTTATATTTCTTGAGAGGATGTTTCAGTTTTTAGTGGTACTATGGTTAAAAGCTGAATCTACCAAAATTCTGAGGAGTTTATTATGGAGAGAAAAGGAATTTAATATGTAGAGGATGTTTATAGGAGTTAAATGGGGAGAGGAGTTGAATGGTTTGCAGCCCTCAATCAAACACTTCATTTTTTAAGAGGGTCATGGTTCTATTGGAAATTTCTGCTAAACTCGTAATTTCAGCTTCTTTTTTTTTTACCCCAATGATGAAAGGCTAAATCTAGCTGAATTCTGAGGATTTTATTATAAATTTATATATTTTGATATTGGGTTTTCCTTTTATTCATGTGTATAAGAGTTCACGTGGTTCTTTTTCTATGTTATTTATACTGTGGTTAGTTTTAAATTAATTTTGGTTAACAAACATTAGAGAATTTGACATTTTTACTTTTCAGATTTTAGTACTACAATGATGAAAGGCTGAAATTCTGAGACGTGTATAACATTTCACATATATTTTTTCTATGTTATTTATACTGTGTTAATTTTTAAATTGATTTCGTTTAACAAACGTTCTTAAAATCCCGGGCATCGCCGGGTACTTCAGCTAGTATATTTATATATATATATATATATATATATATATATATATATATATATATATATATATATATATATATATATATATATATATATATATATATGTATATATATGTATATATATGTATATATATATATATATATATATATATATACATATACATATATATATATATATATAATATTAAAAACTAGTAATTTCTTAATTCAACAATCTTAACATTTAAAAACTATTAATTCCTCACTTTACTATTCCAAATTACAAACCCTTTTTTAATTCCTTGAAACAGGTAATTCCCTTTGGGCATTCGCGTTAAATTCCATTTTAAAATCTAACATTATTCTAAATTCCCTACGGCGTTCGAAACTAATTTCGCTTTTGATTCTAAGTTCTAATAACCTCTAGAGAAAAAATTAAATGGCTGCCTGTTAATCGAAAACTAAACTTGCGTGGCGTGGGTAGAAAATTAAACGCTTTAGCGCATTTGTCACGCTTTTCCTAACTTTTAACCAATTAAACCTTACTACGATCACATGACGAGATGAGTTTATATAAGGTTTGGGATCACGTACATGTACGCTTTTCGGATTTTGTAACTGTCACGAGAAGTTGTATCCTGTATTTAAAAAATAAAAGATGTAGTTAAATTAACGTTGTGGTGTTTTATGTGTCCGAGGGTGAGATGAAAAGCGGGAAAGAAAATTAAACATATGTGATGCACGGCCGGGCGACAAGTCATCCATCTTTACCTCAAAAAGAAATACCACTCAGGCCTTCCTTCGTCGGCCCGTGCTCGTGACATTACATAAAGTCGGCAGGAATACCTCCCCTCGGATACAGGCAGTAATTTTAAGCCGCCGTTAGTCGATTCCGACAAGAAAAAAAAAATCCCTCGACTTTCAAATGTGAGATATAGGACTAACCTTCAACCTGAATGGATACCTTGACTGCAAAAAAAAAAATATTGTGCTGCGTGTGTCGCGTGAAAATCCCGTGGATTCCCACGAAGTGAACTTTCATTGAATCTGAAAAAGTCGCTGACTTCGGAGTGTGGATTACCTGCTATTAAAGATTTTCAACGACGAGTTGTCGACCACCAGTGTTAGTTTTGAATATTTTTCAGTCGTCGATATAAATATGAATATTTTTCAGTCGTCGAATCATGTGAACTTCCGGAGTTTCGTGGCAGAGATTTCGTGAAAAAATATTTTCAGATTATGTGAAACGTCGATTTTCACTAATCGTTGACCTGGGGATAAAAATATCCCGAGAAATTCTGCGAAAACATATGCTGTGTGCAGTGTAATAATCTGTTGGATACAACGTCCGAAGTTTTGAATTTAATTGACTGGAAATTCACTTTTATGAGAGACTGTCATCTAGTGTCATCTCCAATTGGGATACTGAGTTCTAGGACTATTTCGAAATAAAAACTGTCACCTTGGGACTAACTAAGCCAAGGACTTCACCAAAATAAGTTCAGAATAGAGCTGCAGATGTTAAATATATGAAAAATGTGTATAATTAATTTGGAAATAATAATGGTGAAAATTAATAAGGATTTTATTATAAATTTATATATTTTGATATTGGGTTTTCCTTTTATTCATGTGTATAAGAGTTCACGTGGTTCTTTTTCTACGTTATTTATACTGTGGTTAGTTTTAAATTAATTTTGGTTAACAAACATTAGAGAATTTGACATTTTTACTTTTCAGATTTTAGTACTACAATGATGAAAGGCTGAAATTCTGAGACGTGTATAACATTTCACATATATTTTTTCTATGTTATTTATACTGTGTTAATTTTTAAATTGATCTCGTTTAACAAACGTTCTTAAAATCCCGGGCATCGTCGGGTACTTCAGCTAGTATATATATATATATATATATATATATATATATATATATATATATATATATATATATACATATATATATATATATATATATATATATATATATATATATATATATATATATACATATATATATATATATATATATATATATATATATATATATATATATATATATATATATATATATATATATATATATATATATATATATATATATATATACATATATATATATATATATATATATATATATATATATATATACATATACATATATATATATATATACATATATATATATATATATATACATATATATACATATATATATATATATATATATATATATATATATATATACATATATATATACATATATATAAATATATATAAATATATATACATATATATATATACATATATATATATATATATATATATATATATACATAAATACATACATATATATATATATATATATATATATATATATATATATATATATATATATATATATATATATATATATATATATATATATATATATATATATATATGTATGTATATATATATATATGTAGAAAATTGATGTGTGAGAGATGGGGACTTCGACCTGAACGAATTTTATTCCGTTGGGCTTAAGCGTCCAATAGGAAAGCTTTGCGCGCGCGTGACGTCACCTTTTCGGAGAGCATTAGGAGCTCACTCGCAGACCCCCCCGCGGACATGGACGAGTAAAGTCGTGCCTTTCCCGCGTCGCGTTTTTATCGAATTCGCTTAACGAATTGGGATATTTCGGAGTCCCCATCTCACAGGTGAACCATGCTCTGTAGTAAAACCTTAATTTACCTTCCTCGTAAATTTGTAAATTGTAAATAGCGTGATGTCTTTTCTTTATGTGTTTAAAAGTAAATAAAATGTTAGTTTAGATATTAATCTTTTTATTTCTTTCGTATAATTCTTTCCGTAAAGTTACTTACCCCTAGACGCCGTCCTACAAATTGGGGCCCCGGCCCGGATTAAAACCTGCTTCCTTACATTAGGCATTTGCTTAGGAACATCCTTACTTTTACTTTCGTTTTCGGTTTAAAGAATTTTATACTTTTACTTCCGTTTTCGGTTTGAAATAATTTTATTTTTAACTAAGAGCATTTTTTCCTTTTGGGTTCACCTTTTTCGGTTTTCGCTCACCGACCAACGTCCTATGCTAATGTATTTTTTTAAGTCCACAGCTAACAGATTCGCCAAAGAAATCAGCCCGCCAGCGAAAGAGAGACCAATCGCCGAGAAATCGCCATCGCCAGGTCAGTGATGTTTATTATTAAGCCAAGGAAACAACGCCAAAGAACAATCGCCAATACATTGATTGTATTAACATAGTCATATTATTCGAGGGATATTACAATTACGTTGTATGAAATATATAAGTGTCGAAATTTCATTTGAATATTTACCTTTCCATGTTTATAAATTAAGAATAGTCTATAGTTAAATATTTAACCTTTTTCTGATATCAATTAACCCATTTTTATGGTATACAGCCTTGTTCGATATAGAATATTGAAAAGCTAAAGTTTTTCCCTCAGAGTGTTTGTTTGCTATCAGATGTTAACAGTAGAGTAATAAAATGAAAAAATCATTTCCGCTCGTTCGCAGACATTAGGCGAACTGTCGCGACAGGTGTTTATCTTTCTCTCTCTGTTTAGTCTAATGCTGAGAAAGGATGTTTTGCATTTTGTGTGAAACCACGAGTTCAAATAATGTTCTTTTATTGCATCTTTTAAAACCAGAGCAAAATATGTTTTTTTTTAAAGTTGTTTGTGAATAATTGGGTATTGTGAATAATTGAAAAGTTGTTTATGCATATGTTTTTAGTGCCATTTGCGGATTTCAGAAGTTTCTAATATTTGTTTGTTTTATTCGAATATCGTAAGAGATTGCATTTTGTTGTTCACGTTTTATCTTTCTTCCTGGTTGAGCAAGAGTTTTTTTTAAAATGTGACTAAATAAATTTCTCACATTGAGAATAAGTTTTGAAGAAATATTGAACTAAGTTTTAAATTAAATTTGTTCTCTGGGTTACCACTCCGATTTATTTTTATACGAAATGGCATTTCTTCTCTCTAAGAAAAGGGAAGACCTGATAGAACTTTCCTCAGAATTGTCGTTAAGTATCCAAGAGGGTTCAACTAAACTTCGAATAAAAGAACTGATCGTGAAAAGTCCAAATTACGTAGAGGAAGATGTCAAAATACTGATCGATAGCATAGCTGAGGAACGCGTACGCCGAGAAGCAGAAGAAAAAGAAGAGAAATTACGCCGAAAAGCAGAAGAAAAAGAAGAAAAATTACGCCGAGAAGCAGAAGATAGAAAAATTGAACAGAAGCGAGAACAGCGAGGACATGAACTCGAGAAATTACGAATACAGGCTCAACAGAGTGTCAATACGACGAACAACGCCGAAAACGTCCAAGCGCCGAATAAATTGATTCACGAAACTTTCCATAAGTTTAATATGAAGGATGACATCAGCTTGAACCTCACCTTATTTGAACGGCACGCAGAATTGATATTTTTGCCGAAGAAAGATTGGGTACAGAGACTGATAGGATTGATACCCATTGACGTTGCTCATCTGATCGCAAGAGAACCAGCGGATAAATGTAATGATTACGACCACGTCAAGGATTTACTATTGAAAAGATTTAAGTTCTCTCCGGAAAAACTTCGTCAACTATTTGTATCTCATCAAAAATCTGATGAGCGAACATGGCAAGATTTTCACTACGAACTGCAGACGTATTTCGACGGATGGACTTCCGGTTTGAAAATAGAAACCTTCGATCAACTACGAGAGTTAATTATAGCCGATCAAATTAAGAAGAAAGCACCTTACGAGTTTCAGCAACATTTTCTAGACGAATGGTCTACTATTAACTCACCTTCCGAACTAGCTAAAAAATTTGAAGAATATGAAGATGCCCGAAGAACATTAAAACCGAAGTCATCCAACTCATTCGCTAAAGGAAAATATGAAGCCAGAGGATCTAACGATACTTATTCTCGAAGACCTGAACATTTCCAAATTGGGAACAACAGGCGTGAAAAAAAATACTTTCAATCGAACGGAACTCCTTACGTCGGAAGAAATAAGCAACTAATCTGTAGCTACTGCAAAGGACCAGGTCATTACGCCGTAGATTGTACAAAGCGACCCAAAAACCCAAACATTAATAAATCTTCAAGCTCTCCGGTTCAAGTCTGCTCACGAATCTCTCATGGAAGAGTTAAAACAAAGAAAATAACCATGGGTAACAAGACTTTTGAAGCTCTCATCGATTCAGGTAGTTCAGCGACGCTCATTCGTGAAGATATGTGCGAAGGAATAATCGAACCCTCAGAACTCTCGAAAGACATAGTATTGTTATCCGGATTAGGGAAGTACAAAGTCAAAACAAAAGGGTCATTCCAACGGAAAATTGAATTGGATGGAAAAGAATATTCCCTCACGTGGCACATCGTACCTACGTCGTGTTTAGAATTTCAGGCAGTAATCGGATCAGATATTTTGGAACAAGCCTCCGTCTTCTTCGACAAAGAAAGTGTTCAGTTCCGTAAATATGAAGATAAAACTTGGTTCATGCACACGCAAGTATACGAAGCGAAAACTGAAGACGAAATTGAAATCAAACATGTTAGCAATCCACGAATAAGAAAAGAACTGTTTGAATTGATCTCCAACTATGAGCCAAATAAGACCGAAACGACAAACGTGTCCATGAGGATTATTTTGAAAGATGACATACCGGTTTACCAGCCTGCACGTCGCTTATCCTTTACCGAGAACCAAGCAGTCAACAAGCAAGTCGACGAATGGCTTGAACAAGGAATTATAAGACCAAGCTCATCCGAATATGCGAGTCCAATTGTGCTAGTCAAGAAAAAAGATGGCACCACTAGATTGTGTGTGGACTACAGAAAGTTGAATCAGAAATTAGTCAAGGATCGTTTTCCATTGCCGTTGATAGAAGACGTATTAGATAAACTCCAAGAAGCCAAGGTGTACACTACGTTAGATTTGAGAAATGGATTTTTCCATGTCGATGTCAATGAAGACTGCAAACACCTCACCTCCTTCGTTGTTCCAGACGGACAATTCGAGTTCAATAAAGTACCTTTCGGCCTAAGCACTAGTCCCAGCGTATTCCAAAGATATGTGTACAGTATTTTTCGAGAACTAATGCGAAAAGGTATTGTAGTAATTTACATGGACGATTTGATAATTCCGGCAAAAGATGAAGAAGAAGGTTTAGAAAAACTAAAGAAAGTGTTTGAAGTTGCCTCGAAGTATGGCTTGGAAATTAAGTTTGAGAAATGTCGATTCCTAAGTAGGAAAGTCGAATTTTTGGGTCACGTCGTCGAAAACGGAACAATACGCCCGTCAGTTGCGAAGACAATAGCCGTCAAGAAGTTCCCAGTGCCAACAACGGTCAAGCAAATCCAGAGTTTTTTAGGACTAACCGGCTACTTTCGAAAATTTATTCCCGCGTACTCTAAAATAGCGAAACCTCTGAGTGATCTAACAAGAAAAGACAATCCATTTGTATTCGAACAAGCCCAAATTGAAGCATTCGAAAAGCTCAAGAAACTATTAACTGAAAGTCCCGTTTTAAGCATTTTTCAGCAAGGGAAAAGGACCGAACTACACACCGATGCAAGCCAACAAGGATATGGCGCTGTTTTGCTCCAGGAAGCGGATGACGGAAAATTACACCCTGTTCAATACATGTCGCAGAAAACTACTCCAGCCGAGGAGAAATACAGTAGCTATGAACTGGAAGTTCTTGCTGTTGTCACCGCTTTAAAGAAATTTCGAATCTACCTTCTATGGCAACATTTCAAAATCATAACGGACTGTTCAGCTTTTCAAAAGACTATGGACAAAAAAGATTTAGTTACTCGTATAGCGAGATGGGCACTACTGTTGGAAAATTATGATTACGAAATTGTACATCGACCCGGCCAGAGAATGCAACATGTAGACGCTTTAAGCCGATACCCCGTCGCCATAATTACAAGCGATACTCTCACCGCCAGATTGAAAAGAGCTCAACAAGGAGACGAAAACACTCAAAATTTGAAATTACTGTTTGAAACAAACCCTACTTCAGACTTCTTCATTAAAAACGAAATATTATACAAATATGTAGATGGCCGTGAATTAATGGTAGTACCAAGAGATATGCAAACTGAGCTAATCAAGCTAGCTCATGAGAAAGGACACTTCGCAGCTGCAAAAACAGAAGAAATAGTTAAACGAGAATTTTTCATACCTAATTTAAGCAGACAAGTGCAAAACGTGATCGTTAACTGTGTACCGTGTATTTTAACCAACAGAAAGAGCGGGAAAAAAGAAGGTTTCCTATACCCTATTCCGAAAGAAGATGTACCGTTAAGCACCTATCACGTAGATTTCATTGGTCCTATGCCCTCTACCAACAAAAGGTACCAACATATCCTCACAATAGTCGACGCCTTCACGAAGTTCACCTGGCTGTATCCCGTAAGATCTACCACCGCAGAAGATGCCCTGGATAAATTGAAATTGCAACAAAAGACTTTCGGCAATCCCCAAAGAATAAGAACATATCGCGGTTCTGCTTTCATCTCCAAAGTGTTTAGTGACTATTGTACCGAAGAGAACATCCAACATCTGCAGATCACCACTGGCGTACCACGAGGAAACGGTCAAGTGGAGAGAATCCACCGAACTCTTATCCCTATTTTGACCAAGATGTCCATCGTCGATCCTACCAAGTGGTACAAATTCGTAGACCCATTGCAAAGAATTCTAAACAGCACCTCCAACCGAAGTACTAAATGGTCTCCATTTGAACTATTAACTGGCGTCATCATGAGAAATAAGGAGGACCTTCACCTAAAAAATCTGCTAATGGAAGAGATAGTGGAAGAATTTCAAGAGCAATTACGACAAGATGCTAAAAGAAACATTCAGAAGATCCAGGCTGAGAATAAAAGAACCTACGATAAGAAATGCAAGAAGGCCCCTGAGTATCAGCAGGGAGATCTAGTAGTCATCCGAAGAACACAATTTGGAACAGGCTTGAAACTAAGGCCTAAATTTTTAGGACCATATAGAGTTATCGAAGTTAAGCCTAGAGATAGATACGAGTTAGAGAAAGTAGGTAACCACGAGGGTCCTATATTGACCTCCTCGTCTGCCGATCTAATGAAATCCTACTCACCAGGATGAGGGATTAAACGTTTTTTCTTTTTATTCATAATTGTTTACTGTGTTTTTATTTTATTTTTGTTTATTGTATTTCCTCATTGTAATTAATTTGCGCGAATTGTATGGTTATTTCTCATATCTAAATAATTTCGGAAATTTTGATGTACATTTATTTAGTGATGTTTTAGGCCAATCGTTTTATGTAAAGTCAGATCACTGAGGTCAGTGATTCCAGGCTGGCCGAACTTGTAAAAAATTGATGTGTGAGAGATGGGGACTTCGACCTGAACGAATTTTATTCCGTTGGGCTTAAGCGTCCAATAGGAAAGCTTTGCGCGCGCGTGACGTCACCTTTTCGGAGAGCATTAGGAGCTCACTCGCAGACCCCTCGTGGACATGGACGAGTAAAGTCGTGCCTTTCCCGCGTCGCGTTTTTATCGAATTCGCTTAACGAATTGGGATATTTCGGAGTCCCCATCTCACAGGTGAACCATGCTCTGTAGTAAAACCTTAATTTACCTTCCTCGTAAATTTGTGAATTGTAAATAGCGTGATGTCTTTTCTTTATGTGTTTAAAAGTAAATAAAATGTTAGTTTAGATATTAATCTTTTTATTTCTTTCGTATAATTCTTTCCGTAAAGTTACTTACCCCTAGACGCCGTCCTACATATATATATATATATATATATATATATATATATATATATATATATATATATATGCTAGCTGAATACCCGGGCTTCGCTACGGGGTACATTTTAGGATAATTACAATGAAAAAGTAATGAAGTTGCTTTTTAGAGGATTTTCTTATAAACAATATATTTCGTTTCTTCATTGGGCGGAACTAATATTACCAGGCTTGTCCTCGAACTTACGCGTGAGCAAGCTACGTCAAACTGACCGTGGGAGAAACAATTTTCTCGTAAATGTACGCCAGCATATTTTAAAGTTTGGCCTTGGGACTTATTTATCTTCCTGGCGAAGCATATTTTAAGAGGAAATTCCAGTTTTATATATAGATTTGATTTAATATCCATAAAACATACTAATTTGAACTAAATTTTAAAAAATTTCCATCTCAATTAGTCTAGTGGTTAAATTTTATCTTTTCTGTATTTTAATATTTTCTTTGTCAATTAATTTCGTTGTTATGCACGTGACGCAAAATTAATTTAAAGTACCACAAAAAGAAAAGAAATCTCGTGATCAGCATTTAATAAATTAAATTTAAAACTTTACAAACGATTACTGTTTTGGAAGCTAATGTTCTGCTAATTTCCAGTAAATGCTAAAATCATTTGAAAACCACACACAAGTGTTCCACTCACACGCAACACTATAAACCCCTAAAAGAATGCAAGAATAAAACGTATAAAAAATATAAATCTATTAATTTAAATAATTAAACACACACAAATGTATAAATTACACAAAAGTTTACTTAAATTCTTTAATCTGTCTACATCTCCAGTATAGAAATATTTTCGGGGCATTTACAGAACATGGTATATTTCACTTTTGAAAACACGCATTAAATGAGCATCATCTCAATGAGAAATTTCTGAAATGAGCATGGCAATGAAGATCGTGTGTTTACAAACAACAGCAGTAACCGAAATGCGTTAAAATATAAATTTTAAGAGTATTATGGTAGTGAGTTGTGTATATAAATAAAAACTTTCCAAACGATTACTGTTTTGGATGCTAATGTTCTGCGAATTTCCAGTAAATGCTAAAATCATTTGAAAACCACACACCAGTGTTCCACTCATACACAACACTATAAAACTGAATTACAGTACTCTACGTTTATATGGGCATTGAAAATTGTCGTTAGTTGAGGGAAATACGGGAAAATCCACGCATTGTCTATAGACACTTGCTATCTTTTTCTATTATTTGATCCGTAATATCTGCCTCATATGCCGTATGTTTCTAAACGCCATTCCCGAATGAATAAATCGTGTAGAGGAGGCTTCTGCAACATGTGGACAGAGACAGTTGTTTTGTGAGAACTGACTGAAGTGGTGTCATCTTTGGCTATTATTAGATCCCTAATATCTGCCTCATATGCCGTATGTTTCTAAACGCCATTCCCATATGAACCACAGCCTAATTCCTTTAAAATGGAACAAAATGAGTAACTCCAGTTAACCATATAATCCACAACTGCTACAGGGGCATCAAAATGTGAGAATATAGAGTTTAAATCAGCCAAAACTGCAATTGTGGTGTACATATGACACCTAACTTCTCCAAAAATCTTTGCCTTTGTGATGAGACTCAAAAGTGATTTTTGGTTTTGATGAAACACTCTTGCTAACAAATCATGACGATCCTGTGGTTTTTGTCCAACTATTGTTTGCTGTTGTTGTCTGATTTCTTCCAGTCTCGCTTCTCTTTCCGGGGTAAAGATTCGGAAAATCATTCGGGAAAAGCTGAAAAGTAAACAATACCAAATCAATTTAGAAACTAAATACAGTATAAATAATGTAGAAAAAATAACAGTATAAACAACACAGTATGAATAAAAAGTACAGGCTGCGGCCAAATATGCTCAGGTCAATAATACAAAAAATTTTGAATCGTAGTAAGCAATGAAAAACATTTTACACACTTCAATAATAGCAAAACAAAACATGATGGTAAAATAGAAAGGAAAGTTAAAACAGAAGTAAGAAGTTAAATTCTAAAAATATAAATGAGGTATAAATCAGCTATCGATTCTAATTTATGAATCATTTATCAGGACATGAAAAAATTACTGCATGTAAAAAAATTAACCTTACCTCCATTAATTTCAACACTTCTTGACCTGTGCCTTCTCCAATCATGTGAAATATAATTCTTGATAATAATTTTTGTTAACCTAAATTGTTATTTGTGTTTTTTTTTAATTTAAAAAAGTTATGTTCTCAAAATAACGTCTGTGAAGTTGGCCCCCCGACACCTAGCCCCCTCGACATTGAGATATCCAAATTTTGAAAACGGCATTCGTTTGAGCGTGTTTGAGCGTGTTTGAGCGCCAAAAATTTTCGTTTGAGCGCCATTTTTAAAAGAGTTATGAGCATTATGAGCATTTAATTTTTCGGCGGGAAAAACACCTAGCCCCCCCCCCCCCCGACATTGAGATATTCAAATTTTGAAAATGGCATTCGTTTGAGCGTCGTTTGAGCGTCGTTTGAGCGTGTTTGAGCGCTAAAATTTTCGTTTGAGCGCCATTTTTAAAAGAGTTATGAGTATTTCATTTTTTAGCGGGAAAAAACACCTAGCCCTCCCCCCCCCCCGACATTGAGATATTCAGAGAACGGGAAAAACAGAGCGGCAGGAAATTTCGTGTCGGCGAAATGGCGAAAAAAAAGGGGGAGGGGGAATTTGGTGGCGGCGAAACGGAAGGGACGCCTCCAAATATGGCGGGTCCCATGGATAAGACATTGAAACAGGAGCCAAAATGAGGCAGAGTAAAAATACGAAATTATCAACAAATAACGATAAAATATAATAGTAACTAATAATAGCAAATAGTTTCAAACTAGTTGATATAGTTTAGGCCTCAGACAACAGTGTTTAATGCATTTATGAAATTTTTCAATACATTCAAAAATCTATTGATTCGTTCTTAATATTTCTTACTAGCCGGGCTTCGCCTAGCTACGCACAAGCCATCCGTCCACCAGATGAAGTGTCAATAAAGTGTGAAAAATTTGTATATTGAAACACAAAATTGCGTGTATTATTTTTGCATTTTAAAATTTTCTCTTAGATTTTAGGTCATTTTGAAGATAACTGTCATATGTATCATGTGTGAGAGGGAAATTAAAATATCATGTGTGAGGGCTTTAAGATTTTGTGCAGCGTGATAGGTGTTTTAGGTAAATGTCATTAAAAATTACTTCAAATTGACTAATTTATAAAAAAGTATGCTATTTACAGGTAAGTTTTTGTCTCTTTTTTTAATTTTTAAGTGCTATTTTCTCATAAAAGATGAAAAAACCTTTAAATTTTTTTTTTTTTTAAATTGACTCCGAACGTAGACAGTCACCTTAATTCCTACTTGAGAATGATAATGAAAAATGAGGAAAGAATAATTTTCTCTTAGATTGTAGATAATTTAGAAGATAACTCTCATATGTATCATGTGTGAAAGGGAAATTAAAATATCATGTGTGAGGGCTTTAAGATTTTGTGCAGAGTGATGGGTGTTTTAGGTAAATTTCATTAAATATTACTTCAAATTGACCAATTTATAAAAAGTATGCTGTTTACAGGTAAGTTTTTGTCTCTTTTTTTATTTTTAAGTGCTATTTTACCATAAAAGATGAAAAAAACCTTTAAATTTTTTTTTTAAATTGACACCGAACGTAGACAGTCACCTGAATTCCTACTTGAGAATGATAATAAAAAATGATGAAAGAATAAACTGTACCCCCAGACCCATTGAAATATTTAATGTAATAAATTCTGTTTGAACATTTAATTTGTGAACAACTGTTTTTATAAGGAAAGGAATGACGAATCGGGGAAAATGTTGATATTGAAACATAATTCTGTTTTAACAATTAATTTCTGAACAATTAAAAAATTAAGTAAATGGAAAAGTAAAGAACATAATTATATTTCACTGGCTTTCAAAAATATCCAATAATAACACTTAGCAAATACAAAATAAACAAATATTTCACTGGTCTTCAAAAATATCTAATAACAACACAATTTCCTTAGCAAATACAAAATAAACAAAAAGTGAACAATTGTTGGTGTATAATAAATAGTTTTTTATTTAGGTCTGTTTCTATAAGGAAAGGAATCACGAATCGGAGAAAATTTTCATATAGAAATATAAAATTGCATGTATTATTTTTGCATTTTAAAATTTTCTCTTAGATTATAGGCAATTTAGAAGATAACTGTCATATGTATCATGTGTGAGAGGGAAATTAAAATATCATGTGTGAGGGCTTTAAGATTTTGTGCAGAGAGATAGGTGTTTTTGGTAAATTTCATCAAAAATTACTTCAAATTGACAAATTTATAAAAAAGTATGCTATTTACAGGTAAGTTTTTGGTCTCTTTTTTTAATTTTTAAGTATTATTTTACCATAAAAGATGAAAAAAACCTTTAATTTTTTTTTTATTGACTCCGAACGTAGACAGTCACCTTAATTCCTACTTGAGAATGAAAATAAAAAATGATGAAAGAACAAACTGTAACCCCCCCTATTGAAATATTTAAAGTAATAAATTCTGTTTGAATAATTAATTTCTGAACAATTGGAAAATTAACTAAACGCAAAATAGAAAAGTAAATAAAACATAATTATATTTCACTGGCCTTCAAAAATATCCAATAATAGCACAATTTGCTTAGCAAATACAAAATAAACAAAAAAAGAACAAAAATTGGTGTATAATAAATAGTTTTTTATTTGCGGCTGTTTTTATAAGGAAAGGAATGACGAATCGTGGGAAATTTTAATATTAGAACATAAAATTGTGTGTATTTTTTTGCATTTTAAAATTTTCTCTTAGATTGTAGGCCATTTTGAATATAACTGTCATAGTTATCATGTGTGAGAAGGAAATTAAAATATTAGCATTAGGATTTTGTGGAGAGTGATAGGAGTTTTAGCAAAATTTCAGATTAATATTCTACGTTCGGAGTCAATTTTTCAAAAAAAATTAATTTTCAAAGATTTTTTTTATCTTTTATGGTAAAATAACTCTACTTTATTTGAATATTCTTTCTTTTTATGCTTCTGTCTACAAATCTTTTCAATATTTCTGAGCTATAATTGTAGTTTTTTTTATTTTGGGCTGTTTTTATAAGGAAAGGAATGACGAATGGGGAATATTTTCATTAGAACATAAAATTGCGTGTAATATTTTTCCACTTTAAAATTTTCTCGTAGATTGTAGGCCATTTTGAAGATAACTGTCATATGTATCATGTGTGAGAAGGAAATTAAAATATTAGCATTAGGATTTTTTGGAGAGTGATAGGCGTTTTAGCTAAATTTCAGATTAATATTCTACGTTCGGAGTCAATTTTAAAAAAAAAATTAGGATTTTTTTGGTCTTTTATGGTAAAATAGCACTTAAAAATGAAAAAAAAACCTTACCTGTAAATAGCATACTTTTTTTATAAATTGGTCGATTTGAAGTAATTTTTATTTAAAATTAGCTAAAATGCTTATAACTCTGCACAAAATTATATTTCTACTATTTTAATTTTCTTCTCACACATGATACATATGACAGTTATCTTTGACTGCGGCTTCTCCACTTATTATAGTCGCTTCTATAAAGTTCTTCATCAATCTCTTTATACATAATCTTCAAGGTGGATCCAAATTCCTGAGATGCATAATAGGTACACCAATCTTTAATTCCAATATATGCGGTGGTACTCCAGATGGCCACAGAGAGTTCAAAAATGTGTGTTTCTCAGAATATGTTTTTTAGCACAAATCTCTACAGTTATCATGATATCTCACATAACGTACAGTGGCTCCCAAAAGTGTTCGTACACTTACGATTTTCAATGAAATCCATTGATTAAAATGAATAATGCATAATGAATGTCTATCCATTGATTAAAATGAATATTTCAGAATATTCGGGTATTTAATAATAAGATCTATAATCTATTCTTAACAAAACTACTTGAAATATTTTGAAAACATAGTAAAACTTTATTTTTAAGAAACCAATAATCCAAAAGTAACAAAAACTTTATCTCACAAAAGTCATCGTACACTTGTAAAAAATCTCTACATATTAGTAAATATTCTAATTTTTCGTTAAATAAATATTTAGTAGGATATCCTTTAGCATCCACAACAGCTTTTAAACGTCTGGGAATAGATTGCTTTAGTTCTTTTGTAATTTTTGCATCAATGTTCATCCATTCTTCCATCATAATTGTTTTTAGTTCGCTTTTCGTGTGAATGTCGTGTTTTCGTACTCGAACCTCCAGTTCTCTCCAAATATGTTCTATTGGGTTTAAATCTGGCGATTGAGGTGGTGTTTTCAAAACTTGTGGACAATTATAGAGACACCAGATGCGAACGTTGAGAGCCGTGTTCTTAGGATCGTTATCTTGATAAAAAACAAAGTTGTTTCCAATACCCAAATTTTGAGCTTATAATTTTAAATTGTCTCTTAAAATATTTATAAAAACAGCATGATTCATTATGCCATCAATAAATACCAAATTTCCTAGTCCTGATGCTGACATGCACCCCCACACAAGGATACCTCCACCGGCATGCTTAACTGTTCCTACTAAGTTCTTGGGATTAAGTTCCTCATTTTTTTCTTCTCCATACAATTATACGCCCATCAGCACCAAAAATGTTCATCGGCAAATAAGGCATTATTCCAATAGGTTTGGGGCTTATTTATCATTGATAGTGCTAAGGGAAGCCTAAACTTTCTGTTTTTCTCACTCACAAAATTTTTCTATGGGAGAACGCCCATGTAATCCAGCTGTTCTGAGAACTCGTCAAAAAATTTC
This sequence comes from Dolomedes plantarius, assembly GCA_907164885.2. Lineage (NCBI taxonomy): Eukaryota > Metazoa > Arthropoda > Arachnida > Araneae > Dolomedidae > Dolomedes > Dolomedes plantarius. The sequence goes on from OU015497.1 coordinate 200,250,545, forward strand.
AGGTGAAATTGAAGTAGAAAATGTTTCATTAAATTCTGCAGAAACTTTTACAGCACTCAAACGTGAATGTTTCACAAATTTTCTAATTATAAATCTCTGATCACGTTTTGTTAACTTTGCCGGACGGCCTTTTCTTACCTTGTTTTCGATCCAATTTTCTTCTTTAAAGCGTTTTTTCACATACTGCACAGTAGAATGGGATAAATTAAGTAATTTAGCAATATTCCGAACTGATTTACCACTACTATGATGAAAAATAATCAATTTTCGAATGCTGTTTGTTGTTTCTTTACGACTACGAGCCATTTTAAATAATAAATAGAATATTACGGAGTAGGCAAGCAATGAAGAACTTTATAGTCGCTTCTATAAAGTTCTTCATCAATCTCTTTATACATAATCTTGAAGGTGGATCCAAATTCTTGAGAAGCATAATAGGTACACCAATCTTTAATCCCAATATATGCGGCGGTACTCCAGATGGCCATAGAGAGTTCAAAAATGAGTGTTTCTCAGAATTATGTTTTTTAGCACAAATCTCTACGGTTATCATATCTCACATAATAATGCATATAATTTGATAAAATTTTCAGGAAATGTTTTAAATGCTATTGTTAATGTTTTTATTAGGGGCTGTTTTTATAAAGAAAGGAATGACGAATCGGGGAAAATTTTCATATTGGAACATAAAATTGCGTGAATTATTTTTGCATTTTAAAATTTTCTCTTAAGAGTGTAGGTCATTTTGAATATAACTGTCATATGTATCATGTATGTGAAGGAAATTAAAATAGTAGCATTAAGATTTTTATGGAGAGTTATAGGCATTTTAGCTAAATTTCAATAAAAATGACTTTAAATTGACCAATTTATAAAAAAAAATATGCTATTTACAGGTAAGGTTTTGTTCCTTTTTTTAATTTTTAAGTGCTATTTTACCATAAAACACCAAAAAAAACCTTTAAACAATTATTGTTAATTAGTAGTTGTTTGGTGTTATTTAACATTAATTTTCTTATATTACTCCTTTTGTTTTCTTTTCGTTAATCCTTTTTTACTTGGTTATTTTCAGTATACGGATTACGATTGAAACTCTTTACCGTTGAAACCCCTATGTGACTTGCTAACTTGCGATTATTTACTTTCTGAAATTTGGTATTTAGGTATTTTACATATTGTGTTTGTGCAACTCTTTGCAATATTTCTGCGATATAATTGTACTTTTTTTATTTTTATTTTGGGCTGTTTTTATAAGGAAACGAATGACGAATCGGGGAATATTTTCATATCGGAACATAAAATTGCATGTATTATTTTTGCATTTTTAAATTTTCTGTTAGATTATAGGTCATTTTGATAGAAAACTGTCATATCTATCATGTGTGAGAAGGAAATTAAAATAGTAGCATTAAGATTTTTATGCACAGTTATAGGCATTTTAGCTAAATTTTAATAAAAATTACTTCAAATTGACCAATTGATAAAAAAAAGTATGCTATTTACAGGTCAGTTTTTGTTCCTTTTTAAAATTTTTAAGTGCTATTTTACCATAAAAGACCAAAAAAACCTTTAAACAAATTTTTTTTTAAAATTGACTCCAAACATAGAATATTAATCTGAAATTCAGCTAATGCCTATCACTGTGCCCAAAAATCCTAATGCTAATATTTTAATTTTCTTCTCACACATGATACATATGATAATTATCTTTGCCTGTGGCTTGACCACTTATTATAGTCGCTTCTATAAAGTTCTTCTTCAATCTCTTTATACATAATCTTGTCCTATTACACAGTGAATGTGTATCCAAATTTCTGAGAAGTATAATAGGTGCACTTCCAATATATGATGCGGTATTCCAGATGGCCACAGAGAGTTAAAAAATGAGTGTTTCTCATAATTATATTTTTTAGCACAAATCTCTACGGTTATCATGATATCTCACATAATAATGTATATAATTTGATAAAATTCTCAGGAAATGTTTTAGATGCTATTGTTAATGAAATGAGGCTCAATAATTGGTGTGTAATAAATAGTTTTTTATTTGGGGCTGTTTTTATAAGGAAATGAATGAAGAATCTGGGAAAATTTTCATATTGGAACATAAAATTGCGTGTATTATTTTTGCATTTTTTAAAATAACTGTCATATGCATCATGTGTGAGAAAGAAATTAAAATAGTAGCATTAAGATTTTTATGCAAAAGTATCAGCATTTTAGTTAAATTTCAATAAAAATTACTTTGTAAAATACCTAATAACGAAATTTCAGAAAGTAAATAATCGCAAGTTAGCAAGTCACATAGGGGTTTCAACGGTAAAGAGTATCAACGGTATTTCGTATAATGAAAATTAACCAAGTAAAAAAGGATTAATGAAAAGAAAACAAAAGGAGTAATATAAGAAAATTAACTTTACATAACACCAAACAACTACTAATTACCTTGTAAACAACCGTTTATTTACCTGTGCATGCGCAGTTCTTATGAATGATGGATTCCAACGCCTTGAGATGAAATATTATTTAAAAACTGTATTTATATATAAGCATTTTAAAGCTTCCAAACTTATATTAGAATTATCTCCAGGCTTCAAAACATAAGTACACGAAGTTTGAACCAGATTTGTCAAGAAATGTAGAAACGAAAAAAATACCAAATGTAATCATTTCACACAAAAATCAGTAAATCCACCAAAAATCAGTATATATCTATTTAGTTTCAATAAAGTATTTTTTATTATTAAACAATTTGAATATTTAGTTTTTCAAATAAAAGGACACGGTGACACATTTCATTTCAGTGATTCATTTTTAAGTGAGAATCACGCTGTGAAAGATTCACCTTTTGATTACATCGTTAAAGAGCGATGACGCTTCATTAGAATCCAAATATCTCTAAAACTATTGAATTAACAGAGTAAGTGTACGCAGAAAAAATTATCAGTTTTCGAAGCTCTTTCCAAATATGTAACATTTATGTACTTTCATGAGAAAAAAAAAATACACCGATACCTGTATATTTGTCTGCCATTTTTTTTTTCGAGGAGTGGTCCGCCCGGTCGCGTTACGGTCACGTGATGATCTCGACATCCCCTTGTCTCTCTATTAATATAGATACTTTAAAAAAGATGAACTTGAAAGAAAGTTTTCGTATCTCTGTCCTGTATATATTTACTTACCTTTTTCTTTTTCCTATATATACCTAAAATTAATACCCGTGCTTCACAACGGAATACATTACTACCACCAATCATGTAATCGGGTTCCATTAATTTAAATTAACTTCAGTAGTAAAGTGTTGTCATTTCTTTTGAGGAATTAACCCTATAATTTAATGACGATCCAACATTAAATAAGGGTTTTTAGATTTATATTTATTTCTTAATTTTGGGGGCCTTATGACCCTTCTGGATTTTTTAGCTTTCTTAGTACCTAGGGCCTTAGATGAGCCACTATGCAAAATTTTACCTTCTTAGGTCTTATGGTTCCAGAGATACAGTGATCAGTCAGTCCGTGTTTAATTTTGAGAGTTTAAGTCCCTTGTCACATATTAAAAGTGTAGATTTTTTAAAAAATATTTCCTAAATGTTATTGTTAGGGAGAGCGGAAGTGCATCCACTATACAAAATTTCAACTTCCTAGAACTCATGGTTCGAGAGATACGGTGATCAGTGAGTGAGTGGTATTTGGATTTTATATACAGGGTGTCCGGGCTAAAAGTATTTTTTTTTATAGAGAATGAAAAACGCTACCCAAGAATTTTTTAAATCTTCAAATTCCAATAAATACATCAAGAAAAATATAGGAGCAGTAAAATTACGGCAAGAATTCTGTCAGCTGTAAATTATTTTCAACTACGTAATGCAATTGCTTGATGCACTTTCATAATTTGAACTTTTACAATTTTCTAACACTGTACAGGGACGCGCCGTCCATATGGGCAAGGTCGTGCGGCGCACAACGGCGCCAAAGCGTGAAAAGCGCCGTCAAGTTAAATTTAAACATTTTTTGAGGGGCCCACCCCACGCTTTTGAGATAATAATAATTTACGTGATTTGTGCTTAGACACTAAAGGCAATTTGAGTTGTTTTGGGGGAATTTTTCCTCCGCTTTGGTTGAGTTTGCTCTGTTAAATCTACTAATTTTTACCTCCGGCACCTCCACGTGGTGGGCCCTGGGAGTCTGCCGAAAGGTAGACTGCTAACGCCGGAGGAGCGTGGGGTCACAGAGTGTGAATTGAACCGCCATAATTATGGAGACTGAAGGAGATAAGTGGGAAGAAATGAGAGTCTTGACTGAAGATCTGGTAAGGCTGAAATACCAGCGTATAAATAATGTTGTGAGTACATCTAAGATATCAGCAGATCAGAAACGTCAAATAAATGAAGATATAGCGGAACTTATTAATTCAATAACTGAACAGCAAAAAATTATACAATATTTGAAAGGGCAAATTAGTGTTCTTGAGGATCGGAGGGTAAAGACTTTTGCTGATGTGGTAAAAGTAAAACCCTTAGAGAAGAAGAAATCGGACAAGAAGTCTAAGAAAGTTGAGAAATATGAGGTGGAAATTATTCCCACTAAGAAAAAGAATTCAGACGATACTAAAAGGGAAATTAAAATGTTGATTAAACCCGAGGAACTGGGTATTGGCATAAAGACCTGCAGAAGGGCGGGAAAAGGAGGAATTATTGTTGGTGTGGACTCGGAAAAGGATCTGGAAACTTTTCTAACTGGGTTTCATGGTAGTAAGGAATTAAGTGCAGAATATGAAGCGAAAATACCAAAATTGAGAGATCCGAACATTGTCATTTATGGGGTTGAAAATGAGTATGAAAATGACGAGTTTATTGAATTGCTAAAAAAGCAAAATGAAGAAGTGAGAGAGATGGATATAGACGTGGTGAAGTGCTTTAAGACTAAAAGAGGAAATAGCTGGATACTTCGGTTAAAAGGAAAGGATTATAAGAAAATAGAGAGATTAAGAAGAATTAAGATTGGTTGGATGCAACATGCCTGGAAGAACTATGTGAAGCCTGCAATATGTTATAAATGCTGGGGTATAGGACATGTAGCTAAATATTGTAAAAATGAAAGAAAGTGTAAAGTTTGCGCAGAAAAAGAACATGGGGAGGATCCCTGTAAGAGAGAAACAACCTGTGGGAACTGTGAGAGACGACAGAGGAGAACGGGACAAAGCATTGAAATGGGGCATTTGCCGACATCGGTCGGCTGTTGCAGTTATCAAGCCGCGGTTGACAGACTTATGGACACCACGGATTATGGACATACTAGGATGAGAGCAGATGCAAGGGCAGACAATGCCGAGACTACTGAGGATGGATTTCTGGATCTGCTGCAGAGATTTAGAAAATGATAAGAGTTGTATTAAGTTTTTCTGTTTAACTTTTCGTTGTTGGTGCGTGTAGTGGATACACGGCTTTTCACACGAGGTGTGTGATTTTGTATTTGATAGTTACTTGATTGTTGTTTGGTTCAGCAACGTTTTCTGTATTGTTAAGTTTTTGCACGAGTGGTGCTTTTGTAAGTTTATTTACAATAAAGTTCATTGAGCGATGTAGAGTGCAGACTGGTGGCTGCGTGGTAAAGGGAATAGCTTTGTATTAATTGAACAAGAAGTTGTGGTCACAGACGACTAAATTAGGATTGGCTCTGTTGATGCTCTGGCTCGTGGAGACTGGGAGCGTGCGGTGACGCTAGCTGAACTGGACACTTAGGGGCGGATTGGTATTGACTCGCCTTGCGGCGGTTCCTGAGGTACGGCGGGGCTGCTGTGGCACGACCGGTCATCAATTATCCATTGGCTGAAACTCCTTTTAGGGAGTGGGGGGGCCGTAGGCGTTTCACTGATTAAACATTTTTTGAAACTCTATTACAGCAAATTTACATAAAACCAAAGATTATTTATCAATACCAGAGGTGACATTTTATTATCTGCCATCTACCAATACTGACCGGCCAGAACGGTGGTGAAATTATACTACTCCTCTACCTAGTTTTCAGGTTTAAACTTGCAAAATGTTGGCGTTAAGGCCCCAACTCATGTACGCCGCAACCTAAGTGTCTAAAAGGGTGTGGCTGGTAGCGTCCCCACGCCGAACTTAAAAAGTGTAGTATATGTTTTGTGGAGGAATGGACACAATGAGTGTTCGCTTAGCCCAATGCTGTGTTTGATAATAAATATTTCTTGTGAGTGAAATTAGTGTTACAGTCTATTTCTTGTATAACCTGTGTTTGAGAGTGTTAATATAATCAGTTGGGTTTATTTAAACGCTTTCGTGGTCAGTGCAGGTACATTAATTTTTTTAATTTTGTCGTGAGCGGTGAGCCGGTGGCGTGATTTTTTATAAGGATGATTGATTGTGAAAAATCATTTAAAAATAAGGTAAGTGATTAACAAATCAGCTTTACATAAATTTAAGACTACAGGAGGAAAACAAGAATGTCACAAAATATCGAAAATTGAGTTAATGCCGTCATCTAGTAGAAAAGTATTGTGATAGCGTGGGAATAGCGCCTTCGACAATGTGCCAGATGTGAAACTCTGGTCAAGAAAGGGTTTGTCCCCAAACGATTTGTGGGGATGAAAAAACAATTTCAATCCGCGTCACGCTCGGCGCGACCGGTTTGACAGCGTCTTAGGAAGTCGCTTGGCTGTGGAAAAAGGCTCCCCGCCGGAAGGGTTGACGTCACCAGGAACCAGTTCAGCGAGGGAGTAAGGTTTTAAAAAGGGACTGCGAGCCCTTGAAGGGGGCTTTTGCTGAGAGATTTGGAGAGGTGTTGGTCACCGGACTTTTAGAGGACTGACGTGATCTCGTCAGCGGGCCACGTGGATCGACAGGACAGTCGAAGCGTGTGCGTTTTTGATTTTCGACTGTGGGCTGTGCAAACCGCAAGGCAGATTGAATTTGCGTATTGTAATGACTTGTGTACAGTTGCATTTCTATGTGAACATGTCAAGAAAAGAATAAAGTGTTTTTGTAACACTAAACACCTCTTTTCGAGTCACTTCTTGGGTTGTGAAAATAGTTTCGGCCAGTCGACGCCGGGAGAATTAGCAGGTGATCGCCCGGGGCACAGCAGTGAAGCGTCTTCGCCTTGGAGCCATCACAGTATCTATATTTTTATTATTCAGGCACCTCAGTGTACTGGACAGAGGTACCTCCTTTTGAACTAGGTAATTAATTTTTTTTTAACATTCCCTCTTTTTGGGGTGGAAAAATATTCAAGTTTATTGTACATTATTTTTCATAAAAATGCATTTTCCGTTAGAATCGCTTCAAAAACTGAATATAGATACCTTTATTTTATGAATAAAAATCGATTCACTTTATTTTTATACAGAGTTGATAAAAATCACGATTTTAAAAAAATCAAAAATCAACAATTTTTTAAAAAAAATCATTATTTTATGATTTTTTAGATAATTTTTAACTGATTTAAATCATCTCAACCCTGTTTTGATACATATAGTGTTTAAGAATCCTTGGAAGTTCTAAACTTTAAAATGGATGTTTCTCGTTATTGATATTATGTGACATTACGTTATTTTCCCCTGTAGTTTTTAATAATAATGTTTTTAAAAAATTACATAGTTTTAATTATACATTCAGTTTTTCTAATTTTAAATACTTAACGAAATCTGGAGTTATAATATTTCAGTACTGTTATGGCAAAACACGCTATTTGCTTTTTTTACAAAATGTAAGTACTTCTTCACATTAAATAGTCACAAATAGGGTAAGTATAGTGAATTTAGTTGTAAAAAATGAAAATTAAAAATCACTATGTGCTATTTACGTGACGTTTTAAATTAAAATGGCAAAATACTTATAAGTACATTTTGTAACAAAGGCAGATAACATGTTTTGCTATAAATAACAACTGAATTACAAAATTTTATATTTTGAATTTTCTTTAATAATTTTTTTATAGAAAACAAAAAAAACTTTGTGTTTCTTAACGTTTTATTGATTTTATTTAAATGGCCAGAGAAGAAAAAAAGAAATTGTCTGGTTATCAAAACTTGCTTCACAAGCGAAAACGGGAGGAAGACTTAGAGAAGAACAATTTAAAAATTACCAACTTTTTTCGGAAGCCCACAGATTTTCAAGACAGTACTGCTACTGAGAAGTATAACAGTGGTTTTCCAACTCCATCAATATCGAAGTCACCATCCGAATTAGGAAAACAAGCCAATGGCGATTCAAGTTCTGATACGTTTCACTCGGTACCATCATGTTCGAGTAAGCAAGACGAATTATCCAAAGACACGAATTCGCCTCTCTAACGATCCAGGTCTTTGGCCGAGTATATTATCTCCAGCCCAGGTGCAAGAACTAGTCGATAAAGGTCCTATGTATTTTCAAAATAAAACTATGTATCCTAAAGACAAAAGTGGACGTAAGTTTTCGGATGTATATTTCACTCGAATTCTGTCAAATGGTGAAAAGTTCCAGCGAGATTGGTTACTGTATTCTATCAAGAAAAATGTAGTTTTTTGTTTCTGTTGTAAGATATTCAATGACACCAGTAATCCATTGACCTTTAAAAATACTAAATTAAATAATCAAGACGGTTTTAATGATTGGTATCACTTAAGTGAACATTTGAAAATTCACGAAAAAAGTAAATCTCATTTTCAAAATTTACGTTTCTGGTCAGACTTACTGGAAAGATTAAAAGAGAATCGAACTGTAGATTCAGACAGGGCCGCCCAGAGGGGGGGGGGAGGGCAACTGGGGCACTTTGCCCAACTGCCGGAGGGGCCCCAAAAAATTTTAAAAAATTATTTATTAGATCTCCTCCGAAAGAAAATTATGAAACTTGTACCGTACTTCAAAATTCAAAATAATCTCCTGAAAAAAGGGGCCCACCCCCCAAAAATAAATTATTCGATTAATCAGATTTCTTGGGGCCCCGAACAGAAGTTTGCCCCAGGCCCCGTAAAGTCTCTGGGCGGCCCTGGATTCCGAAATGCAAAATTTTTTTAAAAATAAAACTAAACACTGGTGGAGTGTCTTTGAAAGAATAATTTATACACTTAAACTTTTAGCTGAACAAAACTTAGCTTTTCGTGGTCCTAGTAATAAATTATTTGAAAGAAATAATAGAAATTTCCTAAAATGTGTAGAAATGATAGCAACATTTGGATTTTTATTTATCTTGGAGATAAAATTCAAAATGAAACGATAAAATTATTAGGTGATAATATAAGAAATAATAATTTAAATGAAGTTAAGAAAGCAAAGTACTTTTCTATATTACTTGATTGTACTCCGGATGTAAACAACCAGGAGCAAATTTCTGTTTGCATTAGATATGTTAATTTAAAAAACAATGAATTTAGTGTTGAAGAGCGTTTTTTATCATTTCGTACTGTAAGTGATACAACAGGTGAAGGTTTAACCAACTTTTTACTCAAAACTTTAGAAGATTATGGTTTAGACATTTATAATATGAGCGGACAAGGATACAACAATGGTTCGAATATGAAGGGTAAACATCAAGGTGTACAAAAAAGAATTTTAGACATTAATTCACGAGCAATATTTGTAACTTGCTGTAACCACAGTTTGAACCTTGCTATAAACGATGCTGTAAAATCCAATATGTTCAGTATAAATTTTTTCTCGCTTGTTCAAGAGTTATATAATTTTTTTCTGCCTCAACCAATCGGTAGTCTGTTTTGAAAAGTAATGTTTCAAATTTAACGTTAAAACCTTTGTCGGATACCAGATGGTCTAGCATAATTGATGCAATAACACCTCTAAGACAGAGCAGAACTTGGTATCTAAAGGGAAACGTTGGGAAGAGATCCAGGACAGCTGGAAAGACTATGGTCATAAATCCCGTACAGAAGCAGTGGCACATTTCAGACTGAAAACAGGCCACGACTGTCTAGCAGAACATTTAAACCGAATGGACATCCTAACCAAAAGTGAATGCCAGGTCTGCAGGGCTGGCAATATGAATGCAGATCATTTACTTACATGCCCAGGACTTGATCCGGAAGCCCAAAAAAGTGAGAACTTTACCAAATTATACTGGGACGCTAGAGATATGATGAACTTTCTATGAACTTTTAACACCTTTTATCTGACTTTGTTCACTGTTGTGCTTTATGCATCTGTTCAATGCTTAGTTCTTTGCTGTTTGTGTTGCCTGTAAATATGGATTAATTTTCCAAATAAAGCCATAGGTTAAAAAAAAACACCTCTAAGATTCCAGTTGGGCGAAATTTACGATGCTCTTTGTCTGGAACAAATTTCGATAACAATACAAAACATTTGGCCATTGCTCTAGTTAAAAAAATTAAAAATTATGAGTTTATGTGTGTGTTAGTCTTGTGGTACAGAATACTAAGTAAAGTTGATATTGTTACCAAGATTCTACAAACATAAAAATTTAATATTTCGCCGGCTTGCGAAAGTTTGAACAACCTGAATGCCTTTTTAAAGGAATATCTTTCAGATAAAGGGTTTAGAAACATGCTCGTAGATGCCAAAAAATTAGCATCTTGATTGGAAATAGATGCGAAATTCAAATATTCAGAATTTAAGACCACGAAAAGTAAAAAAGCAATTTTCCTACGAAAGTGAAGATCAGCCAATTGAAAACCCAGAATTAAAATTTAAAATCAACTGTTTCTTTGCAGTGTTAGACATTACTCTTTCATCTGTTAATGAAAGATTTGAGCTATTATCCTCTCATTCTGATGTTTTTAAATTTTTGTGGAATATTGAGGATTTTGGCAAGTGTTCTGACTAAGACCAATTTAATTTTTGTAGAAAGCTTGATGAAGCTTTAACCGACAAAGATCGAAACGAAAAAGATATAGACGGGACAGAACTTTTACATGAATTACAATTTCTGCAAAATTGCGATAAAAATGTGACGTCGTCTGTACTATAAACACTCAATTACATTATGATAATTTAACTCATTCATTCCCAAACAGTACTATTGCATTACGTATATTATTAACTATACCAATTTCTGTAGCTACAGCTGAGAGATCATTCTCTAAATTAAAATTAAGGATTACTTACGATCTAGAATGGGCCAAGAGCGGTTAGAAAATCTTGCTATCATTTCTATAGAGTCTGACTTTTTAAAGCAGCTAAATATCGAAAATTTTATTAACGAATTTGCCAAAAGTAAAGCTGGAAAAGTGCAATTTCTATAAGATATTTCCGTCTTTTTTCATCAAATGTGTCTATTTAAAAAAGTGGGCAATCTAAATATATTTTATTTGACCTTTTGTTTTTTAATAATTTGGAATACATGTTTTATAACTTTAACACTGTTCTTTAGTTACTGTGCAGTAAAAATTTTAATACTTTTTTTGTGTGTACTTACTGTTTGCCTCAAATAAAAAATGCATACGAGCAACAAGTATTTACTGTTAATTCTGTAACGATTACTTGAGTTAAATTTTAACGATCATCAAATTAGTGTCTTTTTTCAAATCATGTAAAAAGTCAAAGGGCTAACGAAGACAAAAACTTAACGGAGGTTAAAATTTAACGTAATCATACTTTTGGCTCAATAAAGGCGCTTATCAGTATTTCGCACGACGGCGCAGAAGATGCTTGGCGCGTCCCTGACACTGTAACACAATTATTGTAAATATGGTAAAAGAAAAGATTATTTTAATGAGGAAGGATATGTCAAACTGTCTGCCAGACCATAAATGTAGTGCCAGTGACGTCTAGTTAACTCTACCTCTTCTGAACACTATATAAACGCCGGTAAGTTTATCGCAATATTCTGTTGAATACATTTCTTTTCTTATATCGACTATTTTTATTTAGCAACTGATTGCACTCACATAGTTATTTTATACAATGTTTGACCAGAAATCTTATGGTATATTTTGGATTTTAATATTATATATTTTCCTTTGATACATATAAATATCGAACTATTAGATTTATGAATCTAAACTATACAAATATCAAAATATTAACTTTATTTACCTAAAATATATAAATATAAAAATATTACAATTTAAGATAGATGATTAATGTAAAATAAATTTTGAACAAAAATGACTGACTATCAGCAGTGCTGAAATGCATCAATTTACAAAATTCCTCATAACCAATTCTGAATATATATATATATATATATATACATAAATAAATTGCTTAAAACACAAAAACAATAATCGTAACCATCTCTACGTTATAAACACATTATGAAAGATCTATACGCACATAAATGATTAGAAAAATAAAACTGTGATTGCCGTGACACTCAAAATATGTATGTACAAAAATTAAGCATAAAACTTGATGCACACATGAATACTACAATTAAATATGACTACATTAAAAATCTCAATTTCAGAATTATAATATACAATAAATAAAATGTTTTGTTTCTCGAATAGAACGAAGCAAAAGATTAACATTTTAATAAGATTATTAATAGAAACGCACATAAATGATTAGAAAAATAAAACTGTGATTGCTGTGAAACTCAAAATATGTATGTACAAAAATTAAGTATAAAACTTGATGCACACTTGAATACTACAATAAAATATGACTGCATTAAGAATCCCAATTTCAGAATTATAATATACAATAAATAAAATGTTTTGTTTCTCGTATAGAACGGAGCAAAAGATTAACATTATAATAGAATTATTAAGAGTTTGCATAAGTTGCATATCATCAATTATCGTAAAAAGTTAAATATGGTAATTATAATATTCCACATTGAAGTCAGGTAATTAAAGACAAAAGGTTCCAATAGTTAGTTGATCGTTAAAACGTTTCCAATTTTAAGATTATGTTGATAGCAAATATAGCTCAAACACGCTCAAACGAATGCCATTTTCAAAAATTGAATATCTCAATGTTGGGGGGGGGGGGGAGGCTAGGAGTTTTTGCCCGCTAAAAAATAAAATGCTCATAACTCTTTTACAAATGGCACTCAAACGAAAATTTTTGGCGCTCAAACACGCTCAAACGAATGCCGTTCTCAAAATTTGAATATCTCTTAGGCCCTAGGTACTAAGAAGGCTAAAAAATCCAGAAGGGTCATAAGGCCCCCAAAATTAAGAAATAAATATAAATCTAAATACCCTTATTTAATGTTGGATCGTCATTAAATTATAGGGTTAACTCCTCAAAAGAAATGACAACACTTTACTACTGAAGTTAATTTAAATTAATGGAACCCGATTACATGATTGGTTGTAGTAATGTACACTCATGGACAAAAATATTAGCGCACCAACAAGGAGTCGTCAAAATGAAACGAAATTTTACATACGTAATGATTACTTTGATATAAGTAAATGATAAGAAAATCAAAGAAAAAGGATAATTTATTTTAGAGAAAAAGGCAAAAGAATGGAGGAGTTAATACTCCGTTGGACCTCCTCTGGCGCGAATGCACGATGCGAAACGATCGGCCATTGAGTCATACAAGTTCTGTATGATGTCTTGAGACATTTCGTTCCATACATGCTGTAACCTTGCCTCTAGTTCGTTCAAACTCGTGGGATGCCCAACTCGTCGTCCCAAATGATCCCAGATATGCTCGATTGGAGACAAATCTGGGGATCGGGCAGGCCAAGGAAGGGTAGTAACAGTGCGGAGACAGTCTTGTGACACCCTTGCCGTATGAGGCCGAGCATTGTCTTGTTGAAAAATGGCTCCTGGGAGCCGTTGCATGAGTGGCAACACATGTGGTTGCAGGATTTCATGAACATACCGCTGGGCTGTCATGGTGCCACGGAACAATACTAGGGGTGACCGTGTATTGTAGGCAATGGCACCCCATACCATCACACCACCTGTGGGAGCGATGTGTCGCTGTACAGCAAAGGCAGGATTGAAGCGTTCACCACGGGCTCTCCACACACGAACACGATTGCCATCACTGCCGAGATTGAATCTCGATTCGTCGCTAAAGACGACCTGGTTCCATTCCGCTGCAGTCCAGTTTCCTCGTGCGCGGCAAAACTCCAAACGGAGGCGTCGATGGGTGGGCGTCAAGGGCAGCACACGTAATGGGCGCCACGATACCAACTGTCCTTCAGCCAAGCGACTTCGTATGGTTCGAGAAGACACAGAGGCCCCTAGTGAAGGTGCTACCTGTGCCTGGATGGCGGCCGATGAAGCAGTTGGCTGTACGCGTGCATTTCTTGCGATGTGGCGGTCTTCTCGACGACTGGTCTGTCGAGGGCGTCCTGAGCCTGGTCTTCGTGTACATGACATCTCTCGGGTCCACTGGTCCCAACACCTCCTCACAACACAATCAGAGCGGCCTAATTGACGAGCTACTCGCCTAGCTGACCACCCAGCTTAAATCATCCCAACGATTCTCCCCCTCTCAAACTGCGACAACTGCTTATATTGTCTTCGAACACGACGTAATGGCATGTCTATCTCCGCTCTTCCTTTGTAAATGAATCAGCACACTCAAACAAGCTTTGGTTACCTGTTTTATACTCCACAGAGTACGATGTTCAACGCCCTCTACCGGCTATACGTAATGCGCAATCACGTTGCATTTCTAATCATTTGCATTTGCATATCTCCACGACATGTATCTTCATTGCAAGTTTCGTTACGATCCCGCAATTATTTTTTGGTGCGCTAATTTTTTTGTCCATGAGTGTATTCCGTTGTGAAGCACGGGTATTTAGTTTTAGGTATATATAGGAAAATAGAAAAAGGTAAGTAAATACACTGCTGGCCACCCAAATTGCAACAGTAAGAAAGACAAGAGATATCACAACAAAATTTATTTTGTAGATAACATGTTGACCAAGTATCAAATGATTAAATTTATAGATTTCTGTGAAGTGTGGTTCCTGCCAAAATCAGTAGCCAGAGTAGCCGCCATTGTTGGAGATCACCGCTGCCACAAGCCTCGGCATTAGTTCAAAGTGACTTTGGATGAGTTCTTGGGGTACAGCAGACCAAGCAGCTTCCACATGTTGCCAAAGTTGATCTGCTGTGGCAGCTGGGGATGGAATCTGGGTCAATTGTAGAGAAACCATGGACCACATGTTTTCTATCGGCGAAAGATCCGGAGTGCGAGGCGGCCAGGGAAGCAATTCAATCTGGCGATTGACGAAGAACCGTTGGACAATGCGTGCCACGTGTGGTCGCGCATTATCCTGTTGAAATATGGCTGTGGGCAAGCCCTGAAGGTAAGGAAGGACAACTGGCTGCAACACCTCGGAGATGTAGCGCTGGCTGTTTAAAGTACCGGCAATGCGTACTAGAGGTGTGCGAGAGTGACATCCAATACCGCCCCATACCATAATACCCGGTGCAGGACCAGCGTGGCGGTGCATAACGCAGCTGTTCAGCATCCTCTCTTCACGGTGTCTCCAGACTCGAATGCGACCATCGTGGTGTTGCAGACAGAAGCGTGACTCGTCAGGAAAGACACTTTCATTCCATTCTGCCGTCCACATCCTTCTGTCATCGCACCATTGGCGGCGGAGACGTCTGTGATTCTGCGTCAAGGGTAGACAAAGCAATGGACATCTTGCGGACAGACCACTCTGTTGTAAACGGCGTCGAATGGTACGCGCAGACACTGGATGAGGCGTTACAGACTGCATGTGCTGTGCTATGGTTCGTGATGTGACTGAGCGATCCGTCACTGCCATGCGCACAATTTGCCTGTCATCTCGTGAACTGGTGCGCTGAGGTGGATGCGATCGAACACGCCGGTCCACAATTGCCGAACTTGAAATCGTCGAAATCTCCAAGCCTTAAATAGCGCTTTGAAGTGGCGCCACAGGCGCGCGTGATGTGCGTCTGCGCTGAAATTGTAATCATTTGCATATCTCACCTCCGCTAATGCATGTTGTAAATTTCATGTTATTTGCATGTTTCCTTCAGGGTGCTGCATTTACAGTTGCCAGCAGTGTGTATACAGGACACATATACGAAAACTTTCTTTCAAGTTCATCTTTTTTAAAGTATAAGAAATATTAAGAACAAATCAATGGATTTTTGAATGTTTTGAAAAATTTCATAAATGCATTAAACACTGTTGTCTGAGGCCTAAACTATATCAACTAGTTTGAAACTATATGCTATTATTAGTTACTATTATATTTTATCGTTATTTGTTGATAATTTCGTATTTTTACTCTGCCTCATTTTGGCGCCTGTTTCAATACCTTATCCATGGGACCCGCCATATTTGGAGGTGTCCTTTCCGTTTCGCCGACACGAAATTTCCTGCCCCCCTTTTTTATCGCCATTTCGAACGCCATTTCCTACCAATGCCTATTTCATCTCAATGTCGGGTGGGGGGGGGGGCTAGGTGTTTTTCCCACTAAAAAATGAAATGCTCATAACTCTTTTAAAAATTGCGCTCAAACGAAAATTTTTGACGCTCAAACACGCTCAAACGACGCTCAAACGAATGCCGTTTTCAAAATTTGGATATCTCAATGTCGGGGGGGGGGCTAGGTGTTTCTCCCGCCAAAAAAGGAAATGCTCATAACTCTTTTAAAAATGGCTCTCAAACACGCTCAAACGACGCTCAAACGAATGCTGTTTTCAAAATTTGGATATCTCAATGTCGGGGGGCCAACTTCACAGACGTCTCAAAATATGACAATTAAGAAAAAGATATCATCGAGAAAAAATAAATCATGTTACTTAAGAAAGTGATACCACAAATTTCTATAAAAGTAATGTGCAACTATATTTGACGTACAAAATAATGCATATGTAATACATTGCTAACATGTTTTAACATTAAAAATTTCCACAATCAAAAGCTAAAATTAGTTTAAAATATTAGCTTTAGGATTTTGTGCAGAATGATAGGTGTTTTAGCTAAATTTCATAAAAAATCACTTTTAATTGATCAATTTATAAAAAAGGTATGCTATTTACAGGTAAGTTTTTGGTTATGTTTTTTGATTTGTAAGTGCTATTTTAGCATAAAAGACCAAAAAATCCTTTACAAAATTATTTTTTCTCAAAGCTAAACACAAATATAATTAACAGTTGTTTTAAAACACCCCTGGTAAACATTGTTAGGTTTCGAAGTATTAGAATGATAATAAAAAATATTCCAGAGTTTCAGACAGAAGCATAAAAAGAAAGAATATATAAAAAAGTAACTAAATTAAACAAAAATTCACAGAATACAGAAAAAGTGAACACCGGAAAAAGTAAATAAAACGTTTTCTTGTGCGCATGCGCAGTTCTTATGAATGATTGATTCCAACGCCTTGAGTACCGCGTTCGAAGAATCGCGTATAAAATTTGTGTTGAAGCATCGTTTTTAAAATTCAATTAAAAATCAAATTTTAAGATAGAGACTTGAAATGAGGTTTATATGAATGAGAAAGCTTTCATCTTCCAGATAATGTACACATTTTCTTTGTAAGATAAAAACTCGAAGAGCATCGATCGTAGATCCCCAAAAGTGCGTAAATTTCTCGAAAATGTGGGTTTAATTTTTTTAGAAAATATTAGTCTGTTTTAAATTATTTTTAAACAAATGAGGTCTTGTTTGAAGGAGAAATGTCTGTAAGTCTTAGATTGTAAAAAGATCAAAATTCTACGATCATTTTTTGCCGAGATATCGCAATCTGAAGTTAAAAAAACATAAAATATCCCACAAAACATAAAATAAAAAATTTTCTAGAATAAAATTTAAAATTCGGGCTTCTAGGTGCACTTTCGCATAGTCTGCACTACCCGTGTGCCAAATTTCACGGCTGTAAGTTTCACAGATTCGCCTGGGGGCCGCCCACACACACACACGCGCGCGCAAACATTCGCTTTTATTAATAAGATGTAATGCTTATTACTGTAATGTTAAAGATGGGAATACGCTTCAAAATTTAATTGTTTACTTAAAATACCTTTTTAGATGCCGCAACAGAAATTGCTCGTTTTACCTTCAATGAAACCCGAAATAAGTTTTGTTCTGTAAGAAAGGAAAAGCTGGAGGTATTCCTAATTACAGATGGCGTTGCCCGGGATTTTAAGAATGCTTGTTAACCAAAATCAATTTAAAAATTAACACAGTATAAATAACATAGAAAAAATTGACATTTTCTATGTTATTTATACTGTGACAAAAACCATGACACGGGCTTCGCCCTTCTAGCCGGTCGGTTTAGGGACCCGCTCCCTTCAGCAATCATTGTCAGAGAATGGAAACACTAAAAAACAACGAATCAAGGAATCTAAATTTTGTGGCTACGTATTCCACGTCCTGCTAACAGTCGGAGCCAGAAGAAAAATCCCCCCCACCGGCGAGAAATTTCGTTCGGTCCAACCCTCCACGAATGGGTGAAAAATTCTTTCTTCGAGCTCCCCCCCCCCCCGTCTATGGGTAAAAAAATGGTTCTTCATCCAAACCGCATTTGAAAAACCGCGCAGCAAAATTTGTGTTGAAGTATAGTTCTTGAAAATTCAATTAAAATTCGAAATTTTAAGATAGAGACTTGAAATGAGGTTCATATGAATCAGAAAGCTTTCATCTTCCAGATGATGTAAATATTTTCTTTGTAAGATGAAAACACGAAGAGCATCGACCGTAGATGCTCAAAAGGTCGTAAATTTATCGAATAAGCGGTTTTAATATTTTGATAAAAATATTAGTCTGTTTTAAATTATTTTTAAACAAATGAGGTCTTGTTTGAAGGAGAAATGTCTGTAAGTCTTAGATTGTAAAAAGATCAAAATTCTACGATCATTTTTTGCCGAGATATCGTAATCTGAAGTTAAAAAAACATAAAATATCCCACAAAACATAAAATAAAAAATTTTCTAGAATAAAATTTAAAATTCGGGCTTCCAGGTGCACTATTGCATAGTCTGCACTACCCGTGTGCCAAATTTCACGGCTGTAAGTTTCACAGATTCGCCTGGGGGCCGCATACACACACACACTCAAACACTCTCTTTTAATAATAAGATATACATACATACATATCTTATTAATAAAAAAGAGTGTTTGCGTGTGTGTGTATGTGTGTGTATGCGATCCCCAGGCGAATCTGTGAAACGTACAGACGTCAAATTTGGCACACGGGTAGTGCAGACTATGGGAAGGTGCACCTCGAAACCCGAATTTTAAATTTTATTCTAGAAAAATTTTTATTTTATGTTTTGTGCGATATTTTATGTTTTTTTAACTTCAGATTACGATATCTCGGCAAAAAATGATCGTAGAATTTTGATCTTTTTACAATCTAAGACTACAGACATTTCTCCTTCAAACAAGACCTCATTTGTTTAAAATTAATTTAAAACAGACTAATATTTTCAACAAAATATTAAAACCAATTTTTTAATTATTTTACGCCCTTTCATGTATCTACGGTTGATGCTCTATCATTCATATGAACCTCCCTTTTCGTCGCTTTCTCATTCATATGAACCTCATTTCAAGTCTCTATCTTAAAATTTCGATTTTTAATTGAATTTTAAAGAACAATACGTTAACGCAAATTCCCCGCTTGAATCTTCAAGTGCGGTTTGGTTGAAGATCCTTTTTTTCACCCATAGGCGAGGGGGAGGGGGGGGGGGAAGGCTCGAAGAAAGAATATTTCGCCCATTCGTGGAGGGTTGGACCGAACGAAATTTCTCGCCGGGGAGTGGGGAGAATTTTTCTACGGTCGATGCTCTTCGTGTTTTTATCTTACAAAGAAAATATTTAGATCATCTGGAAGATGAAAGCTTTCTCATTCATATAAACCTCATTTAAAGTCTCTATCTTAAAATTTCGATTTTTAATTGAATTTTAAAGAACGATATTTCAACACAAATTTTATGTGGTTCTTTCAACGCGGTACTCTAGGCGTTGGAATCAATCATTCATAAGAAATGCGCATGCGCACAAGGAAACGTTTTATTTACTTTTGCCGGTGTTCACGTTTTCTGCATTCTGTCACTTTTTGTTTAATTTAGTTACTTTTTTGCATATTCTTTCTTCTTATGCTTCTGTCTGAAACTCTGGAATATTTTTTATTATCATTCTAATACTTCGAAATTTAACAATGTTTACCAGGGGTGTTTTAAAACAACTGTTAATTATGTTTGTGTTTAGCTTTGAGAAAAAATAATTTTGTAAAGGTTTTTTTGGTCTTTTATGCTAAAATAGCACTTATAAATAAAAAAAGAAACAAAAACTTACCTGTAAATAGCATACCTTTTTTATAAATTGATCAATTTGAAGTAATTTTTAATGAAATTTAGCTAAAACACCAATCATTCTGCACAAAATCCTAAAGCTAATATTTTAAACTAATTTTAACTTTTGATTGTGGAAATTTTTTATGTTAAAACATGTTAACAATGTATTAAATATGCATTATTTTGTACGTCAAATATAGTTTCACATTAATTTTGTAGAAATTTGTGGTATAACTTTCTTAAGTAGCATGATTTATTTTTTCTCGATGATATCTTTTTCATAATTGTCATATTTTGAGGACATAACTTTTTTAAATTAAAAAAAACTCAAATAACAGTTTAGGTTAACAAGAATTATTGTCAAGAATTATATTTCACATGATTGGACAAACCACAGGTCAAGAAGTGTTGAAATTAATGGAGGTAAGGTTAATTTTTTTTACATGCATTAATTTTTTCATGTCCTGATAAATGATTCATAAATTAGAATCGATAGCTGATTTATACCTCATTTATATTTTTAGAATTTAACTTCTTACTTCTGTTTTAACTTTCCTTTCTATTTTACGATCATGTTTTGTTTTGCTATTATTGAAGTGTGTAAAATATTTTTCATTGCTTACTACGATTTAAAAATTTTTTTTGTACTATTGGCCTGTACATTTTATTCATACTGTGTTATTCATACTGTTATTTTTTCTACGTTATTTATACTGTATTTAGTTTTTAAATTGATTTGGTATTGTTTACTTTCCAGCTTTTCCCGAATGATTTTCCGAATCTTTACCCGGGAAAGAGAAGCGAGACTGGAAGAAATCAGACAACAACAGCAAAGAATAGTTGGACAAAAACCACAGGATGGTCATGATTTGTTAGCAAGAGTGTTTCATGAAAAACAAAAATCACTTATGAGTCTCATCACAAAGGCAAAGATTTTTGGAGAAGTTAGGTGTCATATTTACACCATAATTGCAGTTTTGGCTGATTTAAACTCTGTATTCTCACATTTTGATGCCCCTGTAGCAGTAGTGGATTACATGGTTAACTGGAATTACTCATTTTGTTCCATTTTAAAGGAATTAGGCTGTGGTTCATATGGGAATGGCGTTTAGAAACATACGGCATATGAGGCAGATATTACGGATCAAATAATAGCCAAAGATGACACCACTTCAGTCAGTTGTCACAAAACAACTGTCTCTGTCCACATGTTGCAGAAGCCTCCTCTACACGATTTCTTCATTCGGGAATGGCGTTTAGAAACATACGGCATATGAGGCAGATATTTCGGATCAAATAATAGCCAAAGAAAGCAAGTGTCTATAGACAATGCGTGGATTGTCCCGAATTTCTTGGAGATCGTTTTAGGAAGCTCGGCATCCCAACCAATTTTAAGTTTCAAGCATTCTTGTAACAGTATTTTTGGCATCAATGTTGCTGGAGTTAAAAAACCTTGAGGATCGTAGATCTGGTTTGCTGTAGACAAAATTAGCCGTTTATTTATTTGGCCATCGACAATAACGTTAATTTTCTTCAGGTCACAGCTCAATGTATCATTTCTAACGTTCCATTTAAGACCTAACAGAGAAACAACTTCTTCCTTATGTAACTCGTTGCTCTGAGTTTCTGGCATTAGTGAGAAAGGAGTTTCTAAAATGTCTTCTTCCCAATCTTCAGATCTAAGTTTATTGTATACCCAGCCTCGGAGATCAAATTTTCCCGAGAACATAAGTTCCCTTGATTTGTGGACAAAGTCCTTTAATTCATCTAAAGAGTCTACGCTAGTAACACAATTGTCGACATACATCGACTTTCTTAATTTATTAGCCACTCTTTCCAAGTGTTTGGGTGAGTTTGTCATGAGAGGTTCTAACGTGGCGGCCAATATAAAAGGACTTGAGCTGACCCCGAAAACTAGACGTCTATGTCTTAACACTTTCAATTTTTCAGGATTGCCCTCTTCCCACCAAAGGAATCGCAGATAGTCTCTATCTTGCGGGTTGATGTTAATTTGGAGAAAAGCCTTGCGTATATCAGCTGTGAGCCCATATTTTCCAAGCCGAAAGCGATTTAAAATACTCGGAATCAATTCTATTAGGTTGGGTCCCTTTTCCAAACAGTCGTTCAAGGAAAGGGAATATTTGCCCTTCGCAGACGCGTCAAAAACAGGACGAATCTTTGTCGTAGAGGATTCTTTGACTACAGCCCGGTGTGGTAAATAATAGCACTGAGAAAGTTCAATTTCAGTACCTATTACTTCTTCAATGATATTCTCATTCAACCATTCTCGAAACACGTTTTGGTAGGCTTCAAGATGTCCAGTTTCTTTCAGTTTTTTTACTGTCGATTTTAATCTTACTTCAGCAGCTGATTTGTTCTTTAAAATAAAAGTTCGCTCCCGCACTCATGGCAAAGAGATTGTGTAGCGGCCATCAGATTCCCTCTCAACTATGTTATTAAAATGTGTTTTAGCTTCTGCTTCCAGCTCGGCTTTTGTTTGTCTTTCGGAGGGCTCTTTAATACCTATTACATTTAACTCCCATAAGTCAGAAAGCTTTCTTTCTGTTGAAAGTAAAGATAATGCTGATATGGTTTCATTCCTAGTAGGTTCACTTTCAACGGGTGTCTTACCGATCAGCGACCATCCCAGTCTTGTTTCGATTGCGATAACACCACATTCTAACTCTATGATATTCCCAGTTAAGAGTTTTCCACATACGTCAGCCCCTATCAACAAATTGATTTCTTCATTCTCTAATTTATCGTTACAACTGAAGTCAGAAAAGTTTATTCCCCTTTTTTCAGCCTCGCTAATCCACGGACCATTTCTGATCTTAGGGACCTCTGTACAAATTTTATCTTGATCATAGACATCAAAATTGCAACAATAATTTCCGGATAAGTTACTCAGGTGAATTTTGTATTTACAATGTTTTCGAACTTCTTCTAGCCCACCAAATAGACTATGATGCATCTTTTCGTGACCTGTCGCTACGTAACCCATCTTTTTAATTATATTTGTAGAGAGGTAACTGAATTGTGATCCCGAATCGTACAGAGCTCTAATGAATATCTGTTCATTATTGTTTTTATTAAGCAGACGAACCAATAAAGTCTGAAACACAACGTTTTGTCGACGAGTTTTATTTGATAAAGCATGATCACTACTTGCAGAAATCCCTTTAAAAGAAACATCACCTTTTTCTGCTTGAGTTTCTTTTGTCGTCTCAGGGCACATGACAGCAAGATGTCTTCTAAAACATCTCTTACATTTAACATACGACTTGCAAGATTTTACCCGGTGACCTAGCTTCAAACACGAAAAACAAATTCCCCTTTTAAGCAGGAACTCTTTTTTTTCTTTCATATTTTTATTGCTGAACAATTTGCAATCGTATAAAGGATGTTCATTCTCACAAAACAGGCATCTGTCTTTATTTATTCCTGTTTCATTTAATAGCAACGCAGCGGTTTGCTTTCCCCCCGAAAAAGCCGCAGACTTGTTGACGCGAAATTGTTTATCTGTGTGAACTATCGCTTCACTACTAATGGTCAATGACAACATGCGTTCTCTACTAATCACTTCCGCTTTCAAAATCTGAAGTATTTCATCTACTTTCCATTCATCTGATCCGCATTTTTTTGTGATCTCTAAAACTATATCAGAAGGCAACAATTTTATCAATATTGGAGCTAACAGGCTCCCATAATTTTCAGAGTTTATTCCAAGTGCATTTAAACTTCTGATTTGTGTCTCGCACGAATCTAATAATTTTCTTAGAGCTTGTACATCTGAGGATCGTTTTACGGGATGCAGAGTAAGAAGTTTGTTTAAGAGTGAATTAGTTACTAATTGTTTCTTTCCAAACCTTTCCGCAAGGGTATCAACAACCGACTGATAGTTATTGTTTGTAATCGCAAAACCTTCTATTGATCGAGCTGCATCGCCTGTAAGATACGATTTTAGATAACTGAGTCTTTCTACATTAGACAAATCTTGATTTTTATGAATGGCGGACTCGAACTGGTCCCAAAACCTTTGCCAATCACAAAATTCTCCACTGAACTTTTCAATAGTAAGCAGCGGTAATTTAATAAAGGAAGATTCGACCGCTCGTTTTTTAATAAATTTTGTCCCTTCAATATCATCATTTGCCGTAGGAATTGAAATTGAGGGTTTACATTTTGCAACTGCTCTTTTTATTTTTCGTTTCGCTTTTAATATGTTAGTAGTGTACTGGTCACATTTCAGAACTTCCTCGTTAATCTCCTCTAATTTTGAGATCGCAGTTTGAATTTCAGTATCTAACTGTATTAATTCCTCTTGTTTCAAAGTTAACTCATCCAAGAGGTCTTCTAAGTGTTCTATGCTAACATTTTCATCTAAAATAGATGTTTCTGTTTTCGTTATTAACTTCGTAGCGAGCGATCTAAGTGTACTCCGTTTTTGTTTGGCTTTATCCATCTTTTACTTTTTAGTTAATGTTTCTTTAAATTCAAATCTTAAATAACTTCAACTATCATTTATTAAAGCCAATCTTAATAGCAATCAAAAAATATAACAGCAGTCCTGTCGCGGACGCCAATTTTATGTGGGATCTGAATATTCTTTTATACAATTGTTTACTTTAATTGAATATCAAATAAGGCTTCTTACCTTGTTCCCACGTGGTTCTTTTATGCTGCTGGTTATTCTGTACATCAAGTTGCTATCTTATTCTTAATGAATATTAAAACTGAAGTCACACTAAAACAACACTACGAATGAATATTATTATATTTTCCTTGGTTAGATACTTTACACATTACGGACATTAAAAGATATACAATTTCTAAGCTAACTATTTACAAACATTGAATATTAATTATCGGAAGTTTCTCATCTCTGACTGAGACGTCTATCATGCTTCGCGACGTCAAAACAGTTCTGCTTGTCGTTACATAAAGTCCCGGATGAGCTGGGAAATTGTCTGGTGATGCTGCTGTTACGTCACCTGATCGCGTTCTTTCGAATTCGGCAACACTGTCAATTATGCGGTCTATGAGTTCGGTAGGAAGTGAGAGCCATTGCTCTTGCAAAGCAGTTGAAAGCGGGGCTATGGTCCTAGGAGTAGGATTGAGAGCAGCAATACGTCGTCCTAAAGCGTCCCAAACATGATCGATAGGATTCAGGTCGGTGATCGAACTGACCACTCCATGCACTGAATTGTTTCCTGCTCAAGATAAGTATCAACGATGCGAGCCCTGTGCAGTCTCGCGTTATCGTCCTGTAGCACGAAAGCATCACCTATTGCCCCGGCATAAGGGCGTACATAAGCATCAAGGATGTCATCTCTATAGGTGTGGGCATTCTCATTTCCACGGGGAAAGACATGGAGGTCTGTGTGTCCATCCAAAGAGGTACGACCCCAAACACCGACACTGCATGATCCGTATGCATCTCTTTCACGGATATGTGATGGATAAAAACGAGTTCCAGGTTCTCTCCAAATCAAAATACTACTACTATCGCTTTGGAGTCTAAACCTGGACTCATCCGTAAAGAGAACAGCCCTCCATTGATCAAGCGTCCAGTGGACATGTTGACGTGCCCTCTACAAACGTTCCCGCCTATGGCGTGACGTGAGCGGGACGCAAATGGCTGTTCGCCATGACAAATATCGGTCATCGGCACTCGTCGTAGCGTATGGCCGTCCTTGGCTGAACCTCCTGGATGCCGAATCCGTGGTTATAAATTGTTGCCAAAGTCTATGAACCACAGACGAACTCACATTTAGCCATCTGGCCACTTCTGTCTGACTTTGTGCTGCCTCTAGTCTCCCAATAGCTCGCCGTTGCAGTTCTTCGGTCAAATGATGCCTGGAGGTCATTGTTAGAATTTGGCTATGCCAGATGTCTATATCTCAGCCTCGCAGCGACAATTGCAGCCTTGCTCTGAAACATGCACTTTTATGCTCCGCTCAAAGGTCGTATTCCGACTGCAGCGCCACTATTTTGCATAATTTAGCATTGTTCAGCACCTTTTACTTAATAACATATCCACTAAAAAAACTTTTAAAAAGTAAAAAAACGCCAAGCTTCAAAATAAAAGTTACCACTAAAAATGGTGTGATATCAAATATCCAAGCTTATTAAGTTCTGGTACTTAATTTCCTAATCACGAATTTTTCACATCTAAGTGAAGTGGTTAAGCATGACTTGTTGATAGAAGCCCTTCTTCCCTAGACCAAACTCATCATAACCTGTTTCTGAAAATTTAAGTTTTAAGTATTTATACATACCAGGCTTGTCGGCCGTCTTTTCGTATTTGGAATAAATAAATTTTGTCTGTTGAAACGTCGAAAGTATGTTATTTAGTTCTATAAATTATTCAGTTTAGTTATTTATGCAAAATATGTGCCCTATTATTTGGTTACTTTTAAAATGAATGTAGCAGCAATTTTAAGATGGTCACGAATTATTCTATAAATTTGAAATTTCTTTTCACGTTACATTTGGGCAACGTAACTCCAAAGCATGGTATTCATATTTTTTGCTGTTTAATGCAAAATTTTTCCTTTGGGGAATGACAACATTATTTATTATTTTTCTTTCTAGCTAACGGTTTGTTTTGTTTGACATCATGCACTAACTTCAAATAGAAGACTGATTAAAATGACTAAAACCCCATTAAAAATCTGTTAAGAAATGTAATTGAGTCCTAGTGCTTAATAAAATTGGACATAACACCATGTTTTGTCGTACCTTTTGCTGGAATGATGCTATAAACATACTGTCTAACAGAGCACCGAAGTGCGCAATTAAAATCTGAAATTGATGTTTTAAATTCACATTAACTATTTTATTTTTTTATGACGGCCGCCAAGCCTGGTATGTATAAATATTTAAAACTTAAATTTTCAGAAACAGGTTATGATGAGTTTGGTCTAGGGAAGGAGGGCTTCTATCAACAAGTCATGCTTAACCACTTCACTTAGATGTGAAAAATTCGTGATTAGGAAATTAAGTACCAGAAATTAATAAGCTTGGATATTTGATATCACACCATTTTTTAGTCGTAACTTTTATTTTGAAGCTTGGCGTTTTTTTACTTTTTAAAAGTTTTTTTAGTGGATATCAGTTATTTTTTTTAAATAGGTAAATAACCATTCACAAACTGGGCTTTTTTCTAGGCAAACAATTGCTTGATATCTGGAGTCTCATCATAAGTTACAAATGTGTCACTTTGTGAACTTAATTGGAGAACTTTTTTGTTTTTTCGAATCTCTGTAATAGGTCCGGTTGTTTTATCGTTTTAATTGTAATTTGGATGGCATTTTTCTATTCTAGTCAATCTTTATAAACACAATGGGAAATATCGTACTAAACACTATTTATACATCACTAGCTGATTGCCCGGCGTTGCCCGGGTATTTATTTGTCTCAATTTTTTTTATTGCACAGTAAAAGGAATGGATTTTACATATAGTATAAAATTTAAGTAATTTAATTTACAGGTATTTAAAAGTAAATACAGTATACAAATGATAAAGTAAAATTACAAATTCACTCTATTATTAATTTAACTCAAAACTAGACTATAAACAGCATTTTTAATTTCCTATATTTCCCTCAGTGACTCCGAAATTATGGATTCGACACTACTCTCGGTCATTTTGGACATTTTATATTCACCCTTTCTCCCCCGCCTCCCACCAAATACTGAAGAGGGCTGAACTCTCACTTAAACGGCATCGGAAGTGTCCCTATTCATCTCAGCGACCCCGTAAACTACGTATTCGACACTACTCTCGATCATTTTGAGCATTTTATATTCACCCTTCCTTCCCCCCCCCGCCTCCCCCACCAATTCTGAGGGGGGCTGATCTTGCACTTAAGCGGCGTCGGTAGTATCACTATTAATGTCAGCGACACCGAAAACTATGGATTCGACACTAATATTAGTCGTTTTCGATTATTTTTATATGTGCCCCCTGCCCCCCATGGGTGCTAGGGATGCCTTTCCCCTCCAGTGTTTCCCGCGGGAGTGAGAACAACATCTGTACAAAATTTCATCTCAATCGGATGGACCGTTCGGGAACGCATAAAGGACACACACATAAACATTCACTTTTATATATATATACTAGCTGTTTACCCGGCTTTGCCCAGGTATTTATTAATCTCAATTTTTTACTATACAGGAAAAGGAATGAATTCTACCTATAGTGTAAAATCTAAGTAATTTTATTTACGGATATTTAAAAGTATATGTACAGTATACAAATGATAAAATAAAATTACAAATTCACTCTATTATTTAACTCAGTACTTGATTATCAACAACACTTTTAGTTTCCTATATTCATCACAGTGACTCCGAAAACAATGGATTTGACTCATTTTTCCCCGTTTCCCCCTCCTCCCCCAATGCTGATGGGGGGGCTGAACTTGCATTTAAACGGCATCAGTTGTGTCACTATTCATCTCAGTGACCCCGAAAACTATGGATTCGACACTATTCTCGGTCATTTTGGACATTTTATCTTCTCCCCCCGCCTCCCCTCCACCGTTGATGGGGGGGGGGGTGCTGAACTCTCACTTAAACGGCAATGGGATTACCACTGTTCCTCTCAGCGACCCCGAAAACTATGGATTCGACACTACTCTCGGTCATTTTGGAGATTTTATATTCCCCCTTCTTCCCCCTCACCCCCTATAGTAATGGGGGGGCTGAACTTGCACTTAAACGACATCGGGAGTGTCACTATTAATCTCAGCGGCCCCGAAAACTATGGATTCGACACTACTATCGGTCATTTTGGAGATTTTATATTCCCCCTTCTTCCCCCCTCACCCCTCCCCATGCTAATGGGGGGCTGAACTTGCACTTAAACGACATCGGGAGTGTCACTATTAATCTTATCGACCCCGAAAACTATAGGTTCCACAGTGATATCAGTCGTTTTCAATTATTTTTATATGTGCCCCCTCCCCCCCCCTAGAGTGCTAGGGGTGTCTTATTGTGAATCTAAACCATTCTCGAATCATCTCGGACACACAAAATTTCAGTAAAATCACTCCAGCCGTTTAAGAGTTCAGTGACATACACGCGGACAGAAGAAATATATATATATAAAGATGAATCATTTGCTATATGTATATTTTGTATACGTATATGTATATTTTATTGAGAAACTAGATGTATTACCCGGCTCAGTTTCTGTTATTATTTTTTTCAATGATTAGCCTCATGTTATGATGTTCTACAGTTTTCGATAAAATTCTTTTGCGTTAGCAAATAGCATTAGTTTGTTGTCGGTGCAGTCGTTGTTCATCGCTTTCCTCTCGTTTCGATGTTGAAGCTCGGAGACAATTGTATGTTCGACGCGTTAAAAGTTTCTTCATCAGTCTCACTGCTTCGGATCACTACAACTCGAATTCTGTTACCTTCGAGCTCTTGGGAATGTTTTTTCTTCAGATTCTTGTGTGCGTCTAACTGCATTTCGAATTCTGTTGGCTTCGCGCGCATCTGTTTTTTTTCGTCACATTGCTCATTTCGCAACAATCTTTGACATTTTCCCCTTACTTCTGCAGGATTAAAAGTTTTTCTCTTCTTTTGGGCATTTTAAAGCATTAATTTACAGCTAGTCTATAACGTTTGAATGGATTTATTATTATAGAAAAATAATCAATAATGTTTAAATGGATTGATATCCCATTCAATATTAAAACACAGCAAATCTGGTAATTTTTATAGAAAAAATATATACAAGTATTTCATTCTCAGAATTGTTTCTCAAAACTAAATCGTCTGCTATGTTTCAATACCACTTTCAGACTTTCTTAATTATAATATACACGTATTTCATGATTGTAATTCTTTCTCAAAACTAAATCATCTGCTATGTTTCAATGTCACTTCAGTTATATAAATCATCGCGTCAAGGCTAAACGCACGTGTTTCTAGCTAAGTCAACGTGTCTTCCAGTATATTAGAGTTTGAACAGGTAGCTTTGGATAGTTTCAATTCATGAAATGGATAGATAACACATTCATTGAAAATAAATGACTTTCCATCCTTATATTTTCATTTTTTAAAAGAAACATTCCGGCGTTGCCACGTACTTGAAAATAATATATCAAATTCAATCTTGCATGCTCCAATATATGAATAAATCACGTTTTTAATTCATGTCTATTTATTTTTACGGAAATGTTATAATTTAATTGGCAACAAGGAAATGTTACAATGGCTTTGAACAAAAATATCCGGGGAAATTTGGCGATTTTTTTTTGCGATTTTCATTATCCGTTGATACTTCTAACATAATTCGGGAATGGAACGTCGTAGCGGAATGAAAATAGTCTATAACCATCGCGAAAGTTCAAGCAATAAGTTGACCAAGTTTCATCGCAATCGGATGAACGGTATGGCAGCGCATAAAATACGAACAAACAAACAAATAAACATTCATTCTTTTTCATATAGAGATTAATATTTCTCTAATTTGCAAACCCATGTGATTGTAGCAAAAAGTGAAATATGAATAATAATTAATCCTTATTACTTGAATTCAATCCTTAGTATTTTCTATGGACATTTAAAACAAACAAACAAATACGGACACACATATGCAAAATAATTAAAAATACTCCATAAGAAGAAGTCTTTTGCGGGAATCGAACTCGCGCCCACGGCGTGGAAGGCTGATGTCTTGACCACTCAGCCAATGGGCGACAAAAGTAAATCTTCTATGATTGAACAGTTTGGAAAATAGCGGTGTTGCTCAGTAATGGTTGCCATTTTGGCGTACTATGGCCCTGAGATGCTAATTTTACAGTTTTATGCTAATTAAACATAGAAATATTTATTTTCTTTAACTGAAACATATAAAATATTTTAAGTTAGCGAATAATTTATCGAAAAAACCAAGCCTCACTCGAATCTGTTGAATATTAAACTCTAGGTCTTCTTAAAATGTTGATGAAATAATTCTTGGTGCCAACTCAATTCTAGCAAAATCCCTAATTTTACGGAAAATTAAAAATTCCGTATCTCGGTTAATTTTTAACTTTGAAAGTCCATTTTTATCTCAATTTAAAGTACTAACTGATAAGATTCTTCTGCTTTTTGTTTTAATTTTGTACTGTGCTTGGTTCATTCAGAATTTTATAATTTACGCAAACTGCTTTAACATAGCGAGAATACGAGCAAGCGGTGCACAGTATACAAGCAGTAAGTGGTCTGACGAATTTTTATACTTGAAGCTTTTATTCATTTGGCGTCTATTTTGTTTTTTTAGCTTGGCGTTGCAGGTCGACCGCCATAAGACCATAGGAAATGGATCGCAACTGCAATTCCTGGGCCACGCCCTCAATTGCAGACTTTCAGGTAATAAGCAGAGGGGAACAAATGAAACAGAGTATAGGAAAGGAGTGAAATGATTGGGCCGCTGCTAATCCGTGAGTTCATAGTATAAGAAAAAGTGAGTAAGCATCTTGCAGGGCAGTAGAAAAGAGGGTCTACAAACGATGCAAAGATGAATAAAATTAAAAGAGAAAGTTTAAGGATAGAAATACATTTTTATTTGATTTTATAAAATTTTTTGTTGTTTTTTACCTTGGAAAGCCAAGTATTATTTTTTATTTTTTATGATAAGGACGAAGGACAAAACATTTAAGAAAATGACAGGATGGCTCTAGGCCGTTTCCTGTTAGAGGGGTCAGCATGATCATAATTTGCTAAATCTTTCAGTAAATCATTATCGATATTGTAGAGAAAGTTAATGGCTAGATTTTGAAGGTGTTTTTTAAGAGTGGGGAGACCGATTTCATTGTAGATGTCAACATTACGGAAGTACCAAGGGGCATTTATTATTTGTCTGATCGTGCTGCTCTGCTGAGAAGCTAGTTTTTTAATATGCATTTCAGCACAGTATGACCATGCTGGCCCACCATAAGTTAGTATAGGACGAAGAAACGATTTATACATGAGCAATTTATTTTGAATGCTTAATTTGCTGTTCCGAGCAATTAAGGGATATATTAGTCTGCGAGCTGCTCGAAACTTGTTCCTAACGTGTGTGATGTGATGTTTAAAAGTGATATTTTTATCGAGAACAATGCCAAGATATTTTACAGTTTCAGACCAGGGGAGATTTGTGTTTCCGATTTTCATTTGATGATTTAGGAAGGATTTTTTACGCTTTGAAGTGAACATAACTGCAATACATTTTTCATTGTTAATTTTGATTCTCCATTTGTCGAGCCACTGCTGGATGACAGTCATGTACTTATTAATGTTCTTGACCGCATATTTAAAATTTCTACAAGAAGAATAAACGGCTGTGTCGTCCGCAAAGATTGCTAAGTTAACATTAGAGTGAATTGGAAAATCATTAACAAATAAATTAAAAAGAATGGGGGCGAGGACGCTACCTTGTGGCAGGCCGCTATAGATATTAAATTTGCTAGAAAGCTGACCATTAATTTTGACCTGAAAAGTTCTATTTTTTAGGTAAGAAATGAGAATCCTGATGATTTGGTGGAGAAAATTATAATTAATTAGTTTATGGATGAGTCCATAGATCCAGACTTTATCGAAGGCTAAGGAAATATCTAGGAACAGAGCTGCAGTGAATTGCTTATTTTTCCTAGCATGTGTAAGATGTTCTGTTAGCCGATAAACTTGGTGAGGGGCAGAGAGGGATTTTCTAAAGCCAAATTGATAAGGGATGAGAATGTTATTTTCTTCAAGGTGATCATTAATATATTTAACTATGAATTTTTCAGCTAATTTACTTATTGAATTTAGAAGACTAATGGGCCTGTAGCTGCTAGGGGAATTGCTGGGTTTGTTAGGTTTTTGAATTGGGACAATAATAGAAATATTTTCCAACTATGGGGGAAATGCTCAAATTTAATGATGGAGATGATAGCAATAGTAATTTTAAAGATATATTTGTAGGGGAGGTTTTTGAGCATGGTATTATTAATATTATCTTCACCTGGGGCTTTTTTATTAGGGAGTTTTTTTATCATATTAATAACGTCAATGGGGACAATGAATGGCGTTGGGCTTTCATGTGGGGTGTTGAGATAAAGATTAATATTAGTATTAACAATGTTTTCTGTGCTATTGTTTAGGATGGGATTCGGAGTGAAGTTTTTAGCAAAATTTTTACCTATTAATTCACATTTTTCCTGTTCAGTCTGTGCATAAGAGTTACTATCAGGGTCTTTTAAGGGGGGAATGGTACGATATTGATTTTTAAATCTTTTAGCGGCTCGCCAAATGGAGTTTTCAGTGGTGTCAAGTGATTCTATGTAATTTTGCCAGTTTTTATTAGAAATGTCATGAAGATAGTATTTAAAGTCTTCCTGGGC
The DNA here is from genome assembly GCA_907164885.2 of Dolomedes plantarius. Lineage (NCBI taxonomy): Eukaryota > Metazoa > Arthropoda > Arachnida > Araneae > Dolomedidae > Dolomedes > Dolomedes plantarius. Next base: position 200,284,090 of record OU015497.1, read on the forward strand.
TTGATTCATTTTAGTTTTATTATCGGGAGTTCTGTTATATTGCCAATTTTTATGGGCTCTATTTTTATTGTTGATTAATATTTTAAGGTGTTGGTCGTGTAAGGTGTTAGTTTTAGGGGGAATAAGTTTGGTACTATTATTTAGGCTGTTGTTAATGTCTGTGGTTATACTGGTAACTAAGTTTTCCAGATCGTTAATATTATTTACGATGGGATGTAAGGAGTACTTTCTAGGTTACTTTTAAATAAATTCCAATTAATGTGTTTGGTATAGTTAATAATGAGAGGGTTGTTATCAAGTGGGAGTTTAATTTCAACAGGATTATGGTCGGAGGAAAGTGCACATATAGTGTTAATTGTAAGGTCATGGGGAATACCTTTTACTAGGGCAAAGTCTATAATACTGCTATTGTGATTATTAAAGTGAGTAGGGGTAGAGGGGGCTATGATATCAAAATTGGTGTTACTAGTGAAATTATAGATTAAGTTGCCGTAGCAATTTTGCGAGGAACAGTTCCAAAGTCTATGCTGTGCATTTAAATCTCCAAAAATTAAGGTGTTAGCGTTTATGGTATTTATAGTGTTTAAATCTGCCTTAACGTTAGTAATTCTGTGGCCTGGGGGGATATAAGTAGAGATGATAGTATAAAGTGGCAGATTTTGAAGTTTTAAGTTTATAGCTGTAGCGTTGATAATTTTTAGAGGAGGTAGAACAATTTCATGATGGGGTAGAGATTTTTTAACTAAAATAGCAGTGCCTCTCATGGGGATAGTGGAGCTTACGTAGTCAGTTCTATAAGTAGTGTAGTTAGGTACATTTAGGTTATCCTCTGGTCTGAGATGTTTTTCTTGCAGAAGGATGATATCAGGGTTATGCTCATATATAAATTGTTTGAACTCACGGATTTTAACTCTGATTCCATTAGAATTTCATGCCAAAAGAGAGAGAGAAGGGGGGGGGGCATTAACCAAGAGGTTCAGTAACTAATCTCATACCGTTGACGAAGCAAAAAAATTTGTCCTCAACGGAATCTTTATTTTTCGTGCCAGCTTTTACGGTTCTTAATTGATTAAGTATTCCTGAAAAATCAGGAATACCAAGCTCTTCCATCATATTATTTATTATTTGCTGGATTTCTTGGAATTGTTTTAAAAGAGTGAATGTATTTTTATTGACTGGAGTTAGATTTGGGACTGGGGATGCTTCCTGTTCTGTTAAGGGGTTACTTTCTGAAGTAGTGGTGGGGTTAGGGTTTGCCATTTGCGCATAAGAGATACCAGCTGAGACTAATTTTAAAACTTTAACTTCCTGTTGTTTGGCTTCTTTTTCAGCCTTCTTCTTCGCTATAATATTATGAGGGAATTTGGGGCATCCACGATAATTTGCAGGGTGATCACCCTGACAGTTACAACATTTTATAATTTGGGCTTTTTTCCCATCGGGGCAATCTTTCGTATGGTGATCACCTGCGCATTTAACACAGCAAGGGTTCATATAGCAGTTTTTGGAGTGGTGATGAAAATGTTGGCATTGGAAGCATTGATTTGATTTGCAGGGTGATTTGTAGGGTTCAATATTGATTCTTATATAAAATAAGGAATTTAGTTCGTAGATATTTTTTGCCTCGTTTGTTGGTGTGAGATGTACTTGATATAGGGGCAGCTTGGTTTGGTCCTTTCTCTGCAATTGAGCGACTTTGATTACTGGGAATCCTAAGTCATTTAATTTTTCATGGACTTTCTCTGGGGTATAATCAATGGGTAGACCTCTTATGACAACTTTAAGGGGTTTAACTACTCCCAGAGGGAGAAGGAAACCTTTGATGTTATTTGTTTTCATGCACTCAGTTATTCCTCTGTGATCTTCAGCAGTGAAAGGGTCAATTTTACTAAATTCCGCTCCTATCGTGGCATGGAATTTCCTTGAATCATCTTTACCAGCTAGTATTGAAAGAATTTCCCTATAGTTTTCAGTTTTTACTATTGTTAGGTGCTTGATTTTACTGGTTGCGTTACTGATACGAGGGCTTTTAGAAGTGCTAGCATTTAAATTTTGTTCAGGTAGAGCACTATATTTATTTTTTAACGGAGTTGGTTGAGTTAATCCTCCAATAGATATGGATTTTTTAGCCGTAAGACGGGCAGAAGGAAAACGAAAATCATTGGCCTTAGCCATAGTCTTGGTTGGGAGAGAGGAAAAATTATCATCAGATTCAGTCCTAGGTTTTTTGTTAGGGTTAGTTGAAGTAGAGGGAAGATTAGTGTTTGTTAATTGAGCATAGAGCTCATTTAGATGGTTCCCATGCTTACCTAATCTGTACATTTCGAAAGCAAGTTGATGGACCTTTTCCAGGCTGTTTCGGAATTTGATGGGAATGCCGTCTTCAATAAGATCTTTTAGGATGCTCTGGTCATCTTGGTTAAGGATAGTGATGTTAGGCCCTGGTGTGGTGACTTCTGAAGGTGGATTAGTTGAAGTTTCAGCAGTAGAAAGTTCCATATACTCCTCCGGAGAGGGAGAAACGTTCGCCATCATGCAGCGGGGAAAAAAACACGTCTGCACACAACGAAGACCCCGAGGGGAATCCAGGTCGACCGCCCTGCTTGATTCAAATTTTAAACAGATTGGCCTAGTTTTGAACCTGTTATCCCTTTTTTGTGATTTTTCCTTAATTTTTTATAACTAGTGTATTAAAATTTTCTTTTTCATTTTTTACAGGACAAATGTTTCTTACATTCGTAAATATTATTTTTGTTTTTTTAATTCTTAAAATGAAATTTTTCAAAAAAATTTTGTACGATATTTTTAAGATTCGTTTGCAAAATTATGTTTTGAAATAAGTTAAAAAAATTTGAAAATAATAATTTTTTCTAAACGATATTTTTTATTCTTTTTGAAATAATTATACAATTTTGTAGCAACCGATATCAACAATTGTGTCCAGAAAATATTGAGCTATCAAAAATTTGCAACAAAATCTCTTCTCACTTTAATTACCTTTGTTTGCAGAACACAGAATAAAATAATATCCATTTGCTAATCAGTGATTAGAAAATTTTTACGAGGAAATTTCTTTGGACAACTTACCATTTGAATCGAAATATTTACTGATTCTTTGCCTTGAGTCATGCTGAATCAAGTGTGACTATGAAAATGTTGATGTATATAAAATATGCAAGGGAATTTTATTATGCTTATCATCTTTGTATAAAATATAGCCTATTTAGCACTGGAATTTCAACTGAACTGTCTTATATTTCATCCAGTCACTCAATGTTTGAATTTAGAAGAGATTATACGTTATATAACAGTAATGCTGTGGTTTGTTTTTAATTTTGTTGTATAATGAAAGGGGTATAATGAACCCCTTTTCGGTACGACTCAAGAGAATAGTCCAAATGTTGTGGGAAAGAGGCCTACAATGGGATGAATGTGTTCCTAGTGAAATTGAAGCAGAATTTCTGGAGTGGCTGAATGACGTTGAGAAGTTGAAATTCTTTGAGATACCAAGATTATATTTCAGTGAAATTTGCTGGAATTTTGTTGAAGTACATATATTCTTAGATGACAGTCCTAAATGCTATGGATCGGTAGCATACTTCAGAATGAGAAGGTTAAATAGATACGTAACGTGTTTCCTAATATCGAAGTCTCGTTTATCCCCACTGAAAAATATGACACTCCCAAGACTCCAGTTAATGGGGACCCTACTATCAGCAAGACAGGGGTCATATTTACAGTCTACTTTTCCTATGGAAGAACCAAGAAATATATTTTACTGGACTGACTTCCATATTTGTATTCATTAGATAAAGGGCGTTGCTGATGACTGGAAGCAATTTGTGAGAAATCGCATGGTAGAAATAAAGGAAAGTACTGATCGAGATGGCAATTCTGCAATGGAAAATTGAATCCAGCCGATAAGATCACTAGAGGGATAAGCGCACAAGCTCTAATCAATGATAATGTTGGGATTACAGGACCACCTTGGCTTGCAGAGTTAGATATTCCATGTGAGGTAACAGCGACGATGGTCAGTTCAAATACTGAAGGTGTTGAGGAAGAGAAGCGAATGGTCGTTGCGTTTCATGTAAACTTTGAAACCGTTGAACCACTATTGGACCTTCACAAGTATAGTGACCTATGAAAGATCCTAAGAATAAGTGCATATATCATGTGGTTTGTGAACAATTCTAAACCAAAATGTATTAAAATCTACGGGTGCTTTAACAGCGCATGTACTCTCTACAGCAGAAAATTATTGGCTTAGAACCGTGCAACGAAAGGACTTTGGTAAAAAATATAGCCAATTAAAAACGAAAACCGCAATTAATTCTGACTCCAAGCTATATGGTTTAGATCCACTTTTCACCTTTTATGGGTTAATAGCATTGAAGGGAAAATTGCAGACTTCTGATTTAGATATTCAATCTAAACATCCAATATTTCTTCCGAACAAGACTAAATTTACTGAACTTTTGATAATAGAAAACTTTAACCGTCCCGGCGTTAGCCATACGGAGTTTTTTCCTGAAGACGGGCCGCCCCGATAGCATATTTCCAAACCACACTTGGATTGAGGTAGGGAGAGATTTAGAGCGTGCTGATTGGACGTTGAATTCACTGACGTAAATAGTTCTATTTAGGGTTACAACGTGCTTGCAACATGTCGGTATTTTCTGAAGAAATTCTTCCGATTTCATTTAAAAATGAGGTTGTGTCAAATGAAAATAATAAAGTTATTCTTCGATCTAATGTATGCAGTTTAGAAGAGAGCAAGCAGTGGGTTAAACAATTTGGAGAAAATACGAATACAAATTGGAATTCAAGAAATTCAAATCCATGTGGAGAAAGATTTGTTTGTTCGTAAGTGAATTTTGATTATTTAATAAAATGATTTTAATTATTTAATAAAGTTAATTACTAATAAAGTTAAACTTGTTGTGTAATTTTTAAATGCAATTTTTCGAAATGTTTTATAATCTTTTAATTGATTAAAGAATGCATGAATGAATAATAAAATTAACTAATATTAATAATACATACTGGCGCCCTCTATTAATCATCGGAAGAAAGATTGTTTAAATGTCAAGTGTGAGTTTGCGTTATAAAAGTTTTCATAAACTAAAGATTGAAATTACATTTTTTTTCTTTTTTAATAAAGAATAAATTAAAATAAGTAATAAAGCTAAAAATTTTAATTTACTAATTAATAATTTATTTTTAATTTATCCTTATGTTAATTGATTGTTTACCATTTTTATTTTCAGGATAAATTAAAATAAGTAATAAAGCTAAAAATTTTAATATATATATTAATAATATATTTTTTATTTATCCTTATGTTAATTGATTCTTTACCATTTTTTTTTTCAGAAAATTATTCATTTGCCATCACAGTGAATACCAGAAGGTGCCGAAAGAAAAAAATACAAGAAGTATTTCAAAAAATTCTAAATGTCAGGCACAGATTAATGTGAAAGTTAAATTAAATACCTCAAGAACTAGAGACAGAGATTCTTTCATAAAAGTTGGTAAAATTTAAATGTTTAATTCCTTTTAAGCAAATTTATTTTACATTATTTAGAGACTACAAAATTTGTAATTTATATAAATTCTCACCATTATGTTAAAGGATATTAATTTATTTGTTCCTGAATATCATATATAAATTAAAGAAGGAAAAAAAATGAATTTATTTGTATTATATAAGACTTCCTACCTCCTTTCCCTCTCCCCCTTTTTAAAAATAATTTTTAAAAAATGAATTAATATTTTTTAAAGAATCATAATTCATAAGTTATCAAATCAATAAAAATTAGTTAGTATTCTTTGTTGGCTCATTTCATAGATACCTTTATGAAATGCGCCAACAAAGTGTGCATTATTATTATAATTTTAATACAATGTGTGTATAAATTATACTTTTATTATAATTTTATATTATATTATACTTTTAGTATAAATTATACTTTTATTATACTTTTATTTTAAATATTATTATGCTTTTAATTTCAGAGGGGATTGGTTGCAGTCATAACAATTAATGACTTTCATAACCATAGTTTAAAGACTGCAGAAGCGTTGAAGTTTCTTCCCACCTCATCTGACTGCAAAGAAAAATTTTTCGAATATTTCAGTGATGGCTTGGGTGTTGCTGAAGCCTGTAAATACCACGAAAGCATTTTGCAATTAGACGCTGAATTTTTAGAAGAACATATAGCCAACAGCAGATTCAACCCTCCTTCCAGAGCAGTTCATTATTGGCATGACCAATGGCGACTTAAAAATCTTGGTCCAAGAACTGGTCAGGGTGTGATTGAGGTAAGAGAGAGTTATTTTTTAAAAAACAACATATTATAACCTTAATATTTTTGTAGTAAAAGCCTTTTTTTATCCGAAAAACAAAGTAGAGCATAAATAAATATTTTAAATCAAATTAATCATCAAGTTGATTTAAATAACAGTTAATATACTTTCCAAATACACCATAAATGTAATACAGGTCGTAAATCAACTTCCTTCTTTGGGAGCTAAAAAAATAGCAGTTTCACCAGAGCGAGAACACCTAGTGTATAGCCAGAAAAGACACTAGGTGTTCTTGCTCTGGTGAAATACTTTTTTTTTCCGAAGGAGGAAGTTGATTTACTTCCGAAACAGCTGTAGAGCTGCATTATTTTTATGGTGTATTTTGAAAGTATTTAAATTTGTATTTTTAAATTTTAAAATTATTATATTTTCTTTTATTTTCATATTTCAGAAATTGAAGGAAAAATCAATAATATATGAACAGAATGGAATTGTAGCGCGGTTCAGCGAGGAACCGTTTGCTGTGGTGATTGTGACACCCATTATGAAAAGGGCCCATAACTTAAAATCCTCAAGTGAAATAATTTTCGTTGATTCGACATCTTCGTGTGATGCTGAAAATCACAGCATCACTTTCATGTTATGTCCTTGTGCAGCTGGTGCTGTTCCAATTGCAGTTATTATCACAAGAGGGCAGACAGAGGATGCATATAAGAAAGGTTTTCAGCTTTTAAATGAAGCGTTAGACAAGCCATTTAATGGGAATGGATATCCTTCAATTATTATGACGGATGATTCTGATGCAGAAATCAAAGCCTTAAAAACTGTTTGGCCTTCATCGAGAAATTTGCTATGCATTTTTCATGTAGCTCAGGCTGTGTGGAGATGGCTTTGGGATTCAAAGCATGGAATTCCAAAAGAACACAGAAGTATTCTAATGTTGATTTTCCAACGTATTCTGTATGCCAGAACAATTCAAGAAGCTGAAGAAGCATATAAAAATTCTTGTGGCTATGTTGGTGCTTATTTACCAACATACGACAATTGGAATGAATATTTACAGAAATATTGGAAAAGTAAAGAGCTGTGGTGCCTCGCTTTTAGGAATGAGAGTGTGAGAGGCCACAATACAAATAACTTTTCGGAAGTGTGTGTGCGCATTTTTAAAGACCAAGTGCTTTGTCGTGTCAAAGCCTACAATGTTTTGACACTTTTAGATTTTGTCGCTTCACACTTAGAAGCCCATTACACAAAAAAATTTAGAGATTTTGCATACAACAGATGTGCAAGCGGCAGACTATTTCTGTTGTCATTGAAGAAAAAAGCTTCCACCATAACAAAAGATGACATAGAAATGCATAGCGAAGAAACATATTCTGTGAAAAGTGATGCAAATTGCTATGAAGTAAATATGAAAACTGGATGTTGTTCATGTATCAAAGGGCTGTATGGCCGCTTTTGCAAACACCAGTATTCCATATTTAAATTTTATGACATCACGTCATGTAATTTCCCCCCAGTTCTGCCTGAAGATAAGCAAGAAATATGTATATTAGCCTTAGGCGAGAAAGCACCTGCCAAAGAATTTTTTGAGCCTCTGATATTGGAAAGTCCTTTGGCTGAAAAGGTGCAAGAGGCAGCTTCAACCGAGGAAAATTTTAAAATAGATCAGGAAGAGGAACATGAAGATGATGGAAAATCATATGAGAAAAAGAAAGAGCTAGTGCTCAAAGAAATTTTAAATCAAATATCAAAAAATGATGAAATGCATAAATCTTCTTTAAGTGGACTCATTAAATACCTTAAGAGACTAAAAAATGTAAAATCTTCTGGAAGTTGGGAATCCTTTTTGCATACTGGTGGCAGCAGCATGCCTCTTAAACGAAAGAGCGGTGCAGCTATTCATGTTCAGCCAACTTCCATTGCAAGGCGTTCTGCCCAAATTACTAGGGGTAGTAAGCGTTTGCCTGTTGGGAGACCAGCTGGTGCTCCACCAAGCAAAAAAAGGAAACATTCCTTAGGACTAAACGTAAAATTAAATCAACCGAATGCAAAGCGGCATTAAGCACAATATGTATAACTTTTTTTTTTCATTTTTGAGCTTTGTATAGAAATTTGTAAAAATTTTATCACCCTTCTATATTTTTGGGTTTTTTTTATACATGTATTATATATATATATTTTATACCTATTAGTGCTATTAAATAAATCATCAAATCAGAGGTTTGTTTTGAGTTTATTTATTAATTAAATAAATAATGAATTAAATTAAAACTATTTTGTAAGTATAAAATATTTAATTCTAATGAACCTATAAATCTTTTTCAAAATTGGTAAAAAACACTCTTACAATGCAATTTATGGAAACTGTATTGTTATTATTTTTTTAATGAAATTTTGGTACAGCAATCATACACGGTAAGTTCAAAAATAACCCGTCCACAGCTATAAGCTTATACGGGTAAGTTAGCTACTGAAATCCCGGTAGCCACGGGAATCAGAGCAACGAAAGTAACCAAAAAAAAAAGAACCGCCAACGGCGCCAAAGTAAACCAATTTAACCAAAATAAACAAATTTAGGCCTGAATTTTTGGTAGCAATAACCTGGTTGCAAAAGCATTCCTGTATTCAAATATAATTTTTTTTTCTCTCTTTCTTAACTTTTTTTTCTTGTATTGTACACTGTACAATACATAACAACACCAAATAAGCAATATAATAACATAAGTAATACCATGAAACATGTATAACACAGCTTGCATATCTTACAATATATTAGAATGCAAATCAAATAGATCAGAAAAGGAAATTGTTGGTGGATAATTGCATTTCTAAATACACAAGGTACGATTACATTTCAGAGTTCTTGATAACATTACAAGCAATTTATAATAAATAATTCAATGAAGTAAATTTCCTATGCATTTATCACAGTGAAATTTCAATTTCAATTACGTTATAATAAGTCTACGCATACAATCCCATATACATAAACACTCATAAAGAAAACATAACATACAACTATTGCGATATAATGAATTTCAAAAACACATATATTAATATTGCATCAGTATTAAATACAAAAAACTTATTAATGACAGTAATACAATTTAAATAATACGGATATAATTTGTATAATCATACGCGGTAAATTTACTTTATACATTTTAATTTTTAAAAGTATGTGATTCTATTATCTATTATTATTGAATCCTATAGTGCTCTTATAAATCCTACTATACCTTTAGTATTTCTAATTATCACATTGTATGGAAAAATTTAGCGTTACAAAATAATTTAATACACTTGTATAATAGCGCATTAATCGTGGTAAAACATTCTGTCTTAAGCAATTAAAGAATCAATTGCAATGTAGTGATACTTCATCTGCAAAAAGTAATCTAAATTATAATTATAAAGACAGATGGCGCCACTAAATTTTTACAGATTCATGACGTTAAGGAACGGTGCGTCCAATCAGCACGTTCTAAATCTCTTCCTACCTGAATCCAAGTGTAGTTTGGAAATATGCGCCCCGATACAATCCCTCATTCCAAGATCCGCAGGATCAGAAATTTGGACCAAAATATAACAAGAAAAAGCCAAACAGTAAACCAGAATAAGAAAACGAAAAATAAAACCAAACTGCGGGCCTCAAAACAAAAATAAAAAACTTCGCTAAACAATAACCTTAATTAGGAATTAGGATTGCTGAACTTTTGATAATGAGAGAGAATAAGAACGTGCTTCATTCTAGTATTTCTGACACTATCACACAGCTCAGAGAACGATTTTCGATAATTCGTGACAGCCAAGCTGTAAAGTCCTGTTTAAACAAGTGTCTACGATGCAGGCGATTCAAGGCTAAACAAGGAAAGCAGGTAGTAGCTCCACTTCCTTCAACCATAACTAAGGAAGCCCAACCTTTTGAAGTCACTGCAATAGACTTTGCAGGACCCTTATATACAAAGGACAATTGTAAGGCCTACATCACATTATTTGCCTGCGCCGTTACTCGCGCTGTTCATTTGGAAGTTCTGTCCAGCTTAAGTAGTGGACATTTCCTGCTAGCGTTTAGACGGTTTGTTTCAAGGAGAGGTGTTTGTCGAATTATTAACTCGGACAATGCCTTGACTTTCAAAGGTGCGGACACCGAACTCAAGAAACTGGATACGAACATAAAGGACTCAGACATACAAAATTATTTTGGAAAAAAGAGGATTAAGTGGAAGTACATAGTAGAAAAGGCCGCTTGGTGGGGCGGATATTGGGAGAGGATGGTTCGTATGAAAAAGGTTGTTTTGAGGAAAATTCTTGGGAAGGATTTGGTAACCTTTGAAGGACTGCAAAAAATACTTGCAGAGATTGAATACATTTTTAACTCTAGACCTCTTACTTATGTCTATAATGAACCTACAGAGCCATCCCCTCTCACTCCAGCTCATTTCCTCATTGGAAGAAGAATAACTGCTTTACCTCCCCATATTGGCAAATCAATTTCTGGAGGTGTATTTAGTACTCATAAAGTATTAATTAAGAGATATTTATATCGTGAAAAGCTTTTAAATCATTTTGGGAAACGATGGAAGGGGAAATACCTTTTACAGTTAAAAAATGTAAATGTTATAAAACAAGTTAATGTAACTTGTCAATTTAATGTAGGTGACGTAGTCTTGATAGCAGATGATAAGATGCCACGGAAAATGTGGAGAATAGGAAGAGTCACTGAATTGCATTTTGGCAGAGACAACCAGGTAAGAGCTGTCACGCTGAAAACTTCTACAGGTCAAATCAAACGTTCGATTCAGCTTCTGCATCATATGTAGATAGGTAAGTCGTGATCCAACCCTTAATAATGAGGTTGTGATTTTACAAGCCAGCTGTCAAGTTATATTGTTTGTTTCATTTAATAGTGCTTTCATTTCTGTTAAAATCAATGTTTTTCTTTATTAATTTTGTAATAATTGAATTTAAAATTGTTTGATTTATTATGTTGTAAGCAATAATGATTGTCTTCATTGGGCGTGGAGGATGTTACGACTTCAAACTCCTTTCTCTAGATATTCCCACATACAGCTGACCATGCGAAAACCATTCTTCTGTAAGATCCAGTCTAGTAACTTTTAATGACTGTCCCTGCGATTTTTTTATGTTTATTGCAAACGCAAGCCGAACAGGAGACTGTAATCTTTTGAAAGAAAATGGCAATTCTGTTTGAATGATTGGAATTCTGGGAATGAAAACTTGTTCCCCTTCATACGGTCCAATTAAGATTGTTGCCTCAATGACGTAAGCATTTAATTTTTTTTCTGTTAATATTGAACCGTTGCATAACTTTGGAGGGTCCAAATTTCGAAGCAGCATAATTGGTGATCCTACTTTTAATTTCAATTTATGTAGTGTACTTCCATTAGGGTACATTCTTTTCATATAGATTAGAACTTTACTTCCATTAGGGTTCAAGACCTTTTCTCCGACATCTAAAGATTAAACAATTGCTATGTTTTATATAACAAAAAAATTTAGGCGCATGGTTGAAATAATTATAGATTAACAAGTGAAATGAAATTTGAGAACTATTAACATCGAAAGCACGAAAATGTGATATTTATGTGAAACGAATATTAATCTTATTTACGAAGTAAACACTTGGAGAACGAGCGAAATAGTAGTATAGTAATAACGAGCTTACGCTATCCCGACTTACACGAACTCGGAGTTACGCTGTTTTTGATTTTACTCATATTCACCTCTTTAAATCTTGGAATGAAATTTCCCAGAAAACTTTAAATAGTGTCTGTAAGAAACTTTGTCCAATATTTTTTAAAAACGAGACGGAAACAACGCATGAAACTGATCATAATGGTCGTGTGATAGAAGTTATCGATTTTGCCAGTCAGTTAGATATAGAAATCGATGGAGATGATGTCAACGAGCTGTTTGATACTCATCTTGAGGAGCTGATAGTCGATGATCTCATAGAGATGTGCGACCAAAGCATCACTGAAGAATCCGACACTTCAGACCTAATTCCGCAAGAAAACCTAATGACAATTATAAACTTGATAGAAGGTTTCACAGGAATTGAGAAAGGGTTACAGATTTTTTTTTAGTCAATATAGACTCAAATTAAGATCGCGTGATCACGATAAAGCATTGAAAATAAATGTTAGTATGCTATGAAGAAGTTCTTGCCCCCCCACCAAAAAAAAAAATAAAAATAAATAAATAAATAAATAAATAAATATATATATATATATATATATATATATATATATATATATATATATACACGTTAATATGGCAGACTACTTTATTAGATTTTTTTGAAACCATCAATATAATTTTTTAAAATATCTTGTACATATGTGTAATATTAATATGTAATACAATATTTTAATTTTAATACAATATTATTCCTTTAAACTGGTGTTTTTCTAATTTCTTGGTCCCGATGAGACAAAATTTATATGTATTTGTATGCAAAGTTGTACCGACTTACGCGATCTTTCGCTGGTCCCACCTATCATGTAACTTGGGGTATTACTGTACTATTCCTTCAGCGCGAAGCCTGGAGTGTTATTCACAGAACTTGGGGTATCTCGAAACTCACTCTCAAGCAAACGATAAAATGAATGCACAACCCCCAATAACTCCTTATCTCCTTCAGATCTAGAATTTCAGCCCAGCCGGACAGAGAGGGGGAACGTTGAAGGGGAAAGTAGCCATCTTCCCCCCCCCCCCAAGCTCTTGGAGGCAGAGTTTAAGGCAAGAACTCCCGTTTTACAGATGGAAATGCAAAATAACTGCTTAGAATGCTAATTACCTATTAACACAAAAAATGCAAAAACAAATCTTTAAAAAAAGCCTGAAGTTTCAAGATTCGCGTCTTGTTTTCCAAATTTTCAAATTATTATTAGTTATTTTGTTACAGAGCTTTCTAGCAAGCGATGCCTCTCGTTTTGGAATTTTGAAACTTTAACTTAATTTAAAAAATATTTTGAAGAATAATAATAATAATAATAATAATAATAATAATAATAATAATAATAATAAAGAATTAGCAAAGCCCCGCATTTATTTTGGAAGTCTACTTTCAGATTCCGAAAACAGAATTCAAAAATATTCATCAGGGAACCCGGTATGCAAAGTTTTATTTCGTAATTCATTAACATTGAAACGCACGATCTGCGAGGTCTACTGATGCACCCCCTTAAGCGGAAATGTGTGTTTCACACGCGTGAATTCTCTCTGTGCCAACTCGTCCTTTACGTTATACGCCCGCCACATATTTAACTTCTATATTTGGAAAAATAAATTTCTCCTAGGTTGTATTAGCAAAATTACAAACTATTCTCTTGCAGTAGGCAACAGTACCAAACGAATATCATTATTTGATATAAAAATGTGTTGTACCATCCCATCATTTATTTTAAGTACACAAATGAAAACAAAGTTTTGAGAAATTTAGAACGTCGTTTAATTGACAACGGTACAAGGAATATTTTTCTGGAACAATATGTCAATCAATTATTATTGTACCAGCTTAGTGCAGTTAAATTATTTTGCAAATCAGCAATTATCCTTAAAGCGTGTAAAAGACATAATTGTTGCCTCATATGTACGTGCCACATTCTAAAAATAAAAATTTAAATCCAAGTCCACTGTGTTAATAGTTTGAGATAAGAACTACATACCAGAAATAATATAAAACCCACTGGAGGCGTGGTAGTAGGAAGGCGTGAAAAATAAATTTCTCCTAGGTTGTATTAGCAAAATTACAAACTATTCTCTTGCAGTAGGCAACAGTACCAAACGAATATCATTATTTGAAATAAAAATGTGCTGTACCATCCCATCATTTATTTTAAGTACACAAATGAAAACAAAGTTTTGAGAAATTTAGAACGTCGTTTAATTGACAACGGTACAAGGAATATTTTTCTGGAACAATATGTCAATCAATTATTATTGTACCAGCTTAGAGCAGTTAAATTATTATGCAAATCAGCAATTATCCTTAAAGCGTATAAAAGACATAATTGTTGCCTCATATGTACGTGCCACATTCTAAAAATAAAAATTTAAATCCAAGTCCACTGTGTTAATAGTTTGAGATAAGAACTACATACCAGAAATAATATAAAACTCACTGGAGGCGTGGTAGTAGGAAGGCGTGAATAATACCGATTAACAATCAGCATTTATGAGAAACTTCTTAAACGAATACAAAAGTCTTCAGAATTCCACAGTTCATAGCAGAAAGCGATACTAAATTGTTTCCTTTATACTGCAGAACCATTGTTGTCAAAAATATCATTACCAAATTATATCTGCGGATTCACTTCAAAAGGTCACTAGTACGATTAAAGACTGTGAATGAGGGCATATCATGAAGCATGTACAAAAGAAAATTCATGTGCAAACAGAGTAGAGATATAAGCGCGCATTACAATGTAAGAAGAAAAATAACCCTTAAGTATAAATTATTATACACTTCGGAAATGATAGACAATAGCAATTATTACAAATGAGTAAAAGGAACACAATAAAGAATATAAATATCCCGTTAAGTGTATCGCACTATTTCCATTAGATGAAAAACTATACGCAAACATATACACGTATACATCAAAACCATGCCTTTCTGTTTTAATTCCATTATTATTATTAACTTCAATACTTCATTGTGTTTCTATATTTACTTTTTATTTAAACCGTAACTTTATAAATCTTCCTTACCAGTAATGTCCATATATTTATAAATAAATAAAGAATATAAATATTAATTGCTAAAACACTAGATATTATCGAAAGGCGTTATTTTGAAAAGAAAATCTAAGGCAAGGGATAATCCACCATTATTAATATATTCCATTGTTTCAAAATTCGTGAAACGAGTACTTCGTTGACCCAGTTCCTTATGTTTCATCTTCCAAGTTCCAGTTCAAAATCTTAAAATTGTTGCTCACATCCAACTGAAGGGCGCGTGACACAAATTTATATTCTAATTTTTAAATCAGAAAATCCCTAAAGAATCCCCATCTTTTATCATTTGAAAATGAGAAAAAAATATGAAACTCGTATGTTTCTAATATAACTAGTTTGAAATTTTAAACTAGTGGCGGCACTGTGATAAATAGCGCTGGTTTTAGGTGCTGAGGGTGCTCTGATCGAATCCCGGCGTCGCGGCACGAAAAATGACTCCCCTTCTGTCGTCCCTTCATTGAGAAAATGCTATCCGCCTATATTCTGCCCCCATAATAAATTGAACAGTAAAACTGCGGCGTAGTAAAGGCGAATGTTTGACGACAAGTGCCTTCGCATTGGTTAAAAAGTTTGAAATCATTGACATATATTTTTCTACATTACTACAGTGCATTAAATCATTGGCGGGTCATAAATCAGTCCTCTAATAATTCGATTGCAAATAAAAAAAATTCTCTTTTAAAATTACAGATAAAGCGCTGCAAAGTGAAAGGAACTTAGAAAATATAAATATAGCTTCTTATTAGAAATTATAATAAAAAAAATTTATTTTAGGAATCGAAAGCTTGAAATGTTAATAATAATTTTATTAAAGTAATCATTGTTCAATAATATGAGACAAGAAATTTCAATAGTATATTCATAAACATTTTAACAAATTCAAGCAGATAAATTCAATTTTATAATGCCTCTAAATATAACAGTTGCTATTATTAAAGTCTCAAATAAACTTATTTATTGGAGCCTATTAACTGGAGGGACTGCATTCATACCTTTGGGGAATACTAAAAGAGATCTGGATTATTACTCCGCCCACCCAAAGGCAGTAATCATGTATCAGATCCCCTCACCGACGTAATCTGGGCCTCAAGACTCGTCGTCGTCGGCCGGCCGGCGTTTACATATAATTGGCGCGGACGGGGCAAATATATGACGTCTCTCAGTGACCATTTACTTCTGGTAAGGTCAGTTTAATTGCACATTTTAAATGACAGACAGGGGCGACTGCTGCACTTGGAATGTTTACGTGCGTGCCCCTATCTGTGGGGGGATATCTGTGGGGAAAATATTCCTGTGCTTTGTTTTATTTGTTTGCTTGCTTCCTTCCAGCTGTAACGTTCTTATTCGGATCAATAAAAGGTTTCTTCAAACGGGCGACGCCCACCTGTGTTAATGCTAACGCTAACAGCGCGAAAACGGGTTTTCGTCAAAAATTTCTGGTGGACAAACAAATCTGTGTAACTAAAATCTGTAACTCGGTTATTTACCAGCAGTTCGTTGCGTCTCTACACATTTTGGAGGGGGGGGAGTGTTTTGAAAACTTTTACTACCACACTTCGGAATGGATTTCTTTGTTTGTTTGGGGGGGGGGGGGGGGCAGGCAGGCAAGTAATACCTGAAAAAGAATAGATATCACCAATAAGAAATCTGTCAACTCAAGTCAAGTTGTGTTGTGTTGAGCTGGGCGTCAGGGGGAGGGCCTTTTGTAATGTGAGTGGCGTTTACATATAATTGGCGCGGACGGGGCAAATATATGACGTCTCTCAGTGACCATTTACTTCTGGTAAGGTCAGTTTAATTGCACATTTTAAATGACAGACAGGGGCGACTGCTGCACTTGGAATGTTTACGTGCGTGCCCCCTATCTGTGGGGGGATATCTGTGGGGAAAATATTCCTCTGCTTTGTTTTATTTGTTTGCTTGCTTCCTTCCAGCTGTAACGTTCTTATTCGGATCAATAAAAGGTTTCTTCAAACGGGCGACGCCCACCTGTGTTAATGCTAACGCTAACAGCGCGAAAACGGGTTTTCGTCAAAAATTTCTGGTGGACAAACAAATCTGTGTAACTAAAATCTGTAACTCGGTTATTTACCAGCAGTTCGTTGCGTCTCTACACATTTTGGAGGGGGGGGAGTGTTTTGAAAACTTTTACTACCACACTTCGGAATGGATTTCTTTGTTTGTTGTTTGGGGGGGGGGGGGGGGCAGGCAGGCAAGTAATACCTGAAAAAGAATAGATATCACCAATAAGAAATCTGTCAACTCAAGTCAAGTTGTGTTGTGTTGAGCTGGGCGTCAGGGGGAGGGCCTTTTGTAATGTGAGTGGCGTTTACATATAATTGGCGCGGACGGGGCAAATATATGACGTCTCTCAGTGACCATTTACTTCTGGTAAGGTCAGTTTAATTGCACATTTTAAATGACAGACAGGGGCGACTGCTGCACTTCGGAATGTTTACGTGCGTGCCCCTGTCTGTGGGGGGATATCTGTGGGGAAAATATTCCTCTGCTTTGTTTTATTTGTTTGCTTGCTTCCTTCCAGCTGTAACGTTCTTATTCGGATCAATAAAAGGTTTCTTCAAAAGGGCGACGCCCACCTGTGTTAATGCTAACGCTAACAGCGCGAAAACGGGTTTTCGTCAAAAATTTCTGGTGGACAAACAAATCTGTGTAACTAAAATCTGTAACTCGGTTATTTACCAGCAGTTCGTTGCGTCTCTACACATTTTGGAGGGGGGGGGAGTGTTTTGAAAACTTTTACTACCACACTTCGGAATGGATTTCTTTGTTTGTTTGTTTGGGGGGGGAGGCAGGCAAGTAATACCTGAAAAAGAATAGATATCACCAATAAGAAATCTGTCAACTCAAGTCAAGTTGTGTTGTGTTGAGCTGGGCGTCAGGGGGAGGGCCTTTTGTAATGTGAGTGGCGTTTACATATAATTGGCGCGGACGGGGCAAATATATGACGTCTCTCAGTGACCATTTACTTCTGGTAAGGTCAGTTTAATTGCACATTTTAAATGACAGACAGGGGCGACTGCTGCACTTGGAATGTTTACGTGCGTGCCCCCTATCTGTGGGGGGATATCTGTGGGGAAAATATTCCTGTGCTTTGTTTTATTTGTTTGCTTGCTTCCTTCCAGCTGTAACGTTCTTATTCGGATCAATAAAAGGTTTCTTCAAACGGGCGACGCCCACCTGTGTTAATGCTAACGCTAACAGCGCGAAAACGGGTTTTCGTCAAAAATTTCTGGTGGACAAACAAATCTGTGTAACTAAAATCTGTAACTGAGTTATTTACCAGCAGTTCGTTGCGTCTCTACACATTTTGGAGGGGGGGGGAGTGTTTTGAAAACTTTTACTACCACACTTCGGAATGGATTTGTTTGTTTGTTTGTTGGGGGGGGGGGGGGGCAGGCAGGCAAGTAATACCTGAAAAAGAATAGATATCACCAATAAGAAATCTGTCAACTCAAGTCAAGTTGTGTTGTGTTGAGCTGGGCGTCAGGGGGAGGGCCTTTTGTAATGTGAGTGGCGTTTACATATAATTGGCGCGGACGGGGCAAATATATGACGTCTCTCAGTGACCATTTACTTCTGGTAAGGTCAGTTTAATTGCACATTTTAAATGACAGACAGGGGCGACTGCTGCACTTGGAATGTTTACGTGCGTGCCCCTATCTGTGGGGGGATATCTGTGGGGAAAATATTCCTGTGCTTTGTTTTATTTGTTTGCTTGCTTCCTTCCAGCTGTAACTTTCTTATTCGGATCAATAAAAGGTTTCTTCAAACGGGCGACGCCCACCTGTGTTAATGCTAACGCTAACAGCGCGAAAACGGGTTTTCGTCAAAAATTTCTGGTGGACAAACAAATCTGTGTAACTAAAATCTGTAACTCGGTTATTTACCAGCAGTTCGTTGCGTCTCTACACATTTTGGAGGGGGGGGGAGTGTTTTGAAAACTTTTACTACCACACTTCGGAATGGATTTCTTTGTTTGTTTGGGGGGGGGGGGGGGGGGCAGGCAGGCAAGTAATACCTGAAAAAGAATAGATATCACCAATAAGAAATCTGTCAACTCAAGTCAAGTTGTGTTGTGTTGAGCTGGGCGTCAGGGGGAGGGCCTTTTGTAATGTGAGTGGCGTTTACATATAATTGGTGTGGACGGGGCAAATATATGACGTCTCTCGGTGACCATTTACTTCTGGTAAGGTCAGTTTAATTGCACATTTTAAATGACAGACAGGGGCGACTGCTGCACTTGGAATGTTTACGTGCGTGCCCCCTATCTGTGGGGGGATATCTGTGGGGAAAATATTCCTGTGCTTTGTTTTATTTGTTTGCTTGCTTCCTTCCAGCTGTAACGTTCTTATTCGGATCAATAAAAGGTTTCTTCAAACGGGCGACGCCCACCTGTGTTAATGCTAACGCTAACAGCGCGAAAACGGGTTTTCGTCAAAAATTTCTGGTGGACAAACAAATCTGTGTAACTAAAATCTGTAACTCGGTTATTTACCAGCAGTTCGTTGCGTCTCTACACATTTTGGAGGGGGGGGGAGTGTTTTGAAAACTTTTACTACCACACTTCGGAATGGATTTCTTTGTTTGTTTGTTTGGGGGGGGGGGGGGCAGGCAGGCAAGTAATACCTGAAAAAGAATAGATATCACCAATAAGAAATCTGTCAACTCAAGTCAAGTTGTGTTGTGTTGAGCTGGGCGTCAGGGGGAGGGCCTTTTGTAATGTGAGTGGCGTTTACATATAATTGGCGCGGACGGGGCAAATATATGACGTCTCTCAGTGACCATTTACTTCTGGTAAGGTCAGTTTAATTGCACATTTTAAATGACAGACAGGGGCGACTGCTGCACTTCGGAATGTTTACGTGCGTGCCCCTATCTGTGGGGGGATATCTGTGGGGAAAATATTCCTGTGCTTTGTTTTATTTGTTTGCTTGCTTCCTTCCAGCTGTAACGTTCTTATTCGGATCAATAAAAGGTTTCTTCAAAAGGGCGACGCCCACCTGTGTTAATGCTAACGCTAACAGCGCGAAAACGGGTTTTCGTCAAAAATTTCTGGTGGACAAACAAATCTGTGTAACTAAAATCTGTAACTCGGTTATTTACCAGCAGTTCGTTGCGTCTCTACACATTTTGGAGGGGGGGGAGTGTTTTGAAAACTTTTACTACCACACTTCGGAATGGATTTCTTTGTTTGTTTGGGGGGGGGGGGGGGGGGCAGGCAGGCAAGTAATACCTGAAAAAGAATAGATATCACCAATAAGAAATCTGTCAACTCAAGTCAAGTTGTGTTGTGTTGAGCTGGGCGTCAGGGGGAGGGCCTTTTGTAATGTGAGTGGCGTTTACATATAATTGGTGTGGACGGGGCAAATATATGACGTCTCTCGGTGACCATTTACTTCTGGTAAGGTCAGTTTAATTGCACATTTTAAATGACAGACAGGGGCGACTGCTGCACTTGGAATGTTTACGTGCGTGCCCCCTATCTGTGGGGGGATATCTGTGGGGAAAATATTCCTGTGCTTTGTTTTATTTGTTTGCTTGCTTCCTTCCAGCTGTAACGTTCTTATTCGGATCAATAAAAGGTTTCTTCAAACGGGCGACGCCCACCTGTGTTAATGCTAACGCTAACAGCGCGAAAACGGGTTTTCGTCAAAAATTTCTGGTGGACAAACAAATCTGTGTAACTAAAATCTGTAACTGAGTTATTTACCAGCAGTTCGTTGCGTCTCTACACATTTTGGAGGGGGGGGGAGTGTTTTGAAAACTTTTACTACCACACTTCGGAATGGATTTGTTTGTTTGTTTGTTTGGGGGGGGGGGGGGGGCAGGCAGGCAAGTAATACCTGAAAAAGAATAGATATCACCAATAAGAAATCTGTCAACTCAAGTCAAGTTGTGTTGTGTTGAGCTGGGCGTCAGGGGGAGGGCCTTTTGTAATGTGAGTGGCGTTTACATATAATTGGCGCGGACGGGGCAAATATATGACGTCTCTCAGTGACCATTTACTTCTGGTAAGGTCAGTTTAATTGCACATTTTAAATGACAGACAGGGGCGACTGCTGCACTTGGAATGTTTACGTGCGTGCCCCCTATCTGGGGGGGGATATCTGTGGGGAAAATATTCCTGTGCTTTGTTTTATTTGTTTGCTTGCTTCCTTCCAGCTGTAACTTTCTTATTCGGATCAATAAAAGGTTTCTTCAAACGGGCGACGCCCACCTGTGTTAATGCTAACGCTAACAGCGCGAAAACGGGTTTTCGTCAAAAATTTCTGGTGGACAAACAAATCTGTGTAACTAAAATCTGTAACTGAGTTATTTACCAGCAGTTCGTTGCGTCTCTACACATTTTGGAGGGGGGGGGAGTGTTTTGAAAACTTTTACTACCACACTTCGGAATGGATTTGTTTGTTTGTTTGTTTGGGGGGGGGGGGGGCAGGCAGGCAAGTAATACCTGAAAAAGAATAGATATCACCAATAAGAAATCTGTCAACTCAAGTCAAGTTGTGTTGTGTTGAGCTGGGCGTCAGGGGGAGGGCCTTTTGTAATGTGAGTGGCGTTTACATATAATTGGCGCGGACGGGGCAAATATATGACGTCTCTCAGTGACCATTTACTTCTGGTAAGGTCAGTTTAATTGCACATTTTAAATGACAGACAGGGGCGACTGCTGCACTTGGAATGTTTACGTGCGTGCCCCCTATCTGTGGGGGGATATCTGTGGGGAAAATATTCCTCTGCTTTGTTTTATTTGTTTGCTTGCTTCCTTCCAGCTGTAACTTTCTTATTCGGATCAATAAAAGGTTTCTTCAAACGGGCGACGCCCACCTGTGTTAATGCTAACGCTAACAGCGCGAAAACGGGTTTTCGTCAAAAATTTCTGGTGGACAAACAAATCTGTGTAACTAAAATCTGTAACTAGGTTATTTACCAGCAGTTCGTTGCGTCTCTACACATTTTGGAGGGGGGGGAGTGTTTTGAAAACTTTTACTACCACACTTCGGAATGGATTTGTTTGTTTGTTTGTTTGGGGGGGGGGGGGGGCAGGCAGGCAAGTAATACCTGAAAAAGAATAGATATCACCAATAAGAAATCTGTCAACTCAAGTCAAGTTGTGTTGTGTTGAGCTGGGCGTCAGGGGGAGGGCCTTTTGTAATGTGAGTGGCGTTTACATATAATTGGCGCGGACAGGGCAAATATATGACGTCTCTCAGTGACCATTTACTTCTGGTAAGGTCAGTTTAATTGCACATTTTAAATGACAGACAGGGGCGACTGCTGCACTTCGAATGTTTACGTGCGTTACCTATCTGTGGGGGGATATCTGTGGGGAAAATATTCCTCTGCTTTGTTTTATTTGTTTGCTTGCTTCCTTCCAGCTGTAACGTTCTTATTCGGATCAATAAAAGGTTTCTTCAAAAGGGCGACGCCCACCTGTGTTAATGCTAACGCTAACAGCGCGAAAACGGGTTTTCGTCAAAAATTTCTGGTGGACAAACAAATCTGTGTAACTAAAATCTGTAACTCAGTTATTTACCAGCAGTTCGTTGCGTCTCTACACATTTTGGAGGGGGGGGAGTGTTTTGAAAACTTTTACTACCACACTTCGGAATGGATTTGTTTGTTTGTTTGTTGGGGGGGGGGGGGGGCAGGCAGGCAAGTAATACCTGAAAAAGAATAGATATCACCAATAAGAAATCTGTCAACTCAAGTCAAGTTGTGTTGTGTTGAGCTGGGCGTCAGGGGGAGGGCCTTTTGTAATGTGAGTGGCGTTTACATATAATTGGCGCGGACAGGGCAAATATATGACGTCTCTCAGTGACCATTTACTTCTGGTAAGGTCAGTTTAATTGCACATTTTAAATGACAGACAGGGGCGACTGCTGCACTTCGAATGTTTACGTGCGTGCCCCCTATCTGTGGGGGGATATCTGTGGGGAAAATATTCCTCTGCTTTGTTTTATTTGTTTGCTTGCTTCCTTCCAGCTGTAACGTTCTTATTCGGATCAATAAAAGGTTTCTTCAAAAGGGCGACGCCCACCTGTGTTAATGCTAACGCTAACAGCGCGAAAACGGGTTTTCGTCAAAAATTTCTGGTGGACAAACAAATCTGTGTAACTAAAATCTGTAACTCAGTTATTTACCAGCAGTTCGTTGCGTCTCTACACATTTTGGAGGGGGGGGAGTGTTTTGAAAACTTTTACTACCACACTTCGGAATGGATTTGTTTGTTTGTTTGTTTGGGGGGGGGGGGGGGCAGGCAGGCAAGTAATACCTGAAAAAGAATAGATATCACCAATAAGAAATCTGTCAACTCAAGTCAAGTTGTGTTGTGTTGAGCTGGGCGTCAGGGGGAGGGCCTTTTGTAATGTGAGTGGCGTTTACATATAATTGGCGCGGACGGGGCAAATATATGACGTCTCTCTAGTGACCATTTACTTCTGGTAAGGTCAGTTTAATTGCACATTTTAAATGACAGACAGGGGCGACTGCTGCACTTGGAATGTTTACGTGCGTGCCCCCTATCTGTGGGGGGATATCTGTGGGGAAAATATTCCTCTGCTTTGTTTTATTTGTTTGCTTGCTTCCTTCCAGCTGTAACGTTCTTATTCGGATCAATAAAAGGTTTCTTCAAAAGGGCGACGCCCACCTGCGTTAATGCTAACGCTAACAGCGCGAAAACGGGTTTTCGTCAAAAATTTCTGGTGGACAAACAAATCTGTGTAACTAAAATCTGTAACTCGGTTATTTACCAGCAGTTCGTTGCGTCTCTACACATTTTGGAGGGGGGGGAGTGTTTTGAAAACTTTTACTACCACACTTCGGAATGGATTTGTTTGTTTGTTTGGGGGGGGGGGGGGGCAGGCAGGCAAGTAATACCTGAAAAAGAATAGATATCACCAATAAGAAATCTGTCAACTCAAGTCAAGTTGTGTTGTGTTGAGCTGGGCGTCAGGGGGAGGGCCTTTTGTAATGTGAGTGGCGTTTACATATAATTGGCGCGGACGGGGCAAATATATGACGTCTCTCAGTGACCATTTACTTCTGGTAAGGTCAGTTTAATTGCACATTTTAAATGACAGACAGGGGCGACTGCTGCACTTCGAATGTTTACGTGCGTGCCCCCTATCTGTGGGGGGATATCTGTGGGGAAAATATTCCTCTGCTTTGTTTTATTTGTTTGCTTGCTTCCTTCCAGCTGTAACGTTCTTATTCGGATCAATAAAAGGTTTCTTCAAAAGGGCGACGCCCACCTGTGTTAATGCTAACGCTAACAGCGCGAAAACGGGTTTTCGTCAAAAATTTCTGGTGGACAAACAAATCTGTGTAACTAAAATCTGTAACTCGGTTATTTACCAGCAGTTCGTTGCGTCTCTACACATTTTGGAGGGGGGGGAGTGTTTTGAAAACTTTTACTACCACACTTCGGAATGGATTTGTTTGTTTGTTTGTTTGGGGGGGGGGGGGGGCAGGCAGGCAAGTAATACCTGAAAAAGAATAGATATCACCAATAAGAAATCTGTCAACTCAAGTCAAGTTGTGTTGTGTTGAGCTGGGCGTCAGGGGGAGGGCCTTTTGTAATGTGAGTGGCGTTTACATATAATTGGCGCGGACGGGGCAAATATATGACGTCTCTAAGGTGACCATTTACTTCTGGTAAGGTCAGTTTAATTGCACATTTTAAATGACAGACAGGGGCGACTGCTGCACTTGGAATGTTTACGTGCCTGCCCCCTATCTGTGGGGGGATATCTGTGGGGAAAATATTCCTCTGCTTTGTTTTATTTGTTTGCTTGCTTCCTTCCAGCTGTAACGTTCTTATTCGGATCAATAAAAGGTTTCTTCAAAAGGGCGACGCCCACCTGTGTTAATGCTAACGCTAACAGCGCGAAAACGGGTTTTCGTCAAAAATTTCTGGTGGACAAACAAATCTGTGTAACTAAAATCTGTAACTCGGTTATTTACCAGCAGTTCGTTGCGTCTCTACACATTTTGGAGGGGGGGGAGTGTTTTGAAAACTTTTACTACCACACTTCGGAATGGATTTGTTTGTTTGTTTGTTTGGGGGGGGGGGGGCAGGCAGGCAAGTAATACCTGAAAAAGAATAGATATCACCAATAAGAAATCTGTCAACTCAAGTCAAGTTGTGTTGTGTTGAGCTGGGCGTCAGGGGGAGGGCCTTTTGTAATGTGAGTGGCGTTTACATATAATTGGCGCGGACGGGGCAAATATATGACGTCTCTCAGGTGACCATTTACTTCTGGTAAGGTCAGTTTAATTGCACATTTTAAATGACAGACAGGGGCGACTGCTGCACTTCGAATGTTTACGTGCGTGCCCCCTATCTGTGGGGGGATATCTGTGGGGAAAATATTCCTCTGCTTTGTTTTATTTGTTTGCTTGCTTCCTTCCAGCTGTAACGTTCTTATTCGGATCAATAAAAGGTTTCTTCAAACGGGCGACGCCCACCTGTGTTAATGCTAACGCTAACAGCGCGAAAACGGGTTTTCGTCAAAAATTTCTGGTGGACAAACAAATCTGTGTAACTAAAATCTGTAACTCGGTTATTTACCAGCAGTTCGTTGCGTCTCTACACATTTTGGAGGGGGGGGAGTGTTTTGAAAACTTTTACTACCACACTTCGGAATGGATTTGTTTGTTTGTTTGTTGGGGGGGGGGGGGGGCAGGCAGGCAAGTAATACCTGAAAAAGAATAGATATCACCAATAAGAAATCTGTCAACTCAAGTCAAGTTGTGTTGTGTTGAGCTGGGCGTCAGGGGGAGGGCCTTTTGTAATGTGAGTGGCGTTTACATATAATTGGCGCGGACGGGGGCAAATATATGACGTCTCTCAGGTGACCATTTACTTCTGGTAAGGTCAGTTTAATTGCACATTTTAAATGACAGACAGGGGCGACTGCTGCACTTCGAATGTTTACGTGCGTGCCCCCTATCTGTGGGGGGATATCTGTGGGGAAAATATTCCTCTGCTTTGTTTTATTTGTTTGCTTGCTTCCTTCCAGCTGTAACGTTCTTATTCGGATCAATAAAAGGTTTCTTCAAACGGGCGACGCCCACCTGTGTTAATGCTAACGCTAACAGCGCGGAAAACGGGTTTTCGTCAAAAATTTCTGGTGGACAAACAAATCTGTGTAACTAAAATCTGTAACTCGGTTATTTACCAGCAGTTCGTTGCGTCTCTACACATTTTGGAGGGGGGGGAGTGTTTTGAAAACTTTTACTACCACACTTCGGAATGGATTTGTTTGTTTGTTTGTTGGGGGGGGGGGGGGGCAGGCAGGCAAGTAATACCTGAAAAAGAATAGATATCACCAATAAGAAATCTGTCAACTCAAGTCAAGTTGTGTTGTGTTGAGCTGGGCGTCAGGGGGAGGGCCTTTTGTAATGTGAGTGGCGTTTACATATAATTGGCGCGGACGGGGCAAATATATGACGTCTCTCAGTGACCATTTACTTCTGGTAAGGTCAGTTTAATTGCACATTTTAAATGACAGACAGGGGCGACTGCTGCACTTGGAATGTTTACGTGCGTGCCCCCTATCTGTGGGGGGATATCTGTGGGGAAAATATTCCTGTGCTTTGTTTTATTTGTTTGCTTGCTTCCTTCCAGCTGTAACTTTCTTATTCGGATCAATAAAAGGTTTCTTCAAACGGGCGACGCCCACCTGTGTTAATGCTAACGCTAACAGCGCGGAAAACGGGTTTTCGTCAAAAATTTCTGGTGGACAAACAAATCTGTGTAACTAAAATCTGTAACTCGGTTATTTACCAGCAGTTCGTTGCGTCTCTACACATTTTGGAGGGGGGGGGAGTGTTTTGAAAACTTTTACTACCACACTTCGGAATGGATTTGTTTGTTTGTTTGTTTGGGGGGGGGGGGGGGCAGGCAGGCAAGTAATACCTGAAAAAGAATAGATATCACCAATAAGAAATCTGTCAACTCAAGTCAAGTTGTGTTGTGTTGAGCTGGGCGTCAGGGGGAGGGCCTTTTGTAATGTGAGTGGCGTTTACATATAATTGGCGCGGACGGGGCAAATATATGACGTCTCTCAGGTGACCATTTACTTCTGGTAAGGTCAGTTTAATTGCACATTTTAAATGACAGACAGGGGCGACTGCTGCACTTGGAATGTTTACGTGCGTGCCCCCTATCTGTGGGGGGATATCTGTGGGGAAAATATTCCTCTGCTTTGTTTTATTTGTTTGCTTGCTTCCTTCCAGCTGTAACGTTCTTATTCGGATCAATAAAAGGTTTCTTCAAACGGGCGACGCCCACCTGTGTTAATGCTAACGCTAACAGCGCGGAAAACGGGTTTTCGTCAAAAATTTCTGGTGGACAAACAAATCTGTGTAACTAAAATCTGTAACTCGGTTATTTACCAGCAGTTCGTTGCGTCTCTACACATTTTGGAGGGGGGGGGAGTGTTTTGAAAACTTTTACTACCACACTTCGGAATGGATTTGTTTGTTTGTTTGTTTGGGGGGGGGGGGGGGCAGGCAGGCAAGTAATACCTGAAAAAGAATAGATATCACCAATAAGAAATCTGTCAACTCAAGTCAAGTTGTGTTGTGTTGAGCTGGGCGTCAGGGGGAGGGCCTTTTGTAATGTGAGTGGCGTTTACATATAATTGGCGCGGACGGGGCAAATATATGACGTCTCTCAGTGACCATTTACTTCTGGTAAGGTCAGTTTAATTGCACATTTTAAATGACAGACAGGGGCGACTGCTGCACTTGGAATGTTTACGTGCGTGCCCCCTATCTGTGGGGGGATATCTGTGGGGAAAATATTCCTGTGCTTTGTTTTATTTGTTTGCTTGCTTCCTTCCAGCTGTAACGTTCTTATTCGGATCAATAAAAGGTTTCTTCAAACGGGCGACGCCCACCTGTGTTAATGCTAACGCTAACAGCGCGAAAACGGGTTTTCGTCAAAAATTTCTGGTGGACAAACAAATCTGTGTAACTAAAATCTGTAACTCGGTTATTTACCAGCAGTTCGTTGCGTCTCTACACATTTTGGAGGGGGGGGGAGTGTTTTGAAAACTTTTACTACCACACTTCGGAATGGATTTGTTTGTTTGTTTGTTGGGGGGGGGGGGGGGCAGGCAGGCAAGTAATACCTGAAAAAGAATAGATATCACCAATAAGAAATCTGTCAACTCAAGTCAAGTTGTGTTGTGTTGAGCTGGGCGTCAGGGGGAGGGCCTTTTGTAATGTGAGTGGCGTTTACATATAATTGGTGTGGACAGGGCAAATATATGACGTCTCTCGGTGACCATTTACTTCTGGTAAGGTCAGTTTAATTGCACATTTTAAATGACAGACAGGGGCGACTGCTGCACTTGGAATGTTTACGTGCGTGCCCCCTATCTGTGGGGGGATATCTGTGGGGAAAATATTCCTGTGCTTTGTTTTATTTGTTTGCTTGCTTCCTTCCAGCTGTAACGTTCTTATTCGGATCAATAAAAGGTTTCTTCAAACGGGCGACGCCCACCTGTGTTAATGCTAACGCTAACAGCGGGGAGAACGGGTTTTCGTCAAAAATTTCTGGTGGACAAACAAATCTGTGTAACTAAAATCTGTAACTCGGTTATTTACCAGCAGTTCGTTGCGTCTCTACACATTTTGGAGGGGGGGGGAGTGTTTTGAAAACTTTTACTACCACACTTCGGAATGGATTTGTTTGTTTGTTTGTTTGGGGGGGGGGGGGGGCAGGCAGGCAAGTAATACCTGAAAAAGAATAGATATCACCAATAAGAAATCTGTCAACTCAAGTCAAGTTGTGTTGTGTTGAGCTGGGCGTCAGGGGGAGGGCCTTTTGTAATGTGAGTGGCGTTTACATATAATTGGCGTGGACGGGGCAAATATATGACGTCTCTCAGTGACCATTTACTTCTGGTAAGGTCAGTTTAATTGCACATTTTAAATGACAGACAGGGGCGACTGCTGCACTTGGAATGTTTACGTGCGTGCCCCCTATCTGTGGGGGGATATCTGTGGGGAAAATATTCCTGTGCTTTGTTTTATTTGTTTGCTTGCTTCCTTCCAGCTGTAACGTTCTTATTCGGATCAATAAAAGGTTTCTTCAAACGGGCGACGCCCACCTGTGTTAATGCTAACGCTAACAGCGCGAAAACGGGTTTTCGTCAAAAATTTCTGGTGGACAAACAAATCTGTGTAACTAAAATCTGTAACTCGGTTATTTACCAGCAGTTCGTTGCGTCTCTACACATTTTGGAGGGGGGGGGAGTGTTTTGAAAACTTTTACTACCACACTTCGGAATGGATTTGTTTGTTTGTTTGTTTGGGGGGGGGGGGGGGCAGGCAGGCAAGTAATACCTGAAAAAGAATAGATATCACCAATAAGAAATCTGTCAACTCAAGTCAAGTTGTGTTGTGTTGAGCTGGGCGTCAGGGGGAGGGCCTTTTGTAATGTGAGTGGCGTTTACATATAATTGGCGCGGACGGGGCAAATATATGACGTCTCTCAGTGACCATTTACTTCTGGTAAGGTCAGTTTAATTGCACATTTTAAATGACAGACAGGGGCGACTGCTGCACTTGGAATGTTTACGTGCGTGCCCCCTATCTGTGGGGGGATATCTGTGGGGAAAATATTCCTGTGCTTTGTTTTATTTGTTTGCTTGCTTCCTTCCAGCTGTAACGTTCTTATTCGGATCAATAAAAGGTTTCTTCAAAAGGGCGACGCCCACCTGTGTTAATGCTAACGCTAACAGCGCGAAAACGGGTTTTCGTCAAAAATTTCTGGTGGACAAACAAATCTGTGTAACTAAAATCTGTAACTCAGTTATTTACCAGCAGTTCGTTGCGTCTCTACACATTTTGGAGGGGGGGGGAGTGTTTTGAAAACTTTTACTACCACACTTCGGAATGGATTTGTTTGTTTGTTTGTTTGGGGGGGGGGGGGGCAGGCAGGCAAGTAATACCTGAAAAAGAATAGATATCACCAATAAGAAATCTGTCAACTCAAGTCAAGTTGTGTTGTGTTGAGCTGGGCGTCAGGGGGAGGGCCTTTTGTAATGTGAGTGGCGTTTACATATAATTGGCGCGGACAGGGCAAATATATGACGTCTCTCAGTGACCATTTACTTCTGGTAAGGTCAGTTTAATTGCACATTTTAAATGACAGACAGGGGCGACTGCTGCACTTCGAATGTTTACGTGCGTGCCCCCTATCTGTGGGGGGATATCTGTGGGGAAAATATTCCTCTGCTTTGTTTTATTTGTTTGCTTGCTTCCTTCCAGCTGTAACGTTCTTATTCGGATCAATAAAAGGTTTCTTCAAAAGGGCGACGCCCACCTGTGTTAATGCTAACGCTAACAGCGCGAAACGGGTTTTCGTCAAAAATTTCTGGTGGACAAACAAATCTGTGTAACTAAAATCTGTAACTCGGTTATTTACCAGCAGTTCGTTGCGTCTCTACACATTTTGGAGGGGGGGGGAGTGTTTTGAAAACTTTTACTACCACACTTCGGAATGGATTTGTTTGTTTGTTTGTTTGGGGGGGGGGGGGGGCAGGCAGGCAAGTAATACCTGAAAAAGAATAGATATCACCAATAAGAAATCTGTCAACTCAAGTCAAGTTGTGTTGTGTTGAGCTGGGCGTCAGGGGGAGGGCCTTTTGTAATGTGAGTGGCGTTTACATATAATTGGCGCGGACAGGGCAAATATATGACGTCTCTCAGTGACCATTTACTTCTGGTAAGGTCAGTTTAATTGCACATTTTAAATGACAGACAGGGGCGACTGCTGCACTTGGAATGTTTACGTGCGTGCCCCCTATCTGTGGGGGGATATCTGTGGGGAAAATATTCCTGTGCTTTGTTTTATTTGTTTGCTTGCTTCCTTCCAGCTGTAACGTTCTTATTCGGATCAATAAAAGGTTTCTTCAAAAGGGCGACGCCCACCTGTGTTAATGCTAACGCTAACAGCGCGAAAACGGGTTTTCGTCAAAAATTTCTGGTGGACAAACAAATCTGTGTAACTAAAATCTGTAACTCGGTTATTTACCAGCAGTTCGTTGCGTCTCTACACATTTTGGAGGGGGGGGGAGTGTTTTGAAAACTTTTACTACCACACTTCGGAATGGATTTGTTTGTTTGTTTGTTTGGGGGGGGGGGGGGGCAGGCAGGCAAGTAATACCTGAAAAAGAATAGATATCACCAATAAGAAATCTGTCAACTCAAGTCAAGTTGTGTTGTGTTGAGCTGGGCGTCAGGGGGAGGGCCTTTTGTAATGTGAGTGGCGTTTACATATAATTGGCGTGGACAGGGCAAATATATGACGTCTCTCAGTGACCATTTACTTCTGGTAAGGTCAGTTTAATTGCACATTTTAAATGACAGACAGGGGCGACTGCTGCACTTGGAATGTTTACGTGCGTGCCCCCTATCTGTGGGGGGATATCTGTGGGGAAAATATTCCTGTGCTTTGTTTTATTTGTTTGCTTGCTTCCTTCCAGCTGTAACGTTCTTATTCGGATCAATAAAAGGTTTCTTCAAACGGGCGACGCCCACCTGTGTTAATGCTAACGCTAACAGCGCGGAAAACGGGTTTTCGTCAAAAATTTCTGGTGGACAAACAAATCTGTGTAACTAAAATCTGTAACTCGGTTATTTACCAGCAGTTCGTTGCGTCTCTACACATTTTGGAGGGGGGGGGAGTGTTTTGAAAACTTTTACTACCACACTTCGGAATGGATTTGTTTGTTTGTTTATTTAAGGGGGGGGGGGGGGGGGGCAGGCAGGCAAGTAATACCTGAAAAAGAATAGATATCACCAATAAGAAATCTGTCAACTCAAGTCAAGTTGTGTTGTGTTGAGCTGGGCGTCAGGGGGAGGGCCTTTTGTAATGTGAGTGGCGTTTACATATAATTGGCGCGGACAGGGGCAAATATATGACGTCTCTCAGTGACCATTTACTTCTGGTAAGGTCAGTTTAATTGCACATTTTAAATGACAGACAGGGGCGACTGCTGCACTTGGAATGTTTACGTGCGTGCCCCCTATCTGTGGGGGGATATCTGTGGGGAAAATATTCCTGTGCTTTGTTTTATTTGTTTGCTTGCTTCCTTCCAGCTGTAACGTTCTTATTCGGATCAATAAAAGGTTTCTTCAAACGGGCGACGCCCACCTGTGTTAATGCTAACGCTAACAGCGCGGAAAACGGGTTTTCGTCAAAAATTTCTGGTGGACAAACAAATCTGTGTAACTAAAATCTGTAACTGAGTTATTTACCAGCAGTTCGTTGCGTCTCTACACATTTTGGAGGGGGGGGGAGTGTTTTGAAAACTTTTACTACCACACTTCGGAATGGATTTGTTTGTTTGTTTGTTTGGGGGGGGGGGGGGGCAGGCAGGCAAGTAATACCTGAAAAAGAATAGATATCACCAATAAGAAATCTGTCAACTCAAGTCAAGTTGTGTTGTGTTGAGCTGGGCGTCAGGGGGAGGGCCTTTTGTAATGTGAGTGGCGTTTACATATAATTGGCGCGGACAGGGGCAAATATATGACGTCTCTCAGTGACCATTTACTTCTGGTAAGGTCAGTTTAATTGCACATTTTAAATGACAGACAGGGGCGACTGCTGCACTTGGAATGTTTACGTGCGTGCCCCCTATCTGTGGGGGGATATCTGTGGGGAAAATATTCCTGTGCTTTGTTTTATTTGTTTGCTTGCTTCCTTCCAGCTGTAACGTTCTTATTCGGATCAATAAAAGGTTTCTTCAAACGGGCGACGCCCACCTGTGTTAATGCTAACGCTAACAGCGCGAAAACGGGTTTTCGTCAAAAATTTCTGGTGGACAAACAAATCTGTGTAACTAAAATCTGTAACTGAGTTATTTACCAGCAGTTCGTTGCGTCTCTACACATTTTGGAGGGGGGGGGAGTGTTTTGAAAACTTTTACTACCACACTTCGGAATGGATTTGTTTGTTTGTTTGTTTGGGGGGGGGGGGGCAGGCAGGCAAGTAATACCTGAAAAAGAATAGATATCACCAATAAGAAATCTGTCAACTCAAGTCAAGTTGTGTTGTGTTGAGCTGGGCGTCAGGGGGAGGGCCTTTTGTAATGTGAGTGGCGTTTACATATAATTGGCGCGGACGGGGCAAATATATGACGTCTCTCAGTGACCATTTACTTCTGGTAAGGTCAGTTTAATTGCACATTTTAAATGACAGACAGGGGCGACTGCTGCACTTGGAATGTTTACGTGCGTGCCCCCTATCTGTGGGGGGATATCTGTGGGGAAAATATTCCTGTGCTTTGTTTTATTTGTTTGCTTGCTTCCTTCCAGCTGTAACTTTCTTATTCGGATCAATAAAAGGTTTCTTCAAACGGGCGACGCCCACCTGTGTTAATGCTAACGCTAACAGCGCGGAAAACGGGTTTTCGTCAAAAATTTCTGGTGGACAAACAAATCTGTGTAACTAAAATCTGTAACTCGGTTATTTACCAGCAGTTCGTTGCGTCTCTACACATTTTGGAGGGGGGGGGAGTGTTTTGAAAACTTTTACTACCACACTTCGGAATGGATTTGTTTGTTTGTTTGTTTGGGGGGGGGGGGGGCAGGCAGGCAAGTAATACCTGAAAAAGAATAGATATCACCAATAAGAAATCTGTCAACTCAAGTCAAGTTGTGTTGTGTTGAGCTGGGCGTCAGGGGGAGGGCCTTTTGTAATGTGAGTGGCGTTTACATATAATTGGCGCGGACGGGGCAAATATATGACGTCTCTCAGTGACCATTTACTTCTGGTAAGGTCAGTTTAATTGCACATTTTAAATGACAGACAGGGGCGACTGCTGCACTTGGAATGTTTACGTGCGTGCCCCCTATCTGTGGGGGGATATCTGTGGGGAAAATATTCCTGTGCTTTGTTTTATTTGTTTGCTTGCTTCCTTCCAGCTGTAACTTTCTTATTCGGATCAATAAAAGGTTTCTTCAAACGGGCGACGCCCACCTGTGTTAATGCTAACGCTAACAGCGCGGAAAACGGGTTTTCGTCAAAAATTTCTGGTGGACAAACAAATCTGTGTAACTAAAATCTGTAACTCGGTTATTTACCAGCAGTTCGTTGCGTCTCTACACATTTTGGAGGGGGGGGGAGTGTTTTGAAAACTTTTACTACCACACTTCGGAATGGATTTGTTTGTTTGTTTGTTTGGGGGGGGGGGGGGGCAGGCAGGCAAGTAATACCTGAAAAAGAATAGATATCACCAATAAGAAATCTGTCAACTCAAGTCAAGTTGTGTTGTGTTGAGCTGGGCGTCAGGGGGAGGGCCTTTTGTAATGTGAGTGGCGTTTACATATAATTGGCGCGGACGGGGCAAATATATGACGTCTCTCAGTGACCATTTACTTCTGGTAAGGTCAGTTTAATTGCACATTTTAAATGACAGACAGGGGCGACTGCTGCACTTGGAATGTTTACGTGCGTGCCCCCTATCTGTGGGGGGATATCTGTGGGGAAAATATTCCTGTGCTTTGTTTTATTTGTTTGCTTGCTTCCTTCCAGCTGTAACTTTCTTATTCGGATCAATAAAAGGTTTCTTCAAACGGGCGACGCCCACCTGTGTTAATGCTAACGCTAACAGCGCGGAAACGGGTTTTCGTCAAAAATTTCTGGTGGACAAACAAATCTGTGTAACTAAAATCTGTAACTGAGTTATTTACCAGCAGTTCGTTGCGTCTCTACACATTTTGGAGGGGGGGGGAGTGTTTTGAAAACTTTTACTACCACACTTCGGAATGGATTTGTTTGTTTGTTTGTTTGGGGGGGGGGGGGGGCAGGCAGGCAAGTAATACCTGAAAAAGAATAGATATCACCAATAAGAAATCTGTCAACTCAAGTCAAGTTGTGTTGTGTTGAGCTGGGCGTCAGGGGGAGGGCCTTTTGTAATGTGAGTGGCGTTTACATATAATTGGCGCGGACGGGGCAAATATATGACGTCTCTCAGTGACCATTTACTTCTGGTAAGGTCAGTTTAATTGCACATTTTAAATGACAGACAGGGGCGACTGCTGCACTTGGAATGTTTACGTGCGTGCCCCCTATCTGTGGGGGGGATATCTGTGGGGAAAATATTCCTGTGCTTTGTTTTATTTGTTTGCTTGCTTCCTTCCAGCTGTAACTTTCTTATTCGGATCAATAAAAGGTTTCTTCAAACGGGCGACGCCCACCTGTGTTAATGCTAACGCTAACAGCGCGGAAAACGGGTTTTCGTCAAAAATTTCTGGTGGACAAACAAATCTGTGTAACTAAAATCTGTAACTGAGTTATTTACCAGCAGTTCGTTGCGTCTCTACACATTTTGGAGGGGGGGGGAGTGTTTTGAAAACTTTTACTACCACACTTCGGAATGGATTTGTTTGTTTGTTTGTTTGGGGGGGGGGGGGGGCAGGCAGGCAAGTAATACCTGAAAAAGAATAGATATCACCAATAAGAAATCTGTCAACTCAAGTCAAGTTGTGTTGTGTTGAGCTGGGCGTCAGGGGGAGGGCCTTTTGTAATGTGAGTGGCGTTTACATATAATTGGCGCGGACGGGGCAAATATATGACGTCTCTCAGTGACCATTTACTTCTGGTAAGGTCAGTTTAATTGCACATTTTAAATGACAGACAGGGGCGACTGCTGCACTTGGAATGTTTACGTGCGTGCCCCCTATCTGGGGGGGGATATCTGTGGGGAAAATATTCCTGTGCTTTGTTTTATTTGTTTGCTTGCTTCCTTCCAGCTGTAACTTTCTTATTCGGATCAATAAAAGGTTTCTTCAAACGGGCGACGCCCACCTGTGTTAATGCTAACGCTAACAGCGCGAAAACGGGTTTTCGTCAAAAATTTCTGGTGGACAAACAAATCTGTGTAACTAAAATCTGTAACTGAGTTATTTACCAGCAGTTCGTTGCGTCTCTACACATTTTGGAGGGGGGGGGAGTGTTTTGAAAACTTTTACTACCACACTTCGGAATGGATTTGTTTGTTTGTTTGTTTGGGGGGGGGGGGGGCAGGCAGGCAAGTAATACCTGAAAAAGAATAGATATCACCAATAAGAAATCTGTCAACTCAAGTCAAGTTGTGTTGTGTTGAGCTGGGCGTCAGGGGGAGGG